>CM077451.1:36232218-36832218 GCA_039654765.1 Mylopharyngodon piceus | reverse complement strand
CTTAACACAGATCTATGAAAGAGTGTTTAGAGAGTGTTTAGAAAATAATCCATATTAAACAAATTAAACTTTCAGGATAAAGACAAAAGATTTAAGATTATATTCTTGTCAGCATGAACACTGCAAACTTTTTAATCTTTTTTCTTACCGCCAGACCCAGCAGCACTATGAAGAGTGAAATCCCGAAGAGCTTCGCCATTATCCTGCCGCTGCTCCTGCCGTTACTCGCAGAACTTTGACACGGACTGACTATCGGTCAGCGGCGGGCGGAGCTTCAGCAGCACACTGAAGAATGCCGAGTATGAGAAATCATTTATATCTCTCTCTCTCTCTCTCTCTCTCTCTCTCTCTCTCTCTCTGTGTGTGTGTGTGTGTGTGTGTGTGTGTAATTACACTTCTGTAGGAGGTTTTCTGTGCCCTGATAAATTTGCAGTATCGTGTTCAGACTTTTCTTATTCCTTGGAAACAGACTCCCAGCAAACACATTTACGTTGTGGCAACGTCTGTGGCACGTTGCATTTCTACTATGGCAATGTCGCATTCTACGTGCCCATAACTTTGTGACAACGTAGAATTGTAAGACGCCACAGGGCTGTAGCAACGTTATAGCGCATCTTTGAGCAACTGCGACACGACGTTCTGACAAATTTATTTTTAATGGTAGATTATAAATATTTTCCATTCTGCGTGTTATATTTTGTGGTTAATTTTTAATCACTCTACATTAGATCACTATGTAATACTTTTTATATATTGTTTATACTTATTATTATTTGTGGGCACTAAATTAATCAATTATAATCAACACCTGCAAATGTACACTTTGAATAGTAAAAATGACATACAAGGTTACATAATTCAACTTTATTAAAACTGCATATGACATTCTAATTATCCTTCAAAAGGAATGCATTTATAAAAGAATGTAATATATGTGACAGCATGCATATATATATATATATATATATATATATATATATATATATATATATATATATATAGTTTAATAAATAAAAAATAAACAGCAAAGGCAGTTCAGAACATTTATTGAACAAAAGTGGGCTCTGTACATGGCTGACAGGTGAGCATAGTCAAAGGCCGGGTGAAAAGACTGGTAACCAGAATGAGTCCAGGAAAGATCAACAAATCCAGAGGAGAGATGCAAGCGCAGAAACCTTGATGCATGAGTCCGAAACCTGTAGACATCCAGGACCAGAGAGGGTTGCACTGCAGGCACGGGTAAACTGGGCAGAGAACAGAGCAGATCGGAGCTTGACATGGCAGGACTAGCCCGGGACTGACCAGAGTGACTAGTGAGCAGACAGGATTAATTAGTCTACTCAAAAGGTCCTGTGCGTGTGATCTCAAAATGGTAAAATGCTGATTATTTTTCATAAAAGGCTCAATTTATCTTACCTTCAAATTGATGAGCCATAACCTTGTTCTTCACTCTTGTCATCCATGTTTGCTGTGTTGCAGAAATCTAAAAGAATTATTTTGTGTTAATAACATAATTTTACATCTAATGGTTATACTCTACTAGCTGTCAAAGCCAGATGTTAAATGGTTAGTAGATGGCTTACAAATTACGACTTTGTAAAATTGTATACCACTGTATACCATTCTAAAAAATGTTAATCAATTAGTTAACCAATGTTAATGTTTCATTAGATAACACTGGTTAACTAAATTAGTTAAAATAAAGCAACAATGAACAATACTTCTGCAACATTTTTATGTTAATGTTAAGTTCAACATTTGCAAATTCATGTTTAAAATCAATTGGTGTACTTATTAACATGAGTTAACACACTGAACAAATAAGAAAAAACAACAAACAGTCATGCTATTATTAACTAACATTTGTAAAGATGAATAATAAATACTATATCAAATGTATTGCTCATTGTTTATGTTAGTTACTTCTACATAAACTAATGTTAACAAATGAGACTTTAAAGGGTTCGTTCACCCAAAAATGTCATTAATTACTCACCCTCATGTCGTTCCACACCCGTAAGACCTTTGTTCATCTTCAGAACACAAATTAAGATATTTTTGATGAAATCTGAGTGTATCTGATTCTGAACCACACATAGGCAGCAACATCATTGCACCTTCTGAGGTCCAGAAGGGTAGTTAAAAACATGGTTAAAATAGTCAACGTGACTACAGTAGTTCAACCTTTATGTTATGAAGCGACAAGAATACTTTTTGTGTGCAAAAACAAAACAAAAATAACAACTTTATTCAACAAATTCATCTGCCCCCTGTCATTCTGCTACGTTATTTTCATTGTAGAGCTTCAGTGTTTACGTCCGAACATGGGCTCATTATTGGCCAGCTTCTGTGTCAGCATCAAACACATGCGTCATGCTGCTCACGTGACCAGAGCCGGCCAATACTGAGCCCGCATTCGGATGTAAACATGGAAGCGCTGAACGTAAACAACGTAGCAGAATGACGGGACAGACAGAATAAAGTTAATTTAGTTTTGTTTTTGCACACAAAAAGTATTCTCATCACTTCATAACATTAAGGTTGAACTACTGTAGTCACGTTGACTATTTTAACCATGTTTTTAACAACCTTTCTGGACCTCAAAATGTGCGATGATGTTGCTGCCTATGTGTGGTTCAGAATCAGATACCCTCGGATTTCATCAAAAATATCTTAATTTGTGTTCTGAAGATGAACGAAGGTCTTACAGGTGTGGAACGACATGAGGGGGAGTAATTAATGACAGAAAATTCATTTTTGGGTGAACTAACCCTTTAAAGTGTTACCAAAAGAAAGATTACCTTAAAAGAGAAATGACCTAAATGTTGCTGTGGCATCACTGAATGTGTGTATAGTTGCTCCATAGTCCTCCCTAGCATCTCTGGATCAATGACATACAGTATTAGTAAATTACGACCAGTTTTGATATATAGTGTATTGTGTAAATCTGCATATCTATTTATGCTTACCAAAAAATCCAGCTCTTGGCAAGGTGTCAAGACCTTTCCATGTCCGTGATGGCTCGGGTACTGAAAATAGTATGCAGAATCATATTGTTAATAATACTACTATCTGCTGTTAGACAAATGACAACAAAGTTATAGTTCACAGTAAAAAAATAAAATAAAATAAAAAATCTTTTTAGATAAATTTTTACTTGTTCTTTGTGAGGAGAGCAGGGCCTGTTGTATGGTGTTGATATTGCCTACAATAAAAAAAAAAAAGAGATTTTTGTATCTAACATCACTTTCACACAGTACTTACGTTATCTACTGCATCCATGCATCAGGAACTACAGCTACACTGATCTGAGGTGAATCCCACATTAAATTTAATAGATTCATTAATAGACCTATTCGATTGTTTACAAGAAAATACTTAAAATAGCGTATGCTTACCTTCATTGCTAGTTTTTATAGGAACACCCACCTGGAGGGTAAAACAAGGCCAAAATCAATATACACCTTATTAATGATGCATACTATATATATAGGCAGGCAAGCAGATGAGCCTGGAACATAAATGCAACACACAGTTGGTTGTTAAGCATTGCATTTATGTTCTAGGCTCATCTGCTTGCCCAGTTAGTATGTAGCGTTCATATTCTGGGCTCATCTGCTTGTCTGTATATGCATAAATAAGCTGTATAAAGAATTTGATCTTTTAATATCACTGTTTCATTACTTTAAGGTACTTAAAATGAATACTCTACTAGTAATTGAAATACTGCAGCAGGTGCTGTATATGGATCACAAGTGCCCAAAACGTGCATTTTATTCACATATTTTGTTTACCTTTTTTGAGACGCATTGTAATATTTGTTGTTTGAAACAGGTGGAAAATTGACAGGCCTGTCCTGCAGTTCTATGGGTGTTTTGCCCTCCAGTCGCCTGACTGAAAGCTATGAGTAAGAAAATAGCCTCTTGAGTAAAGAAATAAAAGAAAATCAATATAAGAATAATTGCTTTATTTCAACCCTAGCAAAGATTTACATGCATAACATACACTACCGTTCATAAGTTTGGGTCTGTAAGATTTTTTAAAATGTTTTTGAAAGAATTCACTTATACTTTCCAAGGGTACAATCATTGTATTTTATCAAAAATACATTATAAACAGTAATATTTAAATTATTACAATTTAAAATAACTAGTATTACAATTTGTATTTTATTTCTGTGATCAAAGCTGAATTTTCAGCATCATACTCCAGTCTTCAGTGTCACATGATCCTTCAGAGATCATTCTAATATGCTGATTTGATGCTCAAGAAACATTTATGATTATTATCAGTGTTGAAAACAGTTGTGCTGCTTCATATTTACGTGGATTGCATATCTTTACTGTCATATTTGATCAATTTGATGTGTCCTTCCTTGGATTAATGTATTTATTAATATAGGCTACGTATAAATTCATGCATTCATTCATTAAAAAATAATCTTACTGACCCCAAGCTTTTGATCGATAATGTGACATGCTACACTGTTGGCCTAACGAACAGCTTCTGTAGTAATAAACAAGGTAAACAATACCGTGTTTCTTGATGGATAGCACTTAAGATGGTTTCTGTGTGCGAGGTTACAAACGTTTATGTTAGTTTCCCAAAAATGGACTGACGTTAAACATTAACAGTGGAGTCGCTGTCTGTTCCTCGATCGCTGTCTGTTCATAAAGTGCTAAAATGTCAACCATTCATCCCTCAAGTAATTTTTTCTTCACTATGGCTTATAACTTTACACTGGTAAATTTTACATTAGATCGCAAACACTCCGGAATTATCGACTATTCTGTTCTATTTCGTTCAGTTGTAGACAAAACAAATAAATATCACATTAGACACGGAAAGTGTCTAATGTGAAGAGACGGATCAACGGTCGTTTGAAATTTAAAATCCGCGCTTCAGAGGAATTGGAGTAGTGATGAGTTCATGTCGTCCAGTGGTAGTCCACACACCCAAGCGCAACCTTGAGCAATGGAACTGAGCGGTGGTCAGATGTCAACATTGTGACAACGCTGTAACAACCTTCACAACGCAACGTAGTTATAGCAACCATCTGGCCACGTTGTTAAAACGTTGTTAGAAGGTTGGCTACGTTGTGCCAACGTTCTGTGTTTGTTGGGCTGTAGTTCTAGTGGTTTTCATTTGGGGAAATTTTTTATTATTATTATTATTATTATTATTATTATTTTTTAACAAAATTATAGCCTATAGCCCCAACTCAAAGAATAAGTCTGTCCTGATTTCTAGTTTGTATTCTTCTCTAAATAGAATTTCTAAGTAGCTACACTGCAAATTGAAAATGACAATTTAATACCCACAAAATTCAAATGAACATTTTCTCAGTGTATATCACCATTAACATGTTGAATACATTCAGAATATTTTCTGTTGTTGTCTTATGAATGAACACTGCGAAAGTGTTTAACCACTCCATAATACAAAAACTGCAAGAAATAGCACTTTGTTGTTCCTTTTACATTTAAACACAAAAGGAAGTCAAGAAGATAAGGCACTCATCACTTGCTCTTTTTGGTATGTGGGAGGACAAGAGTCATTGGTACAATGTGAATAAATGGCTTTCAACCAAACTACTGGGTGAGGGAGGGGTGGGTAACTGAGTCCGGGGAGGGTATTACATGCAACCGAGTTCAGGTTAAAACTGGTCACATTTTTTGACCCTCTGGTATTGTTCATTTGGGAGTCACACTTGTGTTGTTCGAGGTCAAAAGTGACCGAACACCTGAAATGTAACTTTTTTCAGTAAAAACAATGTAATATATTTTTGTTCAATAATATTGCAGGGGAATTTACAGTTAAGTACCCAATGACTAGATATGATGAATGAAGACCAGGAGTCAGAGTTAAAAAAAATAAATTGAAGAAAATTTTACTGAAGAATAGTTTGCAGTTTCATCAGCAAAATTCAGCTTCAACACTCACAGAGAGTTTGTAGGCCACTCTGCGTACATTCACAAAAGGTTTAGTTTGAAGTGTCAGTTTTTGCATTAATATTACAGTCAAACCTGACCATAAAATCATTTTGTTACACATAACATCAAAATTCAACAAAAATGTAACAAAAACAGAATGAACAGAAACGCTTTATCAGAGGTTAATCAATGTGATTTCAACCTCTTATTTGACTCTTCTGGCTCAATTTTGTTGCGTCCATATTGTTACAGCCACACCAGTTAATTTGTGTCTGGATAATAGTGTGTTGTGTGTGTGAGTGTGTTTAACTGGCTGCATTGGAGGTGCTCAGTGTGTTGTTTTGGATTCTGGCGCTGTGCCTGGAGGCGTTTTGCTGTCACCGGCAGATGTCTGTGGTCGGATCGGGCCTGGTCGCGGCCTGGTTGGTCTGCCGGAGCGTGTTGGAGATTCACCTGGGCTTCCCGCAATGGCTGCCAGTCGTCGGGCCGGGGCTGGCTGTGGTCTGTCTGTTCGCCTGTCGCCAAAGATCAGCCGGCGAGAAGCATCGTGAGCTGCAGTGTTCCCAGACGGTTGCTGGTCATCAAGCCGGGGCTGACTGTGGTTCGGATGTGCTGTCGGAGGGTGTCGTAGGAGCTACCTCGACTTAGGCTGAATCCCAAATGGCACCCTAAACCCTCACGGTCTTCCTCTGAGTCCGCACTTTCGTGACGTAATGCCGCTTTGACTGCTGGGTAAAGTCCTCTGTGTAGCTCGCAAACTTGCGGGCTCAGCTGAAGTGCGCATCGAGGGCGCATAGCGGGTGCAAAGGGGGTGCTCGCGAGCACCCTTCTGAAACCTAAATTGATGAATGGGACACCCTACGGTCTCGCGGACTTAACGGACATGCGCATGCGGCAGCCATTGTAAGTCCACAAGACCGAAAGTGCATAGAAGTGTGCCATTTGGGATTCAGCCTTAGTTGCAGTTTATAGACCGCCTTCATCTGATATTTCATTCTATGATCATTTCAAAAAACTCTTTAAAGAAGTTGATACACATAATGAGTGTATTGTTATGGGGGACTTTAATCTTAATTGGTCTGATAAAAAGGCCAAAAAGAAAGGAAATAACTAAATTGCATGATTTTACACAAATGATTGAGAGCCCTACACAAATTACAGCAACTTCGCGAACTTAGATAAAAGTTTTACACACAAATAGACTTTTAATTTTTTAACTGGATTATCAGATCACAATTTAACACTCATATCCAGGAAGTTAAATAAAAATAGGTTTGTTTATCATGATACTACACAGAATGAACAGAACTATTCTTTTAGAATATCAAAAAAGGAAATGAGTGCGTTTGAAGAAGAGCTTGGACAAATTGATTGGGTATCCCTTTTATCTACTGAAGATTTGGAAACTGCGCATACAATCTTTATAGAGAAGATAAAAAACATAAGGAATAAATATACAAAATTAGTTAGAAATAGGCATAGAAAGAATAATTTACCATGGATTACTGAACAGGTATGGATGCTCATGAAAAAGTGTGATATTGCTTTAAAAAAAGCTATGAAATCTGGTTTACGACAGGATCGACTTCTTTTTAATAGTTTAAGACATAAGGTAGTTAAGACATTACGGCAGGCTATGGAACAATACTTTATTGATATTTAAAATGAGGCTAAAGGTAACAGTAAAAAGGTATGGCAAACTATTAATCAATTGAGAAAGAAAGACTCTAAATCATGTACTAAATGTTTAGAATTAAATTTTGAAGGAAGAATACTTAATAAGCATGATGAAATTATAGATACTTTTAACAATTATTTTGTTGATTGTTCAAAGTTTGACTGATACATTTGGAATTAGATATAAAGAACTTAATTTTGTTAAATCAGTAAAACCTGCATTCCATTTAACACCAGTTTCAGAGAATAAAATTCAGAATATCATAAAAGATTTGAAAAATTCTAATGCTAAAGATATAGATGGTTTAGACTGTAATTTCTTAAAAAACATTTTTTTTTTAGCACCAATCACTCATTTTGTGAATTTATCAGTCGTACAATCTATTTTCCCAAATTGTTGGAAAATTGATAGTTACCCCAGTCTTCAAGGCAGGTGATCCATCTAACGTAGCAAATTATAGGCCAATCTCAATTTTGTCAGTAGTGTCTAAAATAACAGAAAAAGTAGTAACTGAGCAAATTGTACATTTTTTAGATACACAAAATAATTTATTGTGCCCTATGCAATTTGGGTTTCGTAAACAGTACTCGACGGAAACTGCTGTAGGCCTATGTCATTTTATTGAGCAAGTGCAGTAAAAACTAGACAAGGGTGGGGTTGTGGGTGCGATGTTCCTTGATTTGCAAAAGGCATTCGATATGTTAAATCATAATATTCTATTATCTAAATTATTAGATATAATTATTAGAATTATCTCTTTGCGTACTGATAATATATGACAAACAAGAGCTTCGTCAAGAGGTGACTGTGAAGCGCATTTTAGAGTCACTGATTTTGGTCGATCAGCTTTTTCTGTAAGAGCTGTTAATAACTGGAATAATTTACCAATTAATATTAGACAGTGTACTACTTTTGCGCAGTTTAAATTACATTTCAAAAAATGTTTAAAGATGAGTCAGGTTTGTGATCATTGAATATATATAATGTAATATTGATTTTTTTTTTTTTTTTTTCAGTTTATACTGTTATGTGATGGGTTATATGTCATATATTTTGTATTTGTGGGGGTATTTTATTGTGTATGTCTTGTATTTATGGGGGGATTTTATTGTAGGCCTATATATTTTTATATTGATAATTTGGTCCTAGTTTACTCCTGCCCAGGGACAGCAGATGAAATTTAGCTCTGTAGCTAATTCTGGGGCAGTTTTTTACTGTCCATTGTCCCTGTCAAATAAAGAATAAAATAAAATAAAAATAAAAGTGGATGTGTCTGTTTTGTACTCTTGATGTTTTGGAGTGGAACCCCCTTTATTGATGTCCGTGTTTTTACTGCATTGTGGCTGAATTATTTATTTTATTTCACGCATTTGCAAAAACTTTGTGTGTGTGTGTGTTACAGTCATAGCAGTTCATATATGTTTGGGGGTGGGGTGGGTGGGGAATCTGGGGATAACAGCCGCTCTTTGAATGTAATATAAAAGCGTCAGTCGTTGCCTTGGTAACGCAACAGTTTACTGATGATATGAGATGTAAATAACGATCGCGTTATGGGGGATAATCAGATATTTCTTTTAATTTTATTATTAATTTGTTTACGACGCTCAAATAGAGCGCAACAGAGAAACTGGTAGCCAGGCAACAGACAAATGACCAAGTGGCGACGTCACTTCACGGATTCTACCAGCACGATTCAGCACAGTTTCCGCCTCGTATTGATTATTGGTTAACTTCTTGTAGCTTAAACAAAGAAAACATTTTAATTAATATTCTTCCTATGCCATTGACAGACCATAAAGCAGTATCTATTAATATTGGCCTACAATCTTTTTCCAATAACCATTATAACTCTTATTGAAAACTTAATAATTCAATTTTGTACCATGGATCTGTCAAGGTGACCATTCGCAGTTTGATTGCACATTATTGGAATATAGCTCAATTGAGTAATGATTATTGTAATAACTGGGAATTACTGAAGTTTGAAATTGGTAAATCTTTAAGAAATTATGGAAGTGTATTGGCTAAAGCCAAGAAATGTGAAGAAGAAAATATAATCTCTAAGATTACAACTTTCACTCAAAGATCTCCCCCTATTTTCTCAGCTGATGAAAAAAACTCTTCAACATCTGTTTACTCTTCAAAATCAATTAGATGATATTTATAAAAGGAAAGCAGAGGGGGCCTTCATTAGATCCAGACAAAGGTGGCTGGAGAAGGGTGAACGGAACTCAGCTTATTTTTTTCAATTAGAAAGAAACCATTCAAAAAAATACAATTTCACATTTGAATATTAATGGTATATTAACACATGACCCAAGGTCTATTGCTGATTATTGTTCATCTTTTTATAGCTCTCTTTATGAATCTAGATTGAAAGAAAAATACCTCTGATTTCTTAGATAGCCTTATTAATACTAAATCTATAAGTGAAGATGAAAAAATACTGTGTGATAGTCCTATTTGTATAGAGGAAGTCTTACATGCTATTAAGGTACTTAAGTTAAATAAATCCCCTGGTGTGGATGGATTAACTTCAGAATTTTATAAACGTTTCTCTGAAGAACTTGCTCATTTTCTCTTAAAACTTTTTTCTCAGAGCATAGAAATTGGAAAGCTTCCACCCTCCCTTACACAAGGCTTAATTACCTTAATACCCAAGCCCTAAAAAAGACACTTTATGTTTAGATAATTGGTGCCCAATTTGCTTGCTTAATATTGATTACAAAATTTCAGCCTCTATATTTTCTGTTAGAATTTAAAAAAATACATTAGACTTCATTATTGATGATACACAGTCTGGTTTCATGAGGAACAGGCATATTTCAAATAATATTCGCTTAGTTTTAGATCTTATCGATTATCCCCACTTATATTCAGATAAGAGCTTCATTCTTTTTTTAGACTTCCATAAGGCATTTGATACTCTTGAACATTATTTTATTTTTTCTGCCCTTAAAAAATTTGGTTTCGGTAACTATTTCATTAAAACAATTAAAATGTTATACTTTAACAGTATTTGTTCAATCAAACTGCGTGCTGGCACCTCACCCAGATTTAATCTTAATCGTGGTATAAGACAGGGATGCCCTATTTCTCCCTACCTATTCTTACTCTGTTCACAACTACTTGCTGATTTTATTAAACAGAGCACTTTAAGAGGAATTACAGTTGCTGGCAACATCATCACCATTAGCCAATTAGCAGATGATACTACTCTTTTTTTGAAAGATGTAGGAGAAATACCCAAAGCTATTAATATTATCCATAAATTCTCTAAAGCTTCAGGTCTTCACTTGAATATTAACAAGTGTGAATTGATGTCTCTTAAGCAGTGTGATTTACTATCTGTTTGTGGTATCCCTATAAAAAATGAAGTCACTTATTTAGGTATTAAGATTGTAAAGGATGAAGAGAGAAGATGTGAACTAAACTTCTCTCCTATTATTGATAAGACATAAAAAAGTTAAATCAGTGGCTACTAAGAGACTTTGAAGGGGAGAGTATTGGTTACAAAAGCAAAGGGCATCTCAAGACTCACGTATGCAGCTCTCTCCTTAGCAGTCAACAAAAATATTTCCAAGGCTATTTATAATATGCTTTTCAATTTTTTGTGGAAAAATAAAACCCATTATATTAAGAAATCTGTGGTGATGAACACAACTGAGAATGGAGGCCTGAACTTTTTAGATTTTACCACTCTTAATTATACTTTTAAAGTTAACTGGATCAAACAATTCTTAAAAAAACCAACTAGTATATGGAATATTATTCCTCATTGTATTTTTTCACAGGTTGGAGGTCTTCATTTTCTTTTACTTTGTAACCACAGCATTTCTAAAATTCCCTTAAAATTGTCCAATTTTCACAAACAAATGCTTCGTTCCTGGAATTTAATTTATAAACATAATTTCTCACCTAATAGATGTTTCATATGGAATAATGAACATATTTTATATAAATCCAAAACATTGTTTTTTGAAAATTGGTTTTCTAATGATATAGATTTGGTGAGCCAACTTTTCAACCAAGAAGGTCTTCTTTTATTTTATGCTGAATTTTTGTCGAAATTTAAAATCCCAATCACTCCTAAAGAATATGCTGTAGTTATGGATGCTGTCCCCTCTGGGTTAAAAATGCTTTGTAAGAACACACGTCCTCAGTCATCTTTGCAGTATCTGAATCCAGTTTATTCAGCATACTGAAGAATACCTCTCCTTCACTGGCATCCATCCAAAAAACAACCACAACAAAGTGTTTAGGAAGCCCCTCCTTCTGAAAAGCACAATGTGGTTGGCTGCACCTCTGTGTTGTGATTAGTCAAGTGCTTCCAGTGTATTTGGAAAATTTCACACCCCTTATCATAGCTGTAAGTTTCAAAATACTACTAACTAACTCCACCAGGCCTCGCCCTTGTATTTTGCGTATGCCTTTGATGGGAATCAATGACGGCATTTCACAAAAACCTAGGGTATGGCACCTCTGGCCACAACAACGACATTCCCAAGTAACCACATTATATCTAAACAAAATGCCTACAGAAGTCCACCATACTAAAAGAATGCACAGAGTTCACCGACAACAATATGAAAGCAATACAAATTCTGAAACAGCCTAAGCCAGCTTAGACTTCTTAAAATATGCTTTTCAAAGCTGCAGTTTCTGGCAAAGTCCAAGTCCAGCAACAGAACTACTAAAATTAGACGCTTTATCAAGCTGATAATATCAACACACTTCACAAAACTATCTGCCATTCATACTGTGACAGGCAGTCCAAACCCACCAGCCAGACTTTGTCAACCCCCAACAAACAGATTTTTAAAATGGTTTGATAGCACATAGAGTTAACAGATTATGATCCTAAAATATAGACTAAAATATTAGACTGCATAATGCGTTATTAACTAAAACTCACAGTAAACAGTATTAAATATGTGTAACAACAGTGTTCCGGAAAGCGTCCCAATTCGTGTACTTATGCACTATTCAATGCTGTTTTGTAGTATAAATAAGGCAGTGTTCATATTGAAAATTCCAAAAAGAAAAAATGCAGTTTAAATACCCGGATGATGCACTTATCAACTGAAAACTGAAGTGTGGAATGTTGGACACTTCATGCACTCTACTTTTTACTTGAATTACATAATGGAGGGGGAGGGGCTATCAGACTCCGACAGTGAATGACAAAATAACCTTATAAAATTCATACACTACATGGTTGAGTTCATAGTGCATAAGTACATAGTGTGTAGTGCATGATTTGGGACACAACTAATGTTCCGAAATTGGAAGTAAAATCGTGAAGTGCGTTCCATTTCACGTACTTGTGCACTACTCTATAACGCTTTGTAGTATAAATAGTGCGAGTAGTATTCACAGTGAAAATTCCAAAGTGCACTTTAAATATCCGGATGATGCACTTAATTAACCGGTGTAGAATGTTGGACACTTCTTGCACTCAACAATCGTGGCTTTAATTATGTAGCGGAGTAGCGATTAGGCTCTAATGAAAGTGAAGTGATGTGTAGCGAAGTATGGTGTCCCATACTTGGAATGTGTTTTGCGCTTTTGATATTTTAGAGTGTCACCCCTTCATTGCTGTGCACTTTTTTCTGCATCGTGGATGATTTGTAGATTGTACATACAAAAAAAATCTCTATATTTTCGTATTTTTGAGTATTTCCTATTAATTTCCTAAGGCAGTCATTTTTGACAGTGAACAAAACAAGTGTGACTATTTTTTTTACGACCATTTAGCTTTTTTAAATCAAGTCCACGATTTATTATTATTATTTTTTTTTTTTGGTCACACAAAAGTCATTGAGTTTCGAACCATTCCAATGAAGTAGCGATTTTTAAAATTTCGAAAAAAAGATTTTTTCAGTCTAAAATGACCAAACAACACCAGAGGGTTAAGGGAAAGGAGAGCATCTCAATACTTCATCTACTACAATAGTCTATGAAAGCTATGTGAGTTCCACGAATAAATGTAGCGAGATCTTCTGTGTCACAAGCAATCTTTTGTGAATGGCCAAAATACATGCAATTCGTCTCTATCTGTACTGTTCTCACAGCACCTCACACCAGGAAGTTACTTCAGGAAAGTCAACTGAGATGCACTGAAATAAAATATTTTCTTAAATAGAATGATATCAAAGGTATTGGTCAAATGCTAACCAGTCGTGTTATAGCACTGACGTCACTGAATTTCTGTCAGAGTTGTGTAACAGTCATTCGCTGTTTTGGATACTATTGAAATTAATGAGAAGTGTCGTAAACTGAATCCTACCTCTATGAAATTTTTTTATAAAAAAATGAATTTGTGTTTTAAACTCTAAGCTGAATTAATCCAAAATGAATGTTTTATGGCGAACGTGTTAAAGATTAGCAGACAGGCTTGAGAATCCAGATGAAAAATCCAGCATTGCGGGTCACAAACATAAGGTATGTTTTGCATGCTGGGAGCAGCACTATACCAGCTCTAACCATCATAAACCAGCCTGGACCAAAATGGAATTAATGCTGGTTTATATTGTATTTTTCAGCAGGGTATTAATCTTCTTCAAAAAAGCAGTTTATTCAGCATACTGAAGCATGCCTCTCCTCCATTGGCATCCATCCAAAAAAAACCTCAACAAAGTGTTTAGGAAGCCCCTCCTTCTGAAAAGCACAAGGTGGTCTGACTGGTTGGCTGCACCTCTGTGTTGTAATTAGTCAAGTGCTTCCAGTGTATTTGGGAAATTTCACACCCCTTACCATAGCCGTAAGTTTCAAAATACTACTAACTAACTCCACCAGGCCTTACCCTTGTATTTTGCGTATGCCTTGGATGGGAATCAATGATGGCATTTCACAAAAACCTAGGGTATGGCACCTCTGGCCACAACAACGACATTCCCAAGTAACCACATTATATCTAAACAAAATGCCTACAAAAGTCCACCATACTAAAAGAATGCACAGAGTTCACCGACAACAATATGAAAGCAATACAAATTCTGAAACAGCCTAAGCCAGCTTAGACTTCTTAAAATATGCTTTTCAAAGCTGCAGTTTCTGGCAAAGTCCAAGCCCAGCAACAGAACTACTAAAATTAGACACTTTATCAAGCTGATAATATCAACACACTTCACAAAACTATCTGCCATTCATACTGTGACAGGCAGTCCAAACCCACCAGCCAGACGTTGTCAATCGCCAACAAACAGATTTTTAAAATGGTTTGATAGCACATAGAGTTAACAGACTATGAACCTAAAATATAGACTAAAATATTAGACTGCATAATGCGTTATTAACTAAAACTCACAGTAAACAGTATTAAATATGTGTAACAACAGTGTTCCGGAAAGCGTCCCAATTTGTGTACTTATGCACTATTCAGTACTGTTTTGTAGTATAAATAAGGCAAGATTTTTCCTTCACAGCCAGGGTGATTGGGGGTTAGGTGCCTTGCTCAAGGACACCTTAGTTGTGGGTAATGAGAGTGGAAGAGAGCACTGTTCATTCACTCCCCCACCTATAACCTTCGGGTTACAAGTCCGACTCTCTAACCATTAAATGCCCCCTCATGTTGAATGACAAAATAAAATCCTACACTACATGGTTGAGTACATAGTGCCTAAGTACATAGTGTATAGTGCATTGCATCATTTGGAACAAACTCTTGATTTATCCACATATAATATTATTGATACTTTTGCAATGATGTATAAATCTGGTTTGAGGATCGAGGGTGGGTGATATATATATATATATATATATATATATATACAGTCAAACCAAAAATTATTGAGATATTTTTGATATATTTTTACTAGTGGGTGCAGGACACCATAGTTCATTTATGTAAGTGAGGATAGCAAAATAAAGTAAACTGTGACATATTATACCCAAAAATTCTTCATACAGTGGACTACCAGTAAAAAATTTGGAACCAAAAATTATTCAGACACTTTGACCTGACCATGTTTTGCTTAATTGTTATCTGATTATTTTTTTCTGACACAGTTTATCTCTGAGATCTTGTCGTATTGTATTACCATTTTTTTTAAACTATAGTGAATAAACTGTATTAATAAATAAAATGTTCAAGGTGTCTGAATAAATTTTGGTTTGACATATATATATATATTTTATATGCTTTTTTTAAAAAAAAATAAATAAATTTCTTAAATATACAAATGTATTTTAATTGCCAAAAACATCAGTAAAGAACTACACTACCCACAATCCTGAATCGGCATCCAAACAGAGAAGTCGCCGTACAGCAGCGATCATCTCAAGAAACCTCCGACTACTACGATAAATTGTCCCCATTAGGAACCTACCAATGTTCAGATCTGTTCTTCTAAAAATATTTTGATTATCTTTAACAAAAATCATCATGAGCTGTTTATTTCCCCTGTTTTGTCTGAGTGCTAGGGTATGGCAACAGCCATACTCTGCTATACATAAACACCGCCCCTGGTAGAAATTATTTAAATGAGGAATACTGTGACATGTTTGTTCCCAGAAGAAAATTCAAGACTACAATGGAGGCATTTCTGGGAGTTCAGAAACAGTGTGCACTGATATAGAGAATAACTCCCTTTGGAGTGACTTTGTGCTTTGGAACTTTGCAGTGCTTTTTCATGTTCAAACAGCAACATTACTCACTAAAGCCTCTTTAATAGATGCGATAACAGAAGCTTTGACATGGATAAAGCTGAGTGTATGTATATTAAATGATTTATGGGGGTCCCTAAAGCACAGGGCCCATTGCAGTTGCACCAGATGCACCAAGAAGAGCCTTGAGCTGCAAAGTGTTTACAAAATGATGAGATACGTATTGAGTGAAAACAGTGATATGATAATCCAACACATGCATGCAACAGATCTACAGAAATTCATTAATGCACACAACAAATTCATGAATCAGAAGAATGCACAAACATCATGCAGTCTGTATGTGTCATTTAATGCACAAATAAATAATGTAGCCTTTTGTATCAGTATTCTTATACGCATGTTCTGAAATCTTGACTTACACTTACAATGAGCAACTCATCATAGGCTGGGAGTGTGAACCATAACATTATTGGGAAAATGAAGAGCAATATCCAGTAGATTTTGTTATTTCTTACAAGAAAATTGCAGAATTTTAGATTTTGATTAAGAATTTTCACTTTGCGGCATTATTACTGAAATTATTTTGAAAAATCTTTCTCATCTTTATTCATTTTTCCTATGTTATTTAGAGGAGATATTTACAGGGGAAATTAATGTTTTAATGATTAGGAGGGCATTCATTTTGTTTTAAAAAAAATGATTTCGATTTCGATTTCACAGACTTTAAAAGATAAACAAAAGAGAAATGAATGCTACCAGACTATGGTCTTGTGAAAGAGTCTTTCATAAAAACTCGCCATGTGTTTCTTATCTCTTTAAATGACAAGTTAATAATTCACTCCAATCAACTAAAGATAAGATCTCCGGCAGACTTTCAACAGAAGCATTGTTTCCTACTCATCTTGACAATGACTGTATTTTTGTACCTTTACAGTTGACAAGACGTCATTTGTGTATGCACAATTAGATTCAATGCTAAACCTGCTTTGAGCAATGCAGATAAGTCCTAGTCAGTGTTGACAATGTGTGGGATTCAGGTTTCAAGAGGTTTTTAGTGCAGGGAGTCAAGCATGACGTATCATAATGATAAGATAGTGTGTTATTCATGTGCTCTGTACCGTGGAAAAGTAGAGATGTGGGAACACAGCTCATAAGTATTTTGACCCTGTGAACTTCTGCCAATGTATGAGTCAGTGCCTACACCCAGTTCACTCCTATCAGTGCATATCAAAGACATCTGTCAAGTTTATGAAAGCTGGTCATTCGGTTCTTTATTAGTTTAAAGCTGCAGTAAACAAAAAATTTGCATCTCTAGCACCATCTGTGTTTGAAACATAAAAATGCAAGTTAATTTCAAAGTTACTTTTTTTTTTTTTTTAAACGTGGGTTGTGCTTCTCTGGGCAGATGAATCTGTGATCACCACATCAGTGTCGACATGACACTAAGAAATATGTCCTTCTAGGTATATATCCGGAAAAAAGTCATCTAAACAAGTAAGATATCTACTGCTTTTGTTCTGACCAAATGAAAACTAAATCACGTTCCTGATGTTTATATCTAATGATTGCTCAGTCAGATCAGATCACACATTGCAAATTAGCAAGCTACATATTGAGCCACTGAAATAGCAGAAAAAAGCCATCTCGGTGTCGGTCTTCAATCCCTTCAGATCTCAAAGTTGCAGACACATCTTAAAAGCCGATCGCTTACTCTCGTTTTAACAAGCTCTGTCGCTTTAAATTGTCTTTTTGACTGCAGGCTCTCCGCAGTTCGAGGATTCTTGGTTTTGAAAACAGGTGATTCCCCAGATGTCAACGATGATTGCAGTTTAGCCCTTTCTAGATTAAAGGTGGGATAAGTAGATTTTGAAAAACGCTGTTGGACATTGTTGATATTTGAAATCACCCCAAACAAACCCACCCCTCTCTTCATTGCTCCGCCTCCAAAACTCACACTCCAATCCTAAACACCCTGCTCCAAGTCGGTCTTGAACCCCGGCCCGTCCGCTTCTGGCAGGCAAGGTTGAATGCACTAACAATGACGCCAAACACCACATTCTCTAGCAGCCGTCAGTGTGCAGTGGTTTAACTGCAAAACTCTCACTAGCTGGCCTGTTACACATGCAATGCGAGAGTGGATGTCTGTTTATCACAGCTGACGCTGTGCAACAAAATGCTTCACGAAAAATAAAGCGCAGTTGATGAACGAACGACAAGGAAGCACAAAAAATGAACGCACAGTACACAAGAGTAAATACAAAGTGTTCGTTGTTAGTCGCCAACAGCACAGCAGCTCCAGACAATCAAACCCAGTGTTACTCACATGAGAAGCAGAATCAAAGCAGAATCGAAGCGACCCCAAATAACAAGATATTTAGCCCCTGGAATGTGAATTTTACCAGGGGAACCCTGCCAAAAATGTGGATTTTTTTTTACTGTGGGACGCCCCTGAAATGTGACTGGGCTAGTTTTGGGCTAGTTTTGAGTAGCAATTGGGAGGGTTTTGTTGTGAAAACCTGGCAACCCTGCATCTAGATGACAAGTTTAAATTCTAAGCAACTGCATCCTCAGCACACACCATATAGTAGTCGGGTCCTCTTCTTTCCCTTTACGGATGTGACATAACCGTGCAAAGTCGAATGACCTCACACTGACATTTCTGTGCAAAATCTGACCCGACAGCTCAAAATTATAAATCATTTTTAAGCTTACCGTTGTGAATCAGGGTAAGAGACAGTTTTGAACATTGATGTGTTATGTACTTGCTCAATAACTAATTTTTGTTATTTTTTTAACCAAAAAATGTTACATACTTCAGCTTTAAGAATAAGAAAGACATTTTATTTGTTACATATTTCAACAATTTGAGAGTTACCTTGTTGTGATTGTTTCTAGCTGACTAATAGTATGCAGAATCTCCTTCTGAATCAAACCTGACAGCTCTGTTTATGAGCTACTGTAAGATTCTGAGCATATGTCATGATCTAAATGGCCACATCGCTTATCCCACGTATCCCTCGTCACTGCTCCCTCTGCTGGTGACCTTACCGGATGTTGATGAGACAAGTATAATATTTAGTCATTTTTCATTTTTCTCCCTCTGTCTCCCAGTTTAGCTTTCAGAAGGGAAACAAAACCCCTGAAAAACACAAATCATGCAAATAAAATACATAAAACAAATGCGTTTTTTCTTAACTGGAAATGTAAAAGAAAATTGCATTTAAATAACAATTCTGCTACTTTTACTGCACCAAATAAATAAATAAATAAATAAATAAAAATTGCAGACTATATATGAAATGCTTTAATTTTCTATTTATAATATCTTCTCGTTGAATTTAAATTAAATGTAAATAAATATTGGTGTAGGAAAATGGCAAATCACATAAGTAAATTCTAATTTTTTATCTTGCACCAAATGTTGCACATACTCATATGGGAAATGTAAATTCGAGTATATTGCACTTTACAAATGACTCTTTTACATTGCATTTTAACTTGAATTAGCCAAAGAAACGCGCCCATAGTCAAGGGTGCACAAATGCCATTTGGAATTCCCCTTCTGTGACCCTCAGGAACAAACCATTATTTTTGAAAATAGGTGTAACGCCGCTACTCTACAACCTACATTTTTGTGTTAATCAGGATATTGTACTTTACATACCAAGTGCTGAATAATGTAAATACATACATATTTTTTTCAAACGTCTGGATTCGAAAAAGTCTTGTTGTTTTTTTATTTTAAATGTGATGAGAGGATTGACGCTCCCCATCTGTCCCGTAAGCAATGGATCATTCTGATTTCGCAGCTCAGCGCGTTTCTTCGCGGTCTGTGTTTGTATTGACTGTAGCGGTAATTTCAACTAACGATATACTAACATGTCTGTGGCTTTCGCACAGCACCGGCAGCGCGCCAAGGGCGATATAACGCCTGCCGGAATACAAAAGGTAATTTCATTTAATCATTTATCAAGCAGAATGAAACAGAGCGGAATTGCGTTTGCAGTAATGGGCTCGGCTAGTTAGCTGTGACATCTCTCCCGCCAACGCTCTTATAACACCATAAACAAAACATTATAGAGACATTTTTGTCATAGTATTTAACAGGTCCTACAAGACTAAAACGAACATGACGCCGAGATGAATTTGACTCCTTGTCCAGCGTTTTGAAGCTGTTGAAATCTGCTCAGCTCTGTTGTGTCTTTGTTAGCCGCTACACGCTCGACACTCTGATGAATCACAATAGAGGCTTGTTGTGTAGAAGCATAGCAGTGTAACGTACACGTTCGACCAGGAAAAACTGTGTCATCTACGTATTATTACTAATAACTGTACGCCTGATTTTGTTAGCAATCACATATCGTTACAAGCACGTATGCTAATAGCCGACTTTTCGATTATGCATGTCTGTTTTGACCAGTCCACCTTAATTCTTCGGCTTTTCGGTATTCATGTCTGATTTGATCAGTGAAACATTTTTCTTGTTGATGTATGTTTTGCGGTTTTTATTCATCGTGTCTGTTTTGTCGATCTTTATGCTTCAGTTTTACCTTTCTTGGGTCTGATTTGGTCAGTTGTAGCTTTTTTGTTCGGGTTTCTATTACTCATGTCTGATATAAGTTGATATGTTTTCCCTAGAGTGTTGTTGTTGTTATTATTATTATTATTATTATTATTATTATTATTTAGGTTTTATTATATTCGAAATTGGTCTTACACAAAATTTTTTTTTTTTTCATAATAGAACTGCTGTACGATTTTATATCCTAAAAACAGAATTACTTGTGGCAAAGACGTTACAAGTAAAAGTGAAGCACACAGTCATACAGAAAATGTAGCCAACCAAGCTTTTCATTGCTTCTAGTTGTGGCCTTCTATTGGCTGCTCTCTCTAAATCAGTGATTTTCAGTCTTGGAGTTTCACATTTACAGCACTACACATTTTGTGTCTCCCTTATCAGAAAAAATAATTTCAGTTTTCAGTTGAGTTCAGCTGGTGAACAGTATATGCAATAGATACACATGCATGCATTAACGTTTTGTTTGTCATTTTTTGTCATTTGATGTAAATTTTTAATATTTTGTCATATTCATTCATTTTAGTCAGTTTTACCTAAACGGCATGTAATTTTGCTTGAGAAAATGAGGTTGTTAGTTGTCTTCATCCTGCCGGTGAGCAGAATTGAGAAAAAGAATTGTACACATTAGCTGTTTTTCCTCCTCCTGTCTTGTGAAGCTTTGTTTATTGTTCACTCAGATGCTGCTCACTCAGTGTAACAGGTTTAATTAATGTTCAGGATTATTTTTGTCGAACCACAGAAGTATTTTTAGGCAGCAAATTAATTTGTCATCCAGCGGCTCGTGTAGCACATTTGCTTGCAGTGATTGACCAAAAAAATGACTGCTTGATTTGTTGTTCTGTGTCCATTGATTTATTAATACTCAGCTATGTTATAGCCAATTATTATGTGCAGAATTTTTCCACATTATAAAAGCAGAATTTATTGCACAAATTATTATAAACCATGATCAGTAGGCTGCCTCATGTTGGGCTGTGAAATTACTTTTGTCTTAATTTCTTCACTTGTGGTTAAACCCTTTGAACTTTTATTTTGGCAGAAAACTGCAGTTTCTGTGAAGTTATTTTACACGTCTAGTGAAATGCTTTAATCATCTGTCAATAGAAATGTTGGAAATTATATGAATGTGAAAATAAACTGCAACAGTTGCCCGTTGCATTCCCAAATGCATGTTAAAGGGTTAGTTCACCCAAAAAATGAAAATTCTGTCATTAGTTTCTCACCCTCATATCGTTCCAAACCTATAAGACCTTCGTTCATCTTCAGAAAACAATTTAAGATATTTTTGATGAAATCTGAGAGCTCTCTGACTCCTCCATAGACAACAATTTAAAGGGTTAGTTCACCCAAAAATGAAAATAATGTCATTTAATACTCACCCTCATGTCGTTCTACACCTGTAAGACCTTCGTTCATCTTCGGAACACAAATTAAGATATTGTTAATAAAATCCGATGGCTCAGCGAGGCCTTTATTGAGAGCAAAGCCATTCAAACTCTCAAGGTCCATAAAGGTACTAAAAACATATTTGAAACAGTTCATTTGAGTTCAGTGGTTCTATCTTAATATTATTGAGTGACAAGAATACTTTTTGTGCACCAAAAAAACAAAGACTTTTCAACAATATCTATCTGGGCCGATTTCAAAACATTCAACAATTTCTTCTCTTCTGTGTCATTCTCCTACGCTGTTTACGTTCAGCGCTTCCAGGTTAATTAAAAGTGCTAGTTATTATTTATAATGCATCAATGTTTTTGAAAAAGAAACATCAAAATTAATATTACTGTTTCAAATAACAGCATCGCTGTTTGAGCTGTGTGCGATGAAGAGTCAATGAACACCGGAAAACTGAAGCGCTTTGTTAACGGGTTAATTTATTAACTCAAACAAATGCATCCCATATAAGATTAATCATATTATACAATATAAACATAATATTACAACTTATATCTGCACAAAATTATGCGAATGCGCAAGTGAACTTGAACTAAGATACGTGCTAGAATGTTTAACTCATGTTACAGTGCACTAATGCAAACGGATTACTTTCCCCAGGTAGAACTCCTTGATTTTGCTTTTGATGTGCTGTACTCCTTTTACCAGTTTTCTATTACTCAGGTCTGATTTAATTTGATCAGCTGAGCTTTTAATTAATGAAATCAAACGCATTATTAGGCTTTTACTCATTTTTCTATCATTAAAAATGTTTATTTAACATTTCTTATGTTTCTTATTTGTCATTTCTCATGCAGTTACTGGATGAAAACAATCAATTGATTCAGTGCATCATGGACTTCCAGAGTAAAGGAAAAACAGCTGAATGTTCACAGTAAGTTCTCTGTTACATCAAGGATTCACATGCACTTTGTGTGTGTGTATTATTTTATTATATATATATATATCAGTGCTTCCCACACAGACTTTACTTGGGCGGGCCGCCCAGGTATATTAACGGCTGCCCAAGTATATTTGGAGACACATTTATGCTTTTATTATTTTTATCCTCTTATACTTTTGTATCCGCCCAAGATAATGAAACTATCCGCGATCGTTTAACTAGTGGAAAATCTCCCCTGGCCCTACGCGTTTCATACCTGCTCGTTTTGTGCGCAAGAACTGTTTACTCCCGCTGACATTCCCACATGCGCTGCAGAGACACGGTGGATATTTCACAAAGAGCGCTGCATGTTGCAAAGTCACAAGGCGGCACTATTGCGCGTTCTACACTTCCACAGGCTCGCGCAACAACGCTTCAGACTGCTTCAAAGTGATTCTCAATCAACGAAAAGCGCAGATGTATGCCAAACGATTGCTAATGAACTCAAGTTGATGAATTATGACAATGTCTACTTTATGGCCTTTATATAATATAACCGTTTTAGACGGTTGTAAGAATCTGAAGGATCAGCCGGCAATTGTGTAGACATTTCAAAATAAGAGTCCTGGTGTATTTCGGGCATGTTTATAATTAAAAGTCACACGCTAAGTTTTTTTTTTTTTTTCTTTTTTTCTTCTTCTGGGCATTATTGGTATTTTGGTTACACAATAAATTGTATTTAATTTGATTTCCATTTAATTCATAGTAAATTATTGTAGTCTCCACCACAGGAAGAAAAGACTAAGAACATTATTTGACCCGTATGTTATTCATTATATAAATTTTACTTGTAAAATCTATGTCCCATTCACTGAGAGAGACACTATATGACATAGCAAGGAGAACATGGGAAAAGGATAACCATTTAAATGCTGTAATTTTGCATAATTTACAATGCATAATAATACATAATGTATGTAATTAAATGTAATAGTATGCTATGTAATTAAAATTAATTTCAATAAATAAAAATACTGTTAAGAATCACACATTATTTGTTGTTTGTCACATGTAGTAGACCATTTTTGTGCCGTGGGTATAGGAGGATTTTTCACCCGGCTACCACCGCAAGTATATTTCAAACCTGTGGGAAGCACTGTATATATATATATATATATATATATATATTTGGTTTTTTTTGTGTGAGCTTCTGGTAAGTCTTACACCATGTCCTAACCAGACACTATGCTGCTACATGTGATAAAAGGTATCTTTTCCATGTTAATCACTGTTTTTGTACTAACTAGCCGCAACGGCAATACGCTACGATTATATTTCAGAAACAGTTTTTCTTTCTTCGACGTCTCAGCTGGATCAACATCATTCAAAATATGACAATGATAATCTCATTCTGATGTCCTTTATTTTGAATATTGAAAGTGTCTAATGTGAGTTTGAATATCATTTTGCATGACCTTTATAGTCGTACTGAAAGCGACGATGCATATTCACATCTTATAAATGAGTGAAAGGAAACAAGAACGTTCAAACTGTGAACTCAGTGTGAACCAAGTGTATTCTATGACCAAGACTGGTTCAGTCACTCAGTTATATTTTTTATAATGTTAAAATGGTGTAATATTTATGAATTTGATTATACTTACTGCTTATCAATTTCGGTGCAAGTGCCATGTGCTTGCAGAAAGACTCCACCCACACGCTCTTTTGATTGGCTGTGATTTATGATTGATTTTGTGGCATCTCGCGTCACATCTGGTGTGGACGGACCAATTACTTGTCGCTGGAATCTTATCACATTGTGTCTGGTTAGGACACTATATTAGGTACAGTAGTGTTAACATTTTGCATGTACAAATGCTAATAGGATGCTACTTAATTCTTTTCCTAATTCAGTCAGTGATCAAAGCGCTTTTCTCATTTCTCTCTGGCAGCTACCAACAGATGCTACATAGAAATCTAGTGTATCTGGCCACAATAGCAGACTCTAATCAAAACATGCAGTCTCTGCTTCCTGCGGTGAGTATTTATTCTTAGTTTCCTATCTCATATGGGTTGAATGGCTTTAGCTATGCAGGGCTCCAGACTAAAGCCGCGTTTCCACCGCAGGAACTTTTCCCAGGAACTAGGGACTTTGGGGTGGTACTCGGTGTGTTTCGACCACAGGGACCAGGGTCTAAATGAAGTTCTGGGTAAAAATTTCCCCCTCAGAAATTCCTTGCTCGTGAGTTAGTACTTTTTCAAAGTTCAGGAACTTTCGGGGGTGGGACTTGAGCGCCGAACATGTTGATTGGTTGACTCCACGCAGCATTTTATTTCAACCACCATTTTTTAAAAGTCTGTTGCGCTGTGTGCAGTAAGAGTTGGTTGCTATTCGAATCAACAATGGAGTTTAAGAAATACGACCGATGGACCGACGACGAGGTTCAGGCTTTGTTAAGCTTATATGCGGAGGACAAAATCCAGTGGTAACTGGAAAGTCGCACGCAGTCGTACGTCACCGGACTAATATGCCTAATCTTCATGGTACTTTAGACTGCGATGGAAATGCAGACAGCAACAGGTCTGGGGGAAAAAAGTTCCTGGGACAAATTGTTCTGGTTAATTCATCTTCGTTCATCTTCACAACACTATTCCCAGGATTACTTTAAGGAAGCTGGTAAACACTGAGATGTTCCCAGGTTTAAATAATAGAGGTTGGTATTTTTTTTAATGTGCCAGGTCTATATAAAACAAGTTGATAAGCAGTTAACTTAGGCTAAATGTGTCGGTTTACACGCAAAGAAAAGTATAAGCTTTTAAAAAGTATGAGCATAAAATGTTTAATTTACTTAAAATGTTAAATTTAATTTACAGACTGAAAAACTTTGTGCTGTTTTCTAACTGTTTGGACTTTAATAAAGAGAGAACCTGCACTTAACCTTTTCACTGGCATTTTGTTTTCATAGTTAGACAGATATCGTGATGTATCATTATAGGATTGTCTAGCAATATATCGATTATCGAAGAATCGCTGTATCGTGATATTATCGTTATCGTGAGCCATGTATCGTGATCGGATCATATCATGAGGTACCCTGCGATTCCCACACCTACTAAAGATATCGTTAAAATAGTCGACGTGACTGCAGTGGTTCAACCTTCATGTTATGAAGTGACAAGAATACTTTTTGTGTGCAAAAACAAAACAAAAATAAAGACTTTATTCAACAATATCTTCTCTTCTGTGTCATTCTCATACGCTATTTACGTCCAACGCTTCCAGGATCTACGTCAGAACACCGAGTCATTATTGGTAGGCTCTTGCGTCAGCATGACACGCATGCGTCATGCTGCTCACGTGAACAGTGTCTGCCAATACTGAGATGGGGTTCTGACGTAGAACCTGGAAACGCTAGACATAAAAAGCATAGGAGAATGACAGAAGAGAAGATATTGTTGAATAAAGTCGTTATTTTTGTTTGTGCTGGAAAAAGTAGTTTATAACAGAGAATTCTGCACCTAATTTCACAGTGATGTTAATACTTTGGTGAATTCAAACGCTTTCTCGCTGTGAGTAATGGTGTGATCAAAGATCGGCCTTCGAGTAAACCAGTTCTGAACTCACGCTGCGCTTCCTATTATTGGTCCGAGCTGATAAACAGTCCATGCTGCACAGCTCAAACGAGCAGTGCGGTTTCATTCCACTTTCGTTTAGTTTTTTTGATGTTTCTCATTTTCAGCAGAAATGGCAGCTCTTATCAGTTGGCCAATGTGGTGGTGGCACCAGTGCGACCTCTAACAAAATTTACTCGCACCAGTTTGATTGCAGTCTGGAGCCCTGTTTTGGTATATTAAAATGGTAACAGACCTGATTATATTTTTTGTCATACATACTTGATATGTGCTGTATGATGTCACATAGCACAGGTTTGAATTGATTTTAAGGTTTGTTTGACTGGGAAAAAAGATAGCAGGCATGTTGGTGTAGGTTGTCACAAAATGCATTCAATTTAGACATTTCTGAACACTGTTTAAAACAAACATACAAAACTACTCAAAGAGAAACAAGCATTTGTAAAAGATCTTTCGAATCCAAACTCATGGTTACTGGGATGTAGCTCTTGTTACTACTTACACATACTACTATTTTGCAGTAAAGTGACAACTCTGAAATCAAATTTGTTTATAAATTAGGGCTGTCAAACGATTAAAAATTTTAATCTAATTACATGATGTGAGTAAATGATGACTGGAGTTTAATTTTTGGGTGGAGTATACCTTTAAAGTTTTATCATCGCAACATGCATTTAGTCAACTCGTTTGAGCTGCGCAGCTCGGACCAATAATAGACAACACGACAGGAGTTCAGCGCAGCAGGCCTCGATCACGACACCATTTCTACACAGCGCTGTGAATAAAGTTTTTGAATTCACTGCAGAATTAAAAACGTGAAATCTTGTGAGAAGCACTCACATTCGTAGCAGAATTCTCTGTTAAACCACATATATCAGATCAAACAGTGCCGATGTGGAAACTGTTTGATCTGATATCTGTTTAACAGAGAATTCTGCAACGAATCTAACCTAAATGCTTCTCACAAGATTTCACAGTGATGTTATTAATTCTGCGGTGAATTCAAACGCTTTCTTCTCAGCGCTGTGTAATCTGGAAACCATGAGAAACATTGAGTCACTAACACTAACAGAAATAACTTGTGGCAGAAATGGTCTAATGTTTTCGAGTGCTTCACACAACTTTTCCCAGCACTTCAAAGCTTTAAATATTGCCCAATTTGAATGTTATTTTTAATGTGTTGTCCAAAACATTATTTGTTCATCCTTCATAGTTTGTCCCCATTTGTAAAACTAAAAGTTTCACGATGTAGGAAAGCAAACACTTATTTAGAAATAAAAAAGACAATAAATTACCACTGTAGTAGATGCTGCAGAGGAGCACTTATTGGCTATTTAGCCATTTCCACACCCTAGTATATTTATTTTAATATTTATTAATATTAAAATAAAAGTTAGTATTATCTGCATCTCAACTCAAGCTCAGTGCTTTTCTGTCAGCTCTCACAGCGCTGCCAAATCAGGGGCTGGTGCCACCTTAGAACTTAAAGGGTTAGTTCACCCAAAAATGAAAATTCTGTTATTAATACTCATCCTCATGTCGTTCCACACCTGTAAGACCTTTGTTCATCTTCGGAACACAAATTAAGATATTTTTGATAAAATCCGATGGCTCAGTGAGGCCTCCATTGACAGCAAGATAATTTACACTTTCAATGCCCAGAAAGGTACTAAAGACATATTTAAAACAGTTCATGTGAGTACAGTGGTTCAACCTTAATGTTGTGAAGCGACGAGAATACGTTTTGTATGCCAAAAAAACAAAATAATGACTTTATTCAACAATATCTAGTGATGGGCGATTTCAAAAAACTGCTTCATGAAGCTTCGAAGCTTTACAAATCTTTTGTTTCGAATCAGTGGTTCAGAGCATGTATCAAACTGCCAAAGTCACGTGATTTCAGTAAACGAGGCTTCGTTATGTCATAAGAGTTTTGAAACATTTTGAAATTTCAAATGTTCACCACTGGGGGGACAATGATCTCTGTGAACCCATGAATCAAGTCTAGAGATTTTACCTGATCTCTGATCAGTTTTATACATTTGTAGACGTTTTAATTAGACATTAGTAGGCCTATAATTAAAAAGAATAATAGTAGTTAATAGTCTGTTTAGTTGAGCCAATAAGAGACTATTAACTACTATTATTCTTTCGTTTACTGAAATCACGTGACTTTGGCAGTTTGATACATGCTCCGAACAACTGATTCAAAACAAAAGATTTGTAAAGCTTCGAAGCTTCATAAAGCAGTGTATTGAAATTGAAATTGCCAATCACTAGAAATTGTTGAACAAAATCGTTATTTTGTTTTTTTGGCGCACAAAAAGTATTCTCGTCGCTTCATAACATTAAGGTTGAACCACTGTAGTCACATGAATTGTTATAAATATGTCTTTAGTACCTTTCTGGGTGTATGAAAGTGTAAATTAACTTGCTGGCAATGCAGGCCTCACTGAGCCATTGGATTTTATCAAAAATATCTTAATTTGTGTTCCGAAGATGAACGAAGGTCTTACGGGTGTGGAGCGACATGAAGGTGAGTAATTAATGACAGAATTTTCATTTTTGGGTGAACTAACCCTTTAATTGCACCAGTGCTACTGCCCTCAAATGTTAGTCCGGAGCCCTGCAATGGTTCTCGAGGTCAGAAAAGTAATAACGACATTAAAAGAATGTTGTCTCTTGTATATTTTCACTGCAAAACAACAAGAAATGCTGTAAATATTGCTGCAAATTTTGAGAAAAGCCGCCGCAAATTCAGTCATTTTAGGCCACAAAAATCAGAAAAAAGTCCTGTGAAATCCTGGAAGGACTGATTGGTTCACTCGATTCATTCATTCAGAAATGAAACGCCACTGTGTGTTCTGCTCAGAGACGAACAGTTCTGCTTTGTCTATATTTTCGTTGGCAAAATTGAGCAAAAACAAACAATATTGTGTCTAAAATAACACAATATTAACTTATTTATTGAACTGTTGTATAAAATCAGTATCACATTTGCACCCGTGCAATTCGGGACAAAAATAGCACTCGTGTGATGTTGCGCTCATTACACGTGTGATATAGCTTCACTATAGCCTATCATATGATGTAAATATGAAAAAAAACTCAAACTGTGCATTTTTGCCCCTCTATCTTGAATTTTAGGGACATTCTAACTGCATTCTATGGGCTCCGTCGCACAGTGAGTTGTTGCCCTGCTTCATATTCATCATCAATCAACTGTATGAAATTTCAAATGACCTGTGTAGGTCTAGGGCAGGGCAAATGTGTTAAATGTGTTAATTTTAACATGTTATTTTTTACCATAATTAATTGAAATCTAATTAACACGTAAAAATCCCTAATCCCTAGTATAAATATATTTTTTGATAAATATTTATAAAAAAAAAAAAATAGGCATTTGCTTGACGCTTTTATTGAAATCGACTTGCATTGCATTCAAGATGTACAATTTGTCAGATCAGTTCATGCATTTCCTGTTAATCTAACCAATGATCTTGGGGTTGCTAGCTTTCTACTGTTCTACTAATTCACAAAAGTTGGTTCTAATATGATGGAGTAGGGCTGGACGATATGACCTAAAATCAAAATCTCAATTAATTGAACATTTTACCTCGATTACGATTAATGAACAATTCTTTTTTTTTTTTTTTTTTTTTTCGCCCTCATAGTTCACTGACAAGGTTTGTACTGTAAATATGCTTGACTATTAAAGGTGGCATATTTTTTCCTAATGAAAGAGTGCTCCGACATCATAGCTCACTTTCAGCAGTTATTTTATCTATGGTTCATAACATTTCTTACACATTTCTGCTTGTTGTAAATCAGATACAGATAAATTAGCACAGTACCAGTACATTTATTTGAATGCATTAATGAGAGCAATTGCATGTGAATTAGTCATACCGTCTCTCTATTAATTGTGAAGCTGTGGGTTGTGAGTAGTTACTTCAAAAGTAGAAAAATATATGCTATAACTTTTGGAGTTTCTAAGCTACTTTAGTGATAAATCTTCACAGGGCATCGTTGACAACGAGTTTCTGCGCTCCTCTCTGTGCGCGCGATCTTCACGTGATGTGCAGCTACTGTCTGTATGTGTTCGTGTGCCACAATGCATCAGCGCAGTAGCTCAATATAATAATGCACATATGATCGTCTAAAATCGCTTAAATGTCCAAACTGGCAAGCCTTAAAACACGTACAATTGACAAAGTTTAGTGAAGACGCAAGTGAAAGTGACCTCACTTCGGGGCTCGCACGCACTCTGTGTGTTTTGATTTGGCATTTGAGTTCGCCTCCGTGTTGCTTCGATACCGCTGACTGGATAGGGCGGAGTCACGTGACTACACACATGGTAGTATGTTTTTAAGGGGAAAGTTTCAACAGGATTTAAAAAAACAAAGTAACTGACATGCGACAATTATGTTGGTTAGAGGTTCTGAATTTCAGTTCCGATTACTTTTCGATTAATCGTCCAGCCCTATGATGGAGACATATTCTAGATGGAGAAGAAAATTATAGTGCCTCCTTGCCTATCAAAGTGATCAAATTGGGGGTAATAATCATCTCTTTTTCCCATCGTAACAAATTTTACGTTTTCATATTGAGCTCAAAATATACAAACATTAGACCTTAGGGTAGCGCCACTGTGAGGGATAGAAGTACAGTGTGTTCAATAGATTGTACTGTTGTTTAACAACAAACCGATTGTTCAGCTGATGAAACATCTTTCAAAAAGAATTACAGTAGACATAAAACAGCATTGAAAGTTGTGAGTTTTGAAAATTACATGTGATTTATACTATTATACAATGTGTGCCATTGTACAGGCAGTAAGTCTATCCCTCACAGCCTTGTTTTCATCTGCATAAAAAAAAAACTGTATGGCATGACTAAGGTCTAATTGCCATTATTGGCCATGCCCCAAAAATGTATTCGACTTATCTCTGCATTATATCTGACTCATATAAATTACTTAAAGAATTAAAAATTCTCATGAGGGTTTGTAGATGATACACACCAAATTGTGTCTGAATCAGTCAAACTGGGTATAATTCATTCATTAAAGTGGCACCTTGTGGCCAGTTCTGACAAAATTTGGTAGACTGCTCTACTTCAGGGCTGAAAGTGTGCAAAACAGGGACATATTTGACACAGGCACAGGTGCAAAAGGGGTATGTGTGCTCCAGAGTGGACATCAGTGGTAGAGTAAATGTCTTTCTTTTTTTCTCTATAGCCTCCCACTCAGAACATGCCCATGAATCAAAGTGGTGCGACTCCTCAGCTCCCACATGGTCACAGTATGCCCCCAGAGGGACCGCCCGCCCCACACATGCAGAGCCAGATGAACGGACAGATACCAGGTAAATTCAGACAACAAACCTCTCCAGTGTACTCACTGTCAAACTCCCAGAACTTTGGCAACATGTTTGGGAGTTGCTTGGGACAAACTACCTGCAAACTACAGTACTGTGAAAAGTTTTAGACAGTTTTGAAAAATGCTATTTTACATAAGTGTGTATGTTTTAAAAAAAAAAGCATTATTTATTTAGGTTTTTTTATTTATCAATTAAGTTCTATTATCAAGATTAAAGCCTTTTAGCGGGCTCAAGTTTTGTGATATCAACTTAAATTTGGAACTCAACCAGATTATACATACGGTTTAGATTTTCTAGCAATTTTAGAGTCCATATTATTTTGTAAAACATATATTTTGGGTGACAGTTAACAGGTTAAATCAATATTTAGTATGACTACCATTTGCAAATTTTGCAAATTGCAAATAGTTTGCAGGTAGGTTGTTCCAGTCATCTGTGAGGAAGTGTCACACATCTCCTATGGATTTAGGGTGTCTTTATTGCTTCCGTCTCTCTATGTAACCCCAGACTTGATGGTGAGATCAGAATGTTTGAAAATCTAAAATTGATAGTTCTTACTGGCACACTAAAGCAAAATATATAAATAAACATCTTAAAACAAAGGTTTTTTTGAAGCATCTAATGTGTATATGTCTTCTCATTGGTGGTTTGAGTAATGTTCTTCATATGATTTTTGGATTCTTAAAGGATTATGTTTTGGGTGTATTTTCACATTAAATGTTATTAAACTCTGTCTGCTTCTGCAGGTCCAAACCACATGCCCATACAGGGCCCTGGGCCCAACCAGACACCCAGCATACCCAGTGGCTCCATGAACATGCCGGCTAGCAGCCATGGCTCCATGGGGGCGTATAACCACGCTGTGCCCTCCTCACAGGGCTTGCAGTCACAGGGGCAAATGAACATGAGCCAGGGGCAGCCCATGGGCAATTACGGCCCTCGGCCCAACATGAACATGCAGCCCAGTCAGGGTAAGTCTGCTCTCTTGTCACTATCTTTTGTCAAAAAAAATGATCGACATTATTATTTAAAAAAAAATCACATTATTAAAAAAAAATGTTTCACTTTGAGTGTTTGGGCTTATGTTTTGCTCTAGGGCCTATAATGCACCAGCAGGCTCCTTCCCAACAGTACAACATGCCCCCTTCTGGTGGAGGTGGGCAGCATTACCAGGGGCAGCAGACCCCCATGGGCATGATGGGTCAAGGCAATCATGTGATGGGGCAGAGGCCCATGCCCCCCTACAGGCCGCCACATCAAGGTATGCCGAACTCTTGAGCTTGTTTTGGTAAAATACTGATGCACTTGATTAAGTATCATGTGAAGGCATCATTACTCATCATCGTGGGTTGTCGTAAAGAGGACCTATTATTATAATTTTTTACATGTTCAACTTTAGTGTGTAATATTACTGTTTGAGCATAAAAAAGATCTGCAAAGTTACAAAGCACAAAGTCACTCCAAAGGGAGTTATTCTCTATATCACTGCGCACTGTTTCTGAACTCTCTGAAACGCCTCAATTGTAGTCTTCAATTTTCTTCCGGGAACGAACACATCACAATATTTTTCATTTAAATAATTCCCACCCAAGGCCTATGCAAAATAAAGGGCCGAGGCCTGGTTGAGTTTAGTAGTATGTTGAAACTCGCGGTTATGATAAAGGGCATGACATTTCCCAAACATGCTCAAAGCACTTGACCAATCACAGCACACTGGTCCAGCCAACCAATCAGCACATTGTGCTTTTCAGAAGGAGGGGCTTCATAGAGACAGGAACTAAACAGAGCATTACTGACAGACTGGGAAGAGAGTCAAATATAAGAAAAATAAGTTGTTTTTTGAACATTCAAGCATCAAAAAACCTTTTCTAGTATAGCCCAAAAACAAAATCCAGACTTTAAAAAGGGCACAATAGGTCCTCTTTAACAGTGTCTGTGTGTGTATTTTTAGGACCTCCTCAGCAATATGCTGGTCAAGAGGAATACTACACGGAGCAATACAGTCATGGAGGACAGGGAGCACCAGAGGGTAGGATACATTGACTTGAAAAATGCTTTTTTTACACTTTACAATTTAATGTTTGTCCTAATTCAGATCTGTAGAGAGTGTAGTTAATGTTTGTTTACTCCTTGAAGCCCATCGTCCTTGTTATTATATTATATTTTTTCAATTACTTAGTTTAATTATCATGAAAATCTGTAGTGTGTATTAAGGCTGGGTTGATAAGATTGATGAATTGATTTTAATCAGTCTTCATTTTGATGAATCAATATCAGTACTTAAATCCCAAGATCAATCTTTGATCTGTTGATGCGTGAACAAAACTTCACTTAAAGGATTAGTTCACTTTAAAATGAAATTTACCCCAAGCTTTACTCACCCTCAAGCCATCCTAGGTGTATATGACTTTCTTCTTTCTGATGAACAAAATCGGATTTATATTAAATAAATTTCCTTATGCATCCAAGCTTTATAATGGCAGTGAACGGGAAACGACGAGTATGAAGCTCAAGAAAGTGCATCCATCTATCATAAACGTACTCCACATGGCTCCGAGGGGTTAATAAAGTCCTTCTGAAGCAAAGCAATGCGTTTGTGTAAGAAAAACATCCATATTTAACAAGTTATAAAGTAAAATATCTAGCTTCCACCAGACCACCTTCCGTATTCAACTTAGGAAGAAAGTGTAACTGTTGTTGCTTTTTTCGTAAGTTGAATAAGTAAGGCGTAGGACGTAGCGTAAGCATTTTGAGCCACGAGAGGCGTTACACTTTCTTCCTAAGTTGAATACCGGAGGCGGTCTGGCAGAAGCTAGATATTTTACTTTATAACTGGTTAAATGTGGATATTTTTCTTACACAAACGCATCGCTTCGCTTCAGAAGGCCTTTATTAACACCCCGAAGCCGTGTGGAGTACGTTTATGATGGATGGATGCACTTTCTTCAGCTTCATACTCGTTGCTTCCCGTTCACTGCCATTATAAAGCTTGGATCCGTGAGTAAAGCTTGGGGTAATTTTCATTTTAAAGTAAACTAATCCTTTAAGATTAATGTGCCTGCCATCCAATAATTACAATAAGCTTTGTGCTTTGTTGCTTTTGATATTAAACAAACTCTCAGCTTTCGAATTTTGTCTATTTTATCAATAAATTCAAACAAACATTGTTTTGGCACTCTTTGATGTGGCATGACAAATCGCTGTAGTGCCTCAGTCCAAGCAGCACTTCTCTGAGAAGATCCACACAACACCACTGCTGTAGTCACTGCTGGTTTCTCCACACAACTGATAGCTAAGATCTTTCAGCATTAAAGGGATAGTTCACCAAAAAATAAAACATTAACTTGCATTATATGAACTCGCAAAGATTGATTTTCTTAAAAATCCTCAGTTTGTGTTTATCTGAAGAAAGAAAGTTTCATCTTTGGGTGAAATATCCCTATAAAGTGCATATTGCAGCTTAGAGCCCTCGTGAGTCAATGTATAGAAAAATAATGTAGGAACTAGATTTTCTTTAAAATATATTTATAAATACGCTGCTGAGGCTTCTGGAGTCGTTTTTGTGAGAAAATTTTACTTCCGCATCTGAAAAATGCCAAACCAGAAGTGACGTAACGGGAGGGAGTGCGGTCAATTTAAACAATAGGAAAACAATGGATTGCAATGACAGTTTGGATGCTGAGGAAATTGTAAATGTTTATTCATACTCGTATGACGGACCACAGCCATACAATTAGCCTGCTATGTGGCCAAGAGAGCAGGGACAGGCCAGGATTACACAGAACAACGGTCAGAGTAGACAAATTGAGCTGTAGTGTGAGGTGAACCAGTGGAGAACAGGGCAGGAGACCAGTGTTAGCTTATAGATATGTACACGTTAGCTAACGTTATGTAACACTGTGCTCAGATCACAATATTGTACAGACAATAGCATATTGTATAACGTATCATGTATCAGGCAATAGCAAAGCTAGTATTGGTCATCTAGGTGTATTTCTATACATTGACTCATGGGGGCTCCAAATCAGCCAAATAAATGAGTGTTATAAAATGCAGTCTACTGTTGCTAAACTGCGGGACGTGTTTGATTAAAAAAAAACACTGCTTCCCAGAAGGCTTTCTGTGCGCGCACTCCGAGTCAGAGCCGAACGTGGATAAGCACATGGGCTTCAGATATGCACCTAAATGCGTACACACAAAAATGTCAAAATGCCTTTTTGAAATAAAAACTGTGGGTTATGTCTTAGGTAAACGTACACAGTTGAGAAAGAAAATGTGTGTAACAGTATATTGGATTCGTGCATTAACTTACAGCAACCTAATAAAAAAGTGACAGCAGCCTAATATACTCGTTGCACTCTGTCATTAATGATAATCAAACAACACATGACAGGAAAATCACTCACTGATTAATTTAAGTAGCTTTAATAAGGTTGAATCTATATTTAATAGTGGTTCAACAGGTCACCAAACTCACGGTTCGGATCATATTATGGTTTTTGAGTCACGGATCGGATCATTTTTCGGATCAACAAGAAGAAATATATTTTGGGGGTGTAGGGGTAACTTTGCTTTCCATTTATCATTTGAAGCACACTTTAAGTACTCTGATACCACAGCAAAGACTACTTGCTTAACTAATAAAGTTCAAATATTATTAAAGGCAAATGAACAGTCAATAAAAATAAGAACAAATAACCGACGGTGTTTACGAGAATACTTGCCAAGATGGGTATTTTGACACATTTGTGTGTGTATGTGTACATCCAACTGCAAGGAGATATGAAAGAGGAATCAATTCAGAGTTCTTGCTATCTGAAACACGCCTCTCTCTGTGCGCACGCTTCAGGTGTGTGAGGCTGTGCGCACAGATAACAGCGTGCGAGTACCAAGTTAAATTCTCTTTTGCCTCGTCCAGTGCTGGAATGGTTTAAAGTCTATTGAACGTGTAAACTGGTGAGACAAAACGCGTGAAAATTATAAACTTTTACTCATGTGCAAATCACATGAGTGCCGAACCGTGGGGCCTGGTTCTTACGGATCACGGATCAACTACGATCCGTTTAACCCCTAATGTTTAATGTGTACAGTAAGACTATGCAGTGTTATTTTACATTTGATTATTCAAGTTTTTGTTGTAGGTTATTACTTATTGGAATACTACTGTTAGTATATCTTTCTGAAAAACTTAAAACGTTGCTTATTTAATTTGTATTTTCATTCTATTGTATTTATTTGTTTGTAATTAGTATTTTTTTGTTGTTGTTGTTCTTATTGCATTGCTTACTGTTTACTTGTCCTATGTAATTGTTTTGAGGACCTTTTTCTTACATTAGTTAACCTAGTATTAGTTTTTGCTGAAATATCGATAATTGTGAATTTTCATTTATTTAAAATTACTCGTCATGAAATAAGACTTTGATCATATCGACCGCCAATAATCGTATTAAATAATCGTGATTTCAGTATTGACCAAAAGTAATAGTGATTATAATTTTTGCCATAATCGAGCAACCCTAGCGGATAGCCTTGATAAAGTTTTTAATAGCGTGGTCTTTTTTTCTGTAGGAAACGCACAGTATGGTCAGCAGCAAGAGGCCTATCAGCAGGGTCCACCGCAGCAGCAGGGTTACCCACCGCAGCAGCAGTATACCGGACAGCAGGGATACCCTGGACAACAGCAGGTCTATGGTATGAAATATATCATTACATTGACACATTCATGTCTGTGACATCAGAAGTCTGTATTGATTAAATGTTTGCAGACAGGCTGAGTCTTTCTTGAAGACTTCAAATTTTTATTGTGAAAAAAATCCCATGGCTGGTCTGAACGTGTAATTAAGTTGAAGATGAACAAATTTGGTTGTTGATAAACCTGACAAATATAAAGTCTCCTTGTAATTGGTGGAGTTTTCACATTTTGAATTCACAAAAATGCATCAATATGTATCATGGATAGTGACAATATATATTATGTGTAGTTCACCCAAAATTAAAATTACTGTGTGAGAAATGATTCAAGTTTACAGAGTTTTAGTGTCAGTACTACGTTACTCACATGTTGAATATAATGTATAATAATGCAATAATGCAATATTTGTGGGTCCTGATAATGCCAAATGACTGTTACCAGGAAAAAGTGGCCTACATTATTTTAAATATATCTGGTCAGTGACAGAGTGCAAGTATATTCATCTAAAATAATTCTATATTTTCAGCTTCAGAATCATGAATATTTTTATTCTGGTGTCACCATTGTCCTGTGCATTGGGTTACTAGCACCAAGTCCAAGCCTAATAATTTCCATCCCCAATATAATACCAACTTTAGAATTTTAATCAACAGTAAAAAATTTTGTTAACCTTTTAACACGTCTTGGAGTAGCGCAATATCGTATCGTGAGTTCAGTATTGTGATATGTATAGAGTCGTGACATGAGGGTATCGTTACACCCCTAGAAATATCATGACAAGTGGCTTTTTTCTGGTCCTCACTAGTTAGAAAGGTTCATAAATGTACATGAATCTAAAGAAATGCACAGGTTTGTGTGAGAGTTTGGTTTAAATGGTAGGGAGTGGGTTAGGAGATATCACGCTACTTTCCATACAAAGTAAATATGTAGCATAACTAATATTTGTGTATTATCAGTAATAGTTTTTGTTTGTTTTAAATATTTGTTAATCTGCAGTCCGTGTCCAGGTCACAGATTATGACTGGAAAGTAAATTAACACAAAAAAATAGTAAAAATAGTGACGAATGAATAACATACCATACTTTGCTTTTCTTGTGAGTGCTGTGAATGAAAGGGAGAAGAATAAAAAAAAAAAAAAAGGGGGGGAAACCTTGGTTACACTTCATTTTGATAGTCCACTTTAGACATTCACCTAACTATAAGTAACTTTGCAACTACATGTCAACTAACTCTCATTAGAGGTTTAGGATGTGGGTTAGTAAAAAAAGTTGACGTAGTTGCAAATTTACTTACTGTTAGGTGAATGTCTGTTGGGAGTTTCAAAATAAAGTGTTAGCAGATATTAGGCAGTCTACTAATACTCTGATTTAGAGTTGTCAAAAGTACCGACTTCGGTACCAATCGGTACTGAAATTTTAAAAATGTGATGCTTTGAGCGCTGTTGAGTGGATTCGTAAACACCTCTGATTGACCATTGTGTTGACGCGCTCATCGGATATGTCTGTGATTGGCTACAATGATCAACGCACGGGAGCATTTGAAAGCACACGGAAGTGTTTGAATTTGAAAGCGGGAGCGTTTGAAAGCAGGCGTCTATCAGCAGACTGGGGTGCGTTGGTCGCAAGCTCGGTCATTACCAATAGAGTTCAATGGGACTTATGACCATAGTTGACTAAAGATGCTTTCGGGAAACACACCCCTGTCCGTGATAGATGCCTGCTTTCAAACGCTCCCGTGTGTATCTGTGTAAGCGCTCTGTAAAGAGCGTCATTGATGACTATATACAACGTTTTTTACATCGTTGATCATTGAAGCCAATCACAGACGTATCCGATGAGTGCGTCAACACAGTGGCCAATCAGAGGTGTTTACGAATCCTCTCAATGGCGCTCAAAGTGTCACACTTTTTGAAAATTTCTGTACCGAAGTTGGTACTATTGACAACTGTACTCTGATGACTGGTAGTTGACATGTAGTTGTAAATTTACTTATGGTTAGAATGTCTTAAGTGGACCATCGAAATAAAGTGTTACCAAGTTGAACAAATCGTAAAGATCAGCTATTTGCTTAATCCACATTCAGTCTGCATTCCTAGTAAGAAAACAGAGTATAAACTTCAACATTCATTTATTCCCATCAGTGAACACACTTCCTTTTATACCAACAGGTCCATCTCAGGGCGCTCCAAGTCAGTACCCAAACTACCCCCAGAGTCAAGGGCAGCAGTATTCAGCCTACAGACCACCACAGCCCGGACCACCACAGGGACAGCCGCAGCGCCCCTATGCGTTTGACCAGGTAAGAAACCTCTTACAACGCACATGAACACAACGCAGCATTTTTCTTAAAATATCCATTAATAATATAATATAATATAATATAATAATATTTGTTTATAAATTCCCTGTTTAAATGAAAATTTGAGGTTTACAGTAGCTTATAGTATGACTGTAATCTGCTGGTGTCATGCTCACTAATTTTGTCATTATTTCTTCATGTGTCTCTTTTGAATCATTGTGGCTGTACTCCTCTGCGATGATTAGGGCTGCCCCCTAATAGTAGACTAAACGTTAGTCGACGAGAAAAGGCTAAGTCAACTAAAATTGTATTAGTCAGTATGTCAGGCAGGAAATCCAAACGTTTGCCTATCATCCATCGACCTCAAATATGGCTTATCATTTGAAACATGTAAGTAGTAGCAACTTTACACGGCCGCTCGCTCTAATGTTAATCTAGATAAATGTGCGCTATTATTAAATCTTTAGTCGGGGGCAGCATTAGCGATAACTCCTTTTCAAACATTTATTTCTCACTGTCTTGGAATCATTAAATGAGATGACTAAATGTTTATTTGGATTGCAAAATATTTCTGTCTTCAAAAGAAAAAAAAGAAAAAAAATAGGAACTAATGTTTCCAAGTGTGACACATGACTCTTTTATGTTTCAGTAATACAATGTCAGATGCTAAGTCTGTCTTACTAGCTGTGTTGTATCAAAGGCCTACAGTCACCTTGTGTCTTCCTTCACAGGGGCAGTATGGCAACTACCAGCAGTAGATGATGAGGATTTGACTTCCTGCCCTAGTGTCTCCCATTTGGAGCTGTGTGTGATCTGATGAAGGGCTAGTGTGCTCTCAAGATCTCTATACATCACCCATGAAGAGATGAATCTTCCCCGCTAATGTAGACTGAACTCTTCATTCGGCCACAAGCATTTGAACAAACTGAACATTGATTGGCTCGATTCTTGGCACAGGTGATCTAATTGTGAATAAAACTCACTTGACAAAAAAAGAAAACGTACACGTTTTAAGAATTTCCTGTCGACTCGTATGTGCATTCTGAGTTTAACAGAAGCAATTTCATAGCAGCAATGCCTTAAGTGAAACAGCTGCCTTATTTACAGCAACTTACAAAATCAGTGAAAATACATAAACACACACAGCAATGTTCATAAGCTATGGAACGTGTTTTGTTTTTATAATTAAAATTCATTGTGTGTTGTTGTTTTTTTCTTCTCCTCTCCTGCAAATGTCAGAGAAGCAATAATGCTGAGGTGCGAATGAAGGCAAATGGAGAGGTGGAAAATGGTTTTAAATTTCAGGTTCAAAACTATGCTATGATGTATAAATGTATTTTATGCTTTATCAAATAGAGCTCAGATTGAGTCAAGGTGTTGAACAGTAGCTCAAAGTGTCGTCCCGTGTGCTTATTGACTGTATTGAATTTTTTTGTTGTTGTTTTGTTTTTGAAGGTGGGACGTTCCATTTAAAATTACATGTATGTCTTGCTGAAATTTGATTAAACGATCTGGTACTGTAGTGGTTTGTATTTCAGTCATGTTTGAATTAAGGTGCAATTTAAAAAATATATATTTAAGAGTGGACTGAAGAGTCTCATTGAAATTGTCAAACTTGGTATCAAAGCAGCAATTTGTCTCTTTAGGGTCTATTTAGTAATTTTAGGGTGCCTTGAGACACCCTCTTAAGGAGAGAATCTTTATCTACTCTTCTAAAGTTTCAGTTAGCCTATATGCATGTTTGTGCTTCTCCAGTTGTTTAAACTGGACATTTGTGTGTGTGTGTGTGTGTGTGTGTGTGTGGAAGCTAGATCGAACATAAGTATGGGCTACACACCTGCGACTAATTCTGTTCAGTTACCTCTAATCTTCTGTACTAACTAACTTAGCAGATATATTTAAACCACATTTCAAAAATGTGGTAAGTTTATAGCGATAAATAAAACTAGGGATGCACTGAAATGAAAATTTTGGGCTGAAACTGAAAATTCTGGATGCACTTGGCTGAAAAATGAAAATGACTTTTTAAAATAATTTTTCATTTCTTATTTTAAATTAGTTTTTTGTATAATTGTATTTTAATTAGACTTTTTAATTAAATTCAATAATTTTACTGAATCTGAATTTAAAAAATACAAATTATAAAATAACCACACTTTACTAAAGTAAATACTAATATTAAAGTAAAAATTGGACAGAAAATAGAAAAATAATGGAGCGGAACATTGGGCAGAGAGTGCAGTGCACACACGGAGCGGAACATTGAGCAGTCACGTCGTTGATACACAAGTTGTGCATCTTCGGAAGCGGAGCCTTTTGCAAAGTTACAAAACATGCTGCGCGAGAGTGAAACCTGATCGCTAAACACGGAGGGGCGGGGCGGCATATTCTCGGCCTTTTTTCTCTTTTGGACAAAATCTGAAAATGCCATTTTTGGCCAATGTTTTTCGGTGGCCGAAATATGGTGCATCCCTAGGTAAAACAGATCCACCAAATAAAAACACAAGGAAGGCAAACTGGACTAAGTTGAAAACTAAGAAAACACTACAGGTGCAGCTGGTGGGACGAGGGAGCCAGGGTGGAGCCAATTGGTCGACGATCCGAGGTGGAGCTGAGGGATGAGCCGGAGCCAGGGTATCCCCATGCCACGGCAGAGCTGGTGACTCAAAGTCCCAAGGTGGATCCAGTTTGTAAGACAGAGCTACTGGATGAACCGTGATGAGGGGAGCCAGCAGAGGCGGGATCAAAGGAATGGCTGGCTCCGGTGGAATAAAAAGGAGAAGAAGGCTGGGTGCAGAGATAGACTTGGAAAGGGACAGGGATGGTAGCGGTGAAGACAATACTTTGCTGGATGGGGATTCCAGCAATGAAAATAACGATTCACTGATTGGTGGAACTTCAAAAGGCAGCAGAGGTACGTGGGTGGGAAGCATTACCTCTGCACTCCAGTCTATAAGCCAATCATTCTTTTCCAGCTCCACTCACACACCTGGTCAGCCAGGACCTTAGGCTTCTCTTCTCGAACAGACGAGGCTGCTGGCTCAGGCTCTGTAGCGGGCATTGGCTGGATCTCTCGGTCTGCGGTGGGCTCTGGCTCCATCTCCGCAGTGGGCGTGGGCGTTAGGTCTGGCTCTGGGGTGGTGATGGATGGTAAGTGGGGCTGGACGCTGGCGGTGGGATCCTCTTTTACCTCACCCACTGTAAAAGAAGATCAAACAGCGTTCAGTAGGAGTTTCCTCTTGGCATCACCATCCGGCTCTCGTCGTCAAGTCTGACCCAGAACCCCTCCATGAGCATGATGTCACTGCAGTTGGCAGGATGGCAGACGCTCAAAAACTCCTCCACATACTCCTCCATGTCTCTGCTGTATTGAAAAATAAAAATTGTAGCCCCTGAGGTCCGTAGAGAATTCCCCATTGTGTGGGGCTACATTTATAGATGCAATCTCCATTCTTTTGAGGTCTGGTATTCTGTCACAATCTAGTTCAGATGAAGATGAAGATGAAGAAAAAGGTTCAAACAAACAAAAGTTTCTTTAATAAAACAAACTAGGGGGCTGTTTGCACGACATTGTTTTCAACTAAAAATGGAAAACTTTTAATGAGTTTTGGCCGTTGATTTACATGACAACGGCATTTTGGTGGCCTGAAAATGCAAGCTTTTGAAAACAGGTTTGAAAGTGTACGTTTTTTAAAATGATACCGTTGTCATCTCCGTGTAAACTGCAAAAACACGAATCTGTGAAAACGGTGATGACATGAACATGCATATTACGTGTTTAGTCTATCCACCGTATTTTTCAACGCAAAGATAAGGTGTTTTCTGTGAATGTGTGAGACTTCCAATTTATTAGCCGCTATAGGGAAATAACGAGAAGAATATCGAAGTGCAGTAAACTGTAAAATAAGGTGGATAGGCATGCGCATTTGGCGTGAGTGCTCTGTAAAAGAATGCATATCCACAGGCGCGTAGTCTTTCTTTACAAAGTGACATCGCCAACTACTTGTCTGGCATGCACAATACAGTGTTTTTAGTCATTTTCGCGGATCCGTGTGAACGGGGATAGTTTTGATAATGTTGTCATCTGTACAAAGAAAAAACTTTTCCGTTTTTAGTACATCGTTGTCATGTAAACATATCCTCAGATAATCCAAATGCAAGAAGGCAACATAAAACAGCGTGTCTACACACAAACAATACCAGACAACAACTGAATGAAAAAGAGGAACTTAAATACACAGGGTGATTGAACTCTAATGATGAACAGGTGATGACTCGTTAATCAGAAATTATTGTAACAAACGAGCAGGAAGCTGGAACAATGGAAAACAGGTAGTAGATAGAAACAAATGAAAATGAAACCAAAACAGGCAGTTTGTGACAGCAGCACTTAGATCAAGTAAAACTAATATTGAGATACAGCCTTGGTCAGAAGCTAGAAGTAAGTCATTTGTAATTTTAATGAGCTATGATGGGGCCTGAATCCAGACTAAAATTTTTCTTTTTTCTTCTGAAATCTTTTTTTTTTCATAGATCACACACACACACACACATATATATGTGTGTATATTTATTTATTTATTTATTTATTTATTTATTTATTTATTTATTTGCAAGAAGGAGCACAATTGAGTGGACACAGCTTTTTCTAGTATTTTAGACAATTTTAGATGATTTGAAATGGGTCTGTAATTTGCTAATTCATCTGGATCTAATTGTTGTTCCTTAATGAGAGGCTTAATAACTGCCAGCTTGAACGGACTTGGGACATGACCTAGAGATAAAGACGAGTTAATAATATTGAGAAGAGGTTCTTTGCTATAGGTAATAACTCTTTCAGTAGTTTAGTGGGTATTGGATCTAATAAACATGTTGGTTTAGATGCAATGATATATTTATTTAGTTCTTCCTGTCCTGTAGTTGTACAGCAAGTGTTCTTGAGGAGCGATAATTGAGGATGAATCATAAAATGCTGTCAGAGGTTGTACATTTACAATTGTATTCCTGATACTTTCAATTTTCTCAGTGAAGAAATTCATAAAGTCATTACTACTAAACTGTAATGGAATATTTAGTTCAGGTGATTTCTGTTTATTTGTTAATCTAGCCACTGTACTAAACAAGAACCTTGGATTGTTCTTTTGTGTTTGTGGAGATGCTCGGCCCTCGCTGCTTTTAGAGCCTTTTTATAGCGGGAAGTGCTGTCTTTCCATGCAATTCTAAAGATCTATATGCATCTCTTGCAATCTAGTGCGCAAATGGAAACAAACTAATTTTAGTTTGTTTCCATTTGCGCTCTAGATTGCAAGTTTCTATCTTGATAGTGTGACTAAAACTGTTGTACCATGGTGCAGTACTTTTCTCTCTAACGTTTTTTAATCTGATGGGTGCAACCGTTTCTAATGTACTAGAGAAAATGGTGCCCATACTGCTAGTCATTTCCTCAAGGTCATTTGTGTGTTTGGGTACACTGAACAGCTGAGACAGATCAGGCAGGTTATTTGTGAATCTATCTATGGTGGTTGGGAGAATTGTTCTACCTGGTCGAAAACCTGGTGTGATATGGCAAATATCAGCAGTATGCGGTATGCACGTTACAAGGTAGTGATCAGGGACATCGTCACTGTGCGGTAGAATATATGTGTGTATGTATATATATATATATATATATATATATATATATATATATATATACAGTAGGATTGGTTCCATGTGATATAACTGAATCTAATGTATGATTAAAACAATGAGTAGGTCCAGTGACATTTTGCTTGACCCCAAAGGACTTTAATAAATCTGTAAACGCAACCCCTAACGCATCATTTGTATTATCTATGTGAATGTTATAATCTCCGACAATCAATGCTTTATCAACGCTGACCAATAGGTCTGAGAGAAAATCTGCAAACTCTTTTAGGAAATCAACATTGGGCCCTGGAGGTCTATACACAGGTGCCAAAGCAAAGGATAGTACAGATTTTTTTCTTATATCTGAAAGTGTAACATTAAGCACAAGCACTTCAAATGAATGCCTGAGATGGGTGTTCACAGCTCTGTCTACACACAATCTGACACTGAATGCAGAAAAATATGTTTGCACAGAATAAAGCCATGCATGCCAGTCGCCTACTTTTCTGCCACTGCATCATAAAACATAGTAGTTCAGCGCCTCATGTTGTAAGACAACATCAGTATTACAAACCCCTCCATGTTGCTGTTGTCTTTTTAGTGTAGGATTACCAATGCAATGCCATTGCCATAGAATCCAATGCAGATATTCCAGGAAATGAAAGAGCACCACAGGACACACAAATTCTGATCTGAACAGTTGAGATACACAGTGTGGACAGTCAGTCATTTAGATAAGATTTCAATCAGATACACAAATAATCAGGTTTGGACCAACAGTGTGAACATAGTATGAGTTAGAGGATATTTAATGTCTGCATTGTGATTAGAGGCTTAGAAACAGCAAAAATAAGACCGCAACCAAAATAAATCTGTGTTCACTAACTGTGCTGCCATAAAGACCAACATAGCTTTCGTTATGCATCTCACTCAATATGCAGACAATTAAAATTCACAGCACCTCTCAGGGCAAGACTCTGAGCTGCCACAGTGGGAAATAACTGCAATCATTGCTGGAAGGCAGAATATTCTCCCTCTTTCTTTCTTCTTTGTGTTTCTGTCTTTCTCTCTTTGTGATAGAGGGTTTGTGAGAGGAGTGAGGGGGAAATACAGCTCTCTGCACACTTTAATTGGAGATGTGTCACACTAAATAAATAGTGTGAAAGCAACCAGCAACCAGAGGCTTGAACTAGCGACTCAGGGGAAGCCAGCAGCTTTATTGGGCAGCAGCCACAGTGCCACAGGGCCACAGAAGTGTAGCTACGTTAACCGATTTTTTGCCAGTGCTTTACATAACTGCAATCGCCGTAACCAGAACCTTTATTTTTGCATATTTATTTTACTTATTCTAACTATACATTTACATGGATAAACATGTGCTAATGTGGGAGAAATTGGCTTGAATATATACTCAGAAATAACATACTGTGTACGAATCCACACAACAATCTTTAGCCTCCTAAAATATGAAACAAATGTCATAAGCATTAAATTTAACTTTCTCATACATGTCTACACATTGTTATAATACTAATTTTGTTTTAAAACAAATTAGAAGTAAACTGCTTGTGTTTCTTGAAAAATATTGCTTCAATTAATGTTTTACAAGATAGAACCTTATAATTCCAAGTGGAAAAAGATTTTTTTTAGAAATAGAAAGTTCTATTTGCATTTGACCCATTCCAAAAATCCGCATTTACAAATTTGAGAGGATTTTGATATTGTACATTTAGAATACATTAGGGTCTCTGTCATTTTCATGTATGAAATAGACTTGTTCCCATATCATTTTTGCTATATGGAATGCAAAAACTCAATATCTCAAAACTGCTCAGAATGCAGATATAACCTTATAATTCCAAGGTGGCAAAATATGTAAATAAATATCCTAACGTATGTCTGCATCACTTTATAGAATGTTTTACAAAAACAGAACCTTTCACCATCAGAACCTTTACCTTGAATCTTGTGTAACAAAAGAATGCATTAACTTTCTTCACTGAATTGAGTCAGTGTGTCCTGTAGGGGGAGTAAAAGAACTTCAAATGAACCTTATGAACATGTTACATGGGTTTCACAAACCTGATCACAGCCCTGGACAAATCTATGTGACAATGACGGCTATCATATCTTATTACTATAAATACAAATGGCCAAGATAACTGATTTTTTGTACTTGATAAAAATGCAAAATGCAGTGTTCATGGTAACAGAAAAATCAGCGATCCATGATGCACAGCCAAAGACGTTTTTGCACTTGTTTATGTTATATAAAAAAAAAAAAAAACTAAGCTTTTTTAAGAGACCGAGCATGAGATTGAGTATTAGTTAAAGTATTGTGAGGATGGATGTCCTTGAGGTGAATCTCAGAGCCAGAGGATGATGGGTATGTGTTACTCTGGTCAGGATCTGTCAGGATCTGATATGCTGTCTAAAAGACAGTGAGAGGATGTTACAACATTTATATGCATAGACAGAAGCTGCTATTAATCTATTTAATACACTGCACAGAACTTAAAGGATGGTAATTAAGTTACATGTGTATAGCATGACATTTATGCAAAAATATATATTTTTCTAAATCTTGTATGAATCATTCATACAATCAGCATAAATGTCACACAAACTGCCTTTTGAGCTTCACTGAGTGCAATTGGTACAAACTTAAAAAAACAAAACAAAACATTGCATTCAATATATCACAATTTTTAACACATTTTCTTTTTAACCAATGCCATTTATTTGCATCAAACAACAATTTATAAAAGAAAACATTAGAAGGGCACATTTTAACGGAGGAAACATTTTAAATAACTCTGGTCTCATTTTACATTAATATTTTATTCAGTGGCAGTCATGAGTGTATGTTTGCTATAATAAGTATGGATATTGGCCAAGAGCAAAGTTAAATATCCGTTTGAGATGCTTTTGTCCTTGAATGGAGCAGTGAGGGAACTCAGCGTGGAGTGTTGGTGAATCCTCTAAATAGCCCACGGCAAAAGATAGCCTGATTAACATGCCAGGAACTGCTCCAGCTATCACTTACCAACTGTTTGTATTTATAGTTCCTGTCTGTGTGTGTTTGTGTAAAAGAGAGCTTGAGAATTTTTTTTGGCTTTTGATAGTGTGTTGTCCTGCTGTGTGTGTTACTGTGGTTCAGTCCTCACAGCTCCCAGCGGACAGGAGGTGTATTTGTTCTCGAAAGAGTGCGGCTACATCTCACTCAAGGTCAAACAGTAATAAAGGTCAGGAAGAATCCTATGATGAGTTGATGTACAGACAATGATTCATGAGTTTAATTAGTTTGTACTGACTGCTTTGCTATCCCGAAGATAAAATGTTTGCATATTAGATAAACTTTCCTTGGACAACCCCCCTTTTTTATTCATTATTATAAAAATGATTTAATATATTTATTTTAAAGTATTTAAAAAAAAAACATAGGCTGCAGTTTTCCAAAATAAGTAAATAAATAAATAAATAAATAACATTAAATCCAATTTTTTTTTTAGCATGTTAAGCACGTTAAGTGCCTCAACCATGAAAGTAAAATATAGTTATAATAATATCCTTAGAACAACATAGGGCCCTTCTCACTTTCAGTGTTTGGATCCTAATAAATTAAACATTTTTACTAAGGTTATCCAATTTTCCTTCCAAATATCCACCTTGATGTTAAATTAGAACTTTGGAGTACATAAGAAATATTTGTAACTACCCAGGTCCTACTCACCCTGCTCTGTGCGGGCCTCGAACCCGGGTCTCCGGCATGGGAGTCGGACGCTCTAACAGGCTAAAGGCTGCAAACTCTAGCGTCATTCGCTAGAGCATCTAGAGGAGTGAGGTTTACTTGCACAGCAACTACTAGCTGGCCTCCGTTACACTCACCCCCCTAAACCTCACTCCTATCTGGGTCACGGCACCAATGTAACCCCTCTACAGGTCCTACTCACCCCACTCTGTGCGGGCCTTGAACCTGGGCCCCTGAATTGCTGGTCAAGGGAGTGGCGATGGATGTGATCTCGAGCCACAAGGTGGTGACCACAGACATGTCTCTATCAGGATGGGGTGGCATACTGGAGAAACGAGCAGTATGGGACAACTCTCCAGAGCCACAAGCATATAAATTTCCTATAACTTTTAGCGGTGTTGCTAGCCCTAAAGCAGTTTCTTCCGTCAATTAGAAATCAGCACGGTGACATCGGACAACACTGCAGTGGTATCCTATATAAACAGGCAGGGAGGACTGCGCTCTCTGAGTCTCCGACTAGCCTAGATGATCTCAATGTGGGCAGGCACTCAGCTGCATTCGCTAAGGGCAACGCATGTCCCAGGACATTTAAACGAGGGGACAGATCTGCTGTCTAGAACTGCAATCTCCAGTCAAGAGTGGACAGTGCATCCCCAGGTAGCCTACACTGAAAAAAAAAACAATAAGTAAAATTTACTTAATTTTTCTTTGTCAGGTTTTTGTACACATATTTTTAAGTGAATTTCACATATGGAATTAAGTACACTCTACTTAACTAAGTTAAGTCAAATTAACAAAGAAAATAAGTAATTTTAACTTGGCCAGTAAAAGGTTGAGTAATTTCTATTTAGTTGAAGTTTCCTTTGCAATACTTTTTACTCAAACAATATAATACTGAATTAAACCACGCTTTTAGAAACACCCAAGTAAATAATACAAAGGATATTGTGTAGACACCATATCTACATAATAGAAGTAACACAGCAGCTGAACGCGGAAACCTCAATACTTGGTACACAATGACGGTAACATTCAGTGGATCGTTTTTGAGTATGAATGTGTTATTTTGAGTAGAAAATGAACTCCAAATGTCACAAAATTGCAAGTTACTAAACCTAACAACAAAAGCAATGATAAAACAGTGTAAATACAGCTGGAAAACAGCGAAAAATCAACCTCATTAATTATTCAAGGCCCAGTGCATGATGGGAACACCAGTATCAGAAAAGTTCGGTAGTTTTACTTAATTTTATAATGCTGATATTTACGCTTTAATTTCTGCAAGCTTGAATTGAGTACTAATATAGAATTTACTTCGTTTTTTTTAAATTCTTGCCTGAACTAACTTTTTCATGTAGAAATTATATTTGTTTGTTTTTTTCTGTAGTATTTACTTCACCACAGAATCATTTTTATCAGTGTAATTCAGATGATCTGGGCACAGTTTGGCAGGGCTGTCGCATATCTATTTGCGTTGTGAGAAAACTTGCACTGTGGGCAGTTTTTCTTAATCCGGGACCGAGATGCACCCAGTTGCCAATCGGTCTTCTCTAAACCTTTCCTCCTATCCACTTCATCCCGCATGTCCTGGTAAGGGTAAGGGAGGATGTTTTGACAATGATTTTGGTGGCTAGACCTTTAATATTATCGCCAACCCATGCCATGTGCCTACAAAAAAACATATCATGGAGCATCCAAGTCCTGACACCAGAACCGACACTGAACTAGACAGAAGCATCAGGACAAACCCCATGCTCCAAACACAAAAGAGACAGAAGAGCACACAGCCAAGGGAATAACCCCAAAGTGCTAAAACACGTAACAGGATCCTGTCACCAACCCCATACATAACAAAGAAAAGCATTTGGATCCTAATACTAAATGTTAAAGTTCATTCACTGCTCAAAGCTCATGCCTTCAGATCGGGTGACAGGGTGGCACTCAGGACAGCAAGGATCAACCTCACCTGTGGCATCAAAGAAGCCAAAAAAAAAAAAAATTATATGCATCCACAATAAAAGAACACTTCCGTAAAGACGATCCACAGGGGATGTGGAGAGGTATTCAACGTGTCACAGACTACAGGCCAGGCAGAAAAAAAAAAACACCTCACCTGTACAAATGACACCTCTCTATACCAGACACACTGAATGAGTTCTACGCACAATCTGAAGCAACTAACCCCAGGAAGATGGTCAAGTTTAGAGACTCATACTGCTGTTTATTGACTTCAGACACAGAAGCTAACTGAAAAACTGTCAGCCCTTGGACTAAGCATGTCAATGTTCAACCGGATACCTGTCTTCCTAAGCAACAGACCACTGGTTGTCAGAATCAACACATGGACCTCTTAACCCATCACACTGAGCACTGGTGCATCACACGGCTGTATACTGAGTCCACTGTAATACATCCTGCTGACAAATGTCTCCATTGCAAAATACCAAAGTAGTAGCATCATAAAATTTGCCGATAACACCAGAATTTTTTTTTTTTTTTGGGACTGTTCCAGCCTGATTTTAAACACTGCACACCATAACAGACACTGCAGACCATAATATCTTGATTTCTCATTTGGAGCATATGGCAACTAAACAAAGGTAAGGAAACTGAACTCAAAGAGCCAAAAAAAAAAAGACAGATGATATGTGAGTATTGTTTTATTGTATTGTTTACTGAAGTTAATTATTAATTCTAACAATAATTATATTTATTTAAAAAAACATTAAAACTGTTAAATGTAATGTTTAATTAGTTCCTTTTCTAATATGGTATTGAAATTGGTATCGAAAACAGTTAAATTAAGAGATCATATTGAAGAGATTATTGGTAACACTTTACAGTAAGGTTTCTTTAGTTAACATTAGTTAAATACTTTAGTTAACATGATTTAAGAATGAACAACACTTCTACAGCATTTATTAATCCACTCTAAAAAAAAGGTGCTATATAGCACTAAAAGTGGTTCTTGGCTCGTAATCATAGGGGAACCACTTTTGGTGCTATGTAGCACCATATTTAAAGGTGCTCTACAACACCTTTGTCAAATGGTGCTATGTAGAACGCATAAGAGGTGCCATATCGCATTTTATTTCTTCAACAAAAATGGTGCTAAACAGCACCAATAGTGGTTCTATTATGGTAGTGGTACGGTAGCGGTGCTATATAGCACCTCAGTCATCCCAAAGAACTAGTGAAGAACCACTGAAGCACCAAGATTTGGTGCTATACAGCACTTAAAGTGGTTCCCTTATGATTACGAGCCAAAGAACCACTTTTAGTACTACATAGAACCATTTTTTTTTAGAGTGGTTAATGTTAATTTCAACATTTACTAATACATTTTTAAAATCAAAAGTTGTATTTGTTAACATTAGTTAATGCACTGTGAACTAACATGAACAAACAATGAACAACTGGATGTTTTATTAACTAACATTATTAAAGATTAATAAATATGGTAACAAATGTATTACTCATTGTTAGTTCATGTTAGTTAATACACTAACTAATGTTAACAAATGAGACCTTATTGTAAAGTGTTAAAGCATTAGTTCACTTTAAAATGAAAATTACTCCAAGCTTTACTCACCCTCAAGCCATCCTAGGTGTATATGACTTTCTTCTTTCTGATGAACAGAATCTGAGTTATATTAATAAATATCCTGAAGCATCCAAGCTTTATAATGAAACTCAAGAAAGTGCATCCATTCTTTATAAACGTACTCCACACGGCTCCGGGGGGTTAATAAAGGCCTTCTGAAGAGAAGCGATGCGTTTGTGTAAGAAAATATTTAACAAGTTATAAAGTAAAATAGCTTTTGCCAGACCACGTTCCGTATTTAACTTAGGAAGAAAGCGCAATGCCTCTCGCAGTTCAAAAAGCTTACGCTATGTCCTATGGCTGCCGTATTCAAATTATGAAAAAAGCTTAACTGACGCGACATCAGTTACGCTTTTTTCGTAAGTTCAATATGGAAGGCGTTCTGGTGGAAGCTAGATATTTTACTTTATAACTTGTTAAATATGGATATTTTTCTTACACAAACACATCACTTTGCTTCAGAAGGCCAGAAGCTATATGTTGAAACGAGTAAGCATGTATTCAAATAATCATCCTAAATCCATTGATTGCACCTTGAGCACAGATAGATAGATAGATTTTAGTTTATCATACATGTCTTTGCATGAAACTGAGGCCAGGATTTAGATACATCCAACATCATAAGTGATTTCTGTTTGCAATAAGGGTCAAATTACGCTTTCACTGACAACAAACCCAACTTTTATATGATCTAAGATGCAGTATTTTAATATCCATGTGTTGTCTTTCTATATGTATCTGTTTTATTTTGCATGTAGTTCTTGTTCTCTCCCTCTCCTCATACTTTTACTTTACAGTCATTCGCTATTAGTCCATTTGCTTCTGCTTGTCATCATTATTCTGTGATATCACCACCCTCATCGCCAATCAGCCCAGCCCTGTGTACTCTGTAGACCAACATTTATATGTGTGGCTGTACCTCTCTGAGAGTCTGAGAGACAGAAAGGGAGAGCTAAAGAAAGAGGGATGAGGGCTGTATGTATGTCATTTAGTGAGAGGAGTTCCATTTTGGAAAAGAGAACTATGGGAATGTAACTTTGCTGTCCGCTGGAGCCGTTGGTCCCTGGGTCTCTCATGTCAGACCTCCTGACAGCAGAGATGAGACCAGCGCAGAGATCATCCCTCACCAGTGAAGAATATTCCAGTGTGACTCTTTGACAGCACTGCTGAACTAGTTTCTCGAAGCAGGTCAAGGGATCTGGGACCATTTCCATCTCCAGCTGCTTTAAACATAAGTCCTCAAGATAACCAGCACTCCTTTACTGATGAAGGCCCAACCTTCTAGTAACCAGGTTCTAAGTACAGTATAATGTCTGTATCAGACAAAAATCTATAATTTTTCTTTGCAGTTGCAATACACTAAATTACACACAATACACAGTACTAAACAATCTTCTTACTTAATATTAAGAAATATTATGAGAGACAATGAAACCAAAAACAGTCAAGTCAAGTCAAGTCACCTTTATTTATATAGCGCTTTTTACAATGTAGATTGTGTCAAAGCAGCTTTACATTGATAACTGGTACATTATTTGGCTGCACAGCAGCTCTTAAAGAATAGTGTCAATGCAGGTAGATCAAAGCACTGTTGAATATCAAATGTCAAGTCAAATGTCAAGTGTTCCCAACTAAGCAAGCCAAAGGCGACAGCGGCAAGGAACCCAAACTCCATCAGGTGACATCAGGTGGCAGACAAGTGGCAAATAGGTGTTTAAATGGAGAAAAAAACCTTGGGAGAAACCAGGCTTAGTCGGGGGGCCAGTTCTCCTCTGGCCAACAGTGCTTTGTTACGATTCAGGTTGCCATCGTAAGTCCAATAGGATCGCAACATTCAAAGTATTTATTCCAGTTCCATCCAATTGAGGATCGTATTCATCACGCCGGTATGGACGGTTGTTGAGGAACTGTGTCGTGGCTGTCGTGTCAATGAGGCCCTCACAGTGGATGATCTAGTTGACTCAATCTCTGCTGATACTTCAGGGCTGCGTTGTGGTCGTGTCAAGGCGCAGGTCCTTGGTCTCACCTGGATACGGCCCGGATCCGGTTGACTACGGTGAACCTCGGGATAACCAGAAAGACTAATATTAGCGTAGATGCCATTCTTCTTCTGATGTAACGAGTACATCATGTGTTATAGGAATTGAACAGCACAAAAGAATGTTCATGTGACAATTACACAAGTTACAAACATTTACAGAAAATCTAAAAGGTAATTAAAAACATTATAAATTCAGATAATTTATAGAAAAAATTAAATATAATACTATTGTCATAGTCCATTAGTTGGGTCTAATGTGTGTATTTAAATGTAAAACAAAAAAACAAAAACAAATTCACATTGCTTTTGAGAGCTCAGACTGTACATTATCATACAGCATAAAGTCATACAGTCATACAGCCTCTCTCATCTTTCCAAGCCATCATTATTTTCTCTCCCTATTTGATGGCTCCAAAAATGTTCTCTTCTATTGTGAGCTTAAACATATTTCCTTTTCAGGTTAGTACACTTCTGAACATTCACAGTAAAAATCATTGATCAAGTTTGTCTTATGCATCCATGTCTGATATATAATTTAGATAAACAACTAACTTAAAGGGTTAGTTCACCCAAAAATGAAATTTGTTTCATTAAGTACTCAACCTCATGTCGTTCCAAACCCGTAAGACCTTCTTTTATCTTCGGAACACAAATTAAGATATTTTTGATGAAATCCAAGAGTAATTACCGTCATTCAAGGTCCAGAAAAGTAGTAAAGACATTGTTAAAATAGTCAACGTGACTACAGTGGTTCAACCTTAATGTTATAAAGAGACGAGAACTTTTGTGTGCAAAAACAACAACAACAACAAAAAAAAACCCTGTGAACACCAGCTCAGTATTGGCCGACACTGTTCACGTGAGCACCACAATGCATGCATGTGATGCTGACGCAGGAGCCAGCCAATACTGAGCCGGTGTTTGGATGTAAACACTGAAGCGCTGCACTGCGTTCACTGCATCAACTGCGTAGAAGACTGACAGGGAAGAGAAGAGATTATTGAATAAAGTCGTTATTTTTGTTTTGTTTTTGCGCACAAAAAGTATTCTCATCGCTTCATAACTTTAAGGTTGAACCACTGTAGTCACGTTGACTATTTTAACAATGTCTTTAATACCTTTCTGGACCTTGAATGACGGTAATTACATTGATTTCTATGGGGGGATAAAAAAAAAAAACTTCTTGGATTTCATCAAAAATATCTTAATTTGTGTTCCGAAGATGAAAGAAGGTCTTATAGGTTTGGAACGACATGAGGGTGAGTACTTAATGACAGAAATTTCATTTTTGGGTAAACTAACCCTTTAACAAACAAATACCTTACACAAACATGCTGCTTAAATGATCATTTTATCAAATCAGTTTCACGTATTCAGAGCCACACTAGTTTGCTTCATTCTTGGCAAATGCATTCAGGTGATTTAAATCCTGATCCTGATGACCCACAGCACTGCACATTATGGGTGCTTCGGAAGGCTGTATCCTACTGAAGCTGTGTCCTTCTTAGTCCAGACCTTCGGAGGCTTCTAGACTAGAGTCCTCCTCAGCATTAAACGCTAGAATGAGACCAACTACCAAGTGCGCATGGCTACGTCATAAATGTTTCCACCCCCGTGGTCACATCACGAAAATACTATTTAAAAATAATTTTGGAAAAATACTTTGTATTAGAAATCTTTATATTAACTAGCTTTCTATTAATGCAATACAGTGAATGATAGCCGTCTGATGTCTCCCAATGACTTACATTATTGGCAGTTTAGTGTTAAATGATTAATTGACAGTAAAAAACATATAATCTATATTTTCATGTCTGAAAACATTATTTTAGTCTTACATTTCATAAACTCAGACAAGCTCAATACGGACTCATTTTCTGTCAGTTTATTTTCTTGAATTTAAATGTGTGCAAAGGATTGTGGGTCATTTATGTCCACAAAGGATACATCTGATGCGTCCTTCAAAACAAGCCAAAAGAAGGACCTTTCAAGAATCCTTCCGATTAAGATGGCCTTCAGTGATGTTTAATGACGTAGCAGCCGAGATATGCAGCCTTCGTAGGATGCAGCCTTCCATTTGAGAAGTACACTTTGTCTTCCTTTTTTAAAAACACCTGATTATTAGCATCAAAAAAGATCATAGCATCAAAAAAAAAAAACGTAAGCATGTGATTTCAACCGAGGGGAACCCTAGACCTCCCCACCCCCCAAACGTGAATTCAATCAATGGGGATTTCTCAACCACCTACCTCAACCCAACCTGACTGCAACCCCACCAGCAAGTACCTGCACGGGGCTACTCATTTCACAATCTGCATTTCACCTAATAAAGAGGTGTCCAATCCTGCTCCTGGAGGGCCACTGTCCTGCAGAGTTCAGTTCCAACCCCAATTAAACACACCTAAACCAGCTAATCAAGGTCTTACTAGGCCAAGGATGGGAAACTTCAGGTCCTGGGGGGGCACTGTCCTGCAGAGTTTAGCTCCAACCCTGATAAAATCTCACCTGCCTGCAGCTTTCTAGTAATCCTGACAGAGATTGTATATTATAGGGAGATGAGAGGGTCTGTATTTCTTTCCATTGGAGAAAGCGTAACGACTAACTTAATCACGTGCAGCACCTCTCAGCCTATCATGTAATGGCAGTGACATCAGTCGCAACTTTCCCTAGTCTGCCTTCTCTTAAAAAAAATACATTTTTATCAAGCTAAAATCTACATATAGTTCCCAACGAAAGTATTGTTTAGTGTAAAACATGCTGAAGATTAGCAAACAGGCTGTCGATTAATTAAATGATTAGCTATTTCCCCACAAAAGCTGTTTAATCAGCATAGTGAAGCCTCTCATCCATTGACATCCATTCAAAAAACAGCCTCTGGTCTCCTTCCCTGCGTACCGCCAGAGGCGGAGCATTAGCATTAGCCGTTATGCTTTTTTGGCTAAAGGTTGCAGGCTTGCCTTCCAGTGGCTTTGATCCTGAAGACATTGATTAGCTGGTTCAGGTGTGTTTGATTAGGGTTGGAGCTGAACTCTGCAGGACAGTGGCCCTCCAGGACCAAAATTGCCCATCCCTGGCATACTAGAAACTTCCAGGCAGGTGTGACAAGGCAAGTTGGAGCTAAACTCTACAGGACAGTGGCCCTCCAAGACCAAGTTTGGACACCCCTGACCTAATATAAGAAAGTAGGCATATTCATATTCTTAGCAGGTGTTGTGATACAAACATTTCAACCCTCCAGTAATAGTGATCCTATTGAAATAATGTTAAATGATCTGACAATAGATAATTTGATAATCGCACCATTTAAAAATGAACAAACTAACAGCAATCACAAAAAAACATGACATTACTCTCTGGAAATGTGCAAAACAAAACTACTCCCACAGAAATACTGCTGAGGTGAATGGCTGAACATGTGCTGTGATGAAACAGGATGCGAAAGAGATGCTGCCAGACGCTGCTGTCATGCTCTGCCAAAAAACCCCGACCAAGGGCACAATGTCCCAACACCCACCATCCACAGACCTGATCTGATCTGTGCTGATGAGCCAGTGTCGGCCTCGCTCCACAGGACACCTCAGCCTGCACTGATCCAAATTGGAAGGTTACAAATATTAGCGGTCATTCTTAACCAACACACTGGCAACATGGTGAAGGTGACAAACGATGTGTATTTCAAAAGAATGCATGCCAATGAATAAATCAATGGCCTGTTTTTGTGACAAAGAGCACCAAAGCATGCTAAACAGTGTTGTAGTATGAGAGTAATAGCATGAGGAGTTTGGCAGGGTTGAGCTGCTTCATGGCACAAACCCAATGAGAAGCTGCTGTGGGTGGTGGCATCATATACACTGTGAAAAGTAATACACTCTATCTACTCAAAATTGTGGCTACAGATTACAGGTAATATTATTAATTAAATTAAACATAATATTTGAGTTAGAATTAATCAAATTAATTCCTTAAAAGTCAACCATTTAAAATGTGTAAAATTAGCAAATACCATTACAAAAACCACAAACTGACATAAAAAGTCAAACTGCCCAACTAAATGAAACACTCATCACCATAATGGTGAGCAAACATTTTCAATAAAATCAACATCAACATCTAAACCTCTGTTAATTCATGTGTCTCTCTTTCCTTCAGTGATTCTACTTGTTATCATCAGGTGTCTTCAATGTTGGCAATAAAAAATAAAGAGTTCTTAATTCATCTTTGACGTCTGTCTGCACTGTAAAAAGTAATATGTTATATCTACTCAATAAAATTGTGGCAACAGATTACAAGCAATATTATTAATTAAATTCAACAAATAAGAATTGAGTAAGAATTAATCAAATTAATTCCTTAAAAGTCAACCATTTAAAATGAATAAAATTTAAGTAAAATTTAAACAAATATCTGAATAACAGACAGACGTCAAAGATGAATTAAAAACTCTTCAGTTTTTATTGCCAACATTAAAGACACTTGATGATAAGGAGCAGAATCACTGAAGGAAGAGAAACACAAGAACTACAACTGACTTCAGCCACAGCCTCAGATGAAATCAACTGAAAAGACATCAAATCTCTCTTACCACTAACCAGACTTTATTTCTGTCATTTACAGTTCTTTTTGAGAATTAACAAGGGTTTAGATGTTAATGTTTTATTAAAAATATTTGGTTACCATTGTGGTGATCAGTGTTTCCTTTAGTTGGGCAGTTTGACTTTGCTTTTTGTGTCAGTTTGTGGTTTTTGTAACAGTGTTTATTAAAGCACATACTTCATTGCAAAAGAAACCATGAACAGAAATGATCGGATGAAAAAGTTAAAAATCTTAAAGAAAAATTGACTAATCGTTTTTTTTTTTTTTTTTTTTTTTTTTTAAATACACAGAGATACAGAATCAACATATTAATCTCAGCAATGTTGACATACTTCATGCCGCAATGCATGCTGGGAGTCATGAGTTTTATACTATGGTGGCTCCCAGGACGCATTGTGGCATGAAGTATGTCACCATTGTTGAGATTAATATGTTGATTCTGAGTGTCTGTGTATTTAAAGAAAAAAAACCTACAGTGTATTGAAAAAAGAAAATTAAGAATGTCTGATCTGTGCCCACAAAATTTTGTTAGTGAACATCTATTAATATCAAATAACTACTTTTGATCAGTTATGAGATTAGTCAATAATTTTTCTTTAAGATTGTTAAAACTTTTTCATCTGATCGTTTCTGTTCATGGTTTCTTTTGCAACGAAGTATGTGCTTTAATAAACACTGTTACAAAAACCACAAACTGACACAAAAAGCAAAGTCAAACTGCCCAACTAAAGGAAACACCGATCACCACAATGGTAACCAAATATTTTTAAATAAAACATTAATATATCTAAACCTCTGTTAATTCTCAAAAAGAACTGTAGACAAATGACAGAAATAAAGCCAGTCTGGTTAGTGATAAGAGAGATCTGATGTCTTTTCAGTTGATTTCATCAGAGGCTGTGGCTGAAGTCAGTTGTAGTTCTTGTGTTTCTCTTCCTTCATTGATTCTGCTCCTTATCATCAAGTGTCTTTAATGTTGGCAATAAAAACTAAAGAGTTTTTAATTCATCTTTGACGTCTGTCTGTTATTCAGATATTTGTACTTAAATTTTACTCATTTTAAATGGTTGACTTTTAAGGAATTAATTTGATTAATTCTTACTCAATTCTTATTTGTTGAATTTAATTAACAATATTGCTTGTTATCTTTTGCCACAATTTTATTGAGTAGATATAACATATTACTTTTTACAGTGTGTTATTCAGATATTTTTGTTTAAATTTTACTTATATTTTACTGGTTTTAAATGGTTTACATTTAAGGAATTAATTTGATTAATTCTAACTCAATTCTATTTGTTGAATTTAATTAATAACATTGCTTGTAATCTGTTGCCAAAATTTTATGGAGTAGATATAGTGTATTACTTTTTACAGTGTACAGTAAATTATACAGTAAATATATAAAATATTTTTTGCGAACTTTGAGCAAATATTGGCTAAAAACACTTTACTTAAGCAATTTTGTGCTGAAGTAAACATTTGTGTTTCATTTTCTGTCTGCTATACTTCTTATTTTGTGATTATGGTAATGCTTTACAAAATGGTTTAATTTGTACTAACTAAATAAGTTGGTTTAATTTGTACTAAATTAGTTAATGTGCTAACAATGAACAATACTTCTACAACATTTATTAATTTTAGCTAATGTTAATCTCAACATTTATAATTTTAAAGGGGACCTACAATGCCCCATTTACAAGATGTAATATAAGTCTCTGGTGTCCCCAGAATGTGTCTGTAAAGTTTCAGCTCAAAATACCCCACAGATCATTTATTATAGCTTGTCAAATTTGCCCCTATTTGGGTGTGAGCAAAAACACAGCATTTTTTTGTGTCCCTGCTGCTCCCGGCCCACTTTCCAAAAGAGGGTGGAGCTTTAACAGTTTGCACTTCGGGTTGCTCAATAACAACAAAGCAGGAGAATCTCACGCAGCCAAAATGATGATTGTCAGTAATGCCTTACATTGTTCAAACCGGAGTCGGACACTGATGAAGAGACTCAGGAAGAAGTTACAACTTTTAGAATGCAACTGGATGTTTTAGAATGCAGTTGCTGTGGAGTTGATTCAACTCATTGACTAGCATGTGCCATCATGTTAATCTTTTGTGCAAATCCAGCATTGAATTGACCCTCATTTGTGAAGCAGTCCGGCGTAAAATGACGGCATAGCAACAACACTCTACTACAACAACTCTTCCTATTCTCTAAGGGTACGTTTACATGACAACGATGTACTAAAAACGTAAAAGTTTTTTCTTTGTACAGATGACAACGTTATCAAAACTATCCCTGTTCACACAGATCAGCGAAAATGACTAAAAATGCTGTATCACGCATTCCAGACAAGTAGTTGGCGCTGTCACATTGTAAAGAAAGACAGAAAACCCGTTGAAAAATAAGGTGGATAGACTAAACACGTAATACGCATGTGCATGACGTCACCGTTTTCACAGATTCACATTTTTTCAGTTTACACAGAGATGACAACGGTATTGTTTTCAAGTACTTGCACTTTGAAACCTGTTTTCAAAAGTTTGCATTTTCAGGCCACCAAAACGCAGTTGTTGTGTAAATAAACGGCCAAAACGCATAAAAAGTTTTCAGTTTTTAGTTGAAAACGGTGTCGTGTAAACAGACCTAAAGCAGCCCAACATGGCCTCACCCCAGTGTTGCCAAGGCCGCGGTTTTCACGCGGAATTGGGCTAATTTAACACTGGTGTCGCGGGTTGAAGCGACCGCAAATAACAGATTAGACAGATTAGATCCTGGAATGTGAATTTTACCAGAGGAACCCCATCAAAACGCGTGTTTTATCCCCTTGAACATGATTTTTACTGGGAGACCCCACCTGAAATGCGATTGGGCTAGTTTTGGGCTAGTTTTGAATAGCAATTGGGTGGGTTTTGTTGTGAAATCTGGCAACCCTGCCTCACCCCCTTTGTTGCATGTTCTCGGGGGCAGGGTTTATGTAAATTTTAGGGTTAGTGATGTCACTAACCTGGGAAGAAGCTGTTTGTTGTAGTCCTTAAACAGCGAATTCTTTAAAAGAAAATATCTCTCTTTGCATTGAACTTTGAGTGTCGTAACTGCAGATGTTATGCTCTAACAGCAACATTACACACTAAAGTTAAAAAAGTGAAATCATAATCAATTAACAAAAGGGATATTTTTATAAAGTGTTACCATGATTACATATAAGACATGAACATCTGTGACATGTAATTTAGCAATACTTTACTTTTCAAGTGGCTTACCTCTAAAGTCAGAGGCATAGCCTAACAGCTTTTATAGGACCAAGACTTACCAGTTTCAGGCCATTAAAGTAAGTTTTCACATTTCACATAATAAACATGACAATGAAAAGTTTCTGTGCTGCTAACTGCACCAAACTATGTGGAAGAATACAAGTGTTGTTCCTAATGAAAGCTGGAGAAGTCTGTGAGGGTTTGGAGCGCTGTTTGTTTGTGTTTGTAAGAAACGGCTGGGGGCTGCAGGTATAAAAGAGCTTCAGATTTGGGGAGAGAGTTTGACAGCGTGTTGGGACCATGCACACAGCTCATATTCAATTGAAAGACAACAGAGACCTCTTGACAGAACGAAACCACATACAAAAAATGTTTACATCCTGCAAACACTATGATTGCAACAAAAAAGCAAATCATATCAATCTTGCGTCTTTTGATCACACTTTGTTTGTGCTTTTGTCAGATGGTAAGTTGGGAATTTACTTGGGGGTGATTCCAAATATTTAGAGAGGATACAACATGTAAAAGCTTTATAAATATAGTGAACATGATAAATAATACAAAGTATGGAGGTCACAACATGAGAGTACTTGGTACTAATGAACAACCACAACTGAGGGCCCGTGCTCATCAGACTTTCAGTGCCTGTTTAGAGTCCCAATGCACTAGAAAACATTATCTAGTCTAGTTCCGATACTCATATCTGGTTCCAATACATATCCTAAAGGTTATACTAGTTTGGGTGCTGTGTTCTCTGCAGAAGAGTTCTTGAGCATGATTCAAGCATTGTTTAGCACTGCACTTTTTTATATGTCTATGCCAGTTCTTTAAAATTCATTTAAACCATTTTAATTAAAAAAAAAAAGGAAAAACATTATTCTAAAACAGCAAACAAGTTGGAAAAAATATTGAACAAATACAGAAAACATAGGTTAAGAATAAAACAACAACAGCATTACATAAAATGTGTGTATGTTAATCAACCCGGTACCTTTGAAGCAGAACTTTGTTTCCAGACGGACTGAACTGATGGATTTTTTTTGTGTGTGTGCCTTATCTCGAGGAATTTGTGTAAAACCAGCCAATCAGATTAGATCTTACTAAATAGAGAAAGTGTTTTCAGGTTTTGTGTGCAGTATGCATCAGATGTTTATTGTATGTATAAGCTGTGGGCATAACATCGTTTAACGTCTTAGCGCGATGCAAATTCCCAACAAAAAATTGTGCTCAGTGTGAAAAATCCTTAAACATTTCCATAAAACAGTTCAGTAACCCAACATAGGTTACTTTAATGTCTTTTTGAAAAGTAATACGCAACTGAAATATGTAAAATGGTTATGTATTCGAATAGCTATATCTGTACATTTCTCACCGAGCCACGTCTATATACGTTGAGTCTTGTCTACCAGAAGGGGGACCAATCCGCCTTCATAAGACGCGACAGAAGTCCAGGGCTCCGGATCCGGCGACTCCATGATCCAGACTCCAGATCTTGCCGACTTCCCGCGGATTTTAATCATGCCTCTCTGTCAGTGTTTGAGAGCAGCAGGCTGACAATGATTTCCTCCGTGATTACGCACAGGGCGCGTCCCCGCGGGGATGGGGCCCCCTCTGGAGCCGTCCTCATGGCTTTGGGGGCCTCGCTTCCATTTTCCATTATTATGTGGACTACCGGAGCGACAGCGCAGAGCGAGACCTCGCAGGTTGGTGATGAGGAGGGAGCTCGCATGTTCCTCTCTGACTCTTTTTTTAAACTGACTCAGTCCTGATTCTCAGATGAAATGAGAAATTTGACAGTCTCAATTAGTCTTTAGTTCGTGGCATTGTAAGGAAATAATTATTTTTTAATCGTTTTTCGCTTTATTAGATTTTTTTCCGATCATTTACAACGCGTTTGTGGTCTGTCGTGCGCACTTATAACAGATAAAATCAAGCATGTATATGAATTTACAGCGCGATATTAGTAGATGGATATGACATTTTAACACTTCAGTTGCTCTAAACAGATAGGCTACATCTAGACCAACAGGAATTGACCAACACCACTGTGATTTTTACCTCGAATGTACAATGTAATCTCGTGTTAGAGTGAATGATCTTTATGATCACATATAGAGGAGATAGATATCCTATAGATGTGTGATCTTCAGCGGGTTTCTGTAGGATGTCGCGTCGCAAACAAGCCAAACCAAGAGCTCTGAAAGGTAAGTGATCCTCCTGTATAACGGGGTTTCGAGAAACGAATACAGAATTTTGTAGGATGTCAAACACCTTCCCACGGTATATGCATGTGTTATACAACGCCGTTTTTTCCACAGGCAACGCCGTGATCGCTATTAAAGTGCGCAAATAGGGGTTCGTTTGAATGCGCGAGATTCATAAACAGCTGTAAAACCCAAAGGTTTGCTTTAAGAACTACTTAATGTATGTGATTATACAAAGGGCAGAATGAATCAGCAACGGAAAGTAGAAATCCATGCCATTCTGTGTTTTATGCCAGTGGCTTTCATTGCATAGTTCAGGACGAAATGTGGATAAGTGATGATATACGATCTGGATGTTAAATTGGCATGCAAGTTTGGAGTGACACATCACGTGACTGGAGTGGCTGAGTTCTACCATGAAAGTGGGTGCTTACCAGGATAAACATTACGACATATCGTTTGACCATTACAACATTTCACTAGTACTGTCCTCATGTTGTTGTGATGTGTTCCAACCTTACATCCAAGATCTGTTTATGATATTGATTATAACTAAGATTGAATCTTTGGCAATGCTATTCTTTATATGTCGCAATGGATTTAATAACTTCTGCTTGCAAACAAACTCACACACTGGGGTGAATCAGACATTTTTTAAAAATGTATTTTTTATTTTTTATTTTAAGTTACTGTTTCTCTCTTTATCAGACAGATATTCTGTTTTATTAAATAATTTTGACATTTTGAATGAGCACTATAAAGTAATGCTGCCTACATTACAATTTCACAAAAGACTCAAAGTTGCTGGTACACGTTATGCTTGGACCCACTTTATATTAAGTGTCTTTACTATGTAGGGTACGATAAGGTATGCCACCCAGGGCAAGATAAGATAGGTCTCTGGAAAATAGTGATCCATCAAGTTGAATATCAAAGTTTAGTGTCTATTTGTTAATGAGGGATTTGTGGACACATTAATGTTTTTAAATTTGTGGAGTGTTTTTTTTTTTTTTTTTCATTTGGCAGAATTGGCACAGCAGACCCCTGGCTTGTTGTTACTAGTGTTATTATATTTAATTGTAAACTTATTGTAATTCATGGGGTTATTATTTAAAAATTACATGAGTTAGATGCACATTTCATCTTTGCTATTCATTAAGGCTCATTGAGTGAAATCAATCAATTTGAATTCACAGTGTTGCTATTATGACATATCTTCAATTAAAATATGGGCAATTAAACATGTATAGCCAATATTCATATGCCTGTATTTAAGTCATATAAAAAATTTACCTTTAAGATGAATCTCTTTTATTTGGATTCTGCTTTGTCTGTCATTGTTTATTTAGTGTGTCAACTAAACACAATTTTGAATGCAATTTAATTTGTTAAATGTAATTTAAATGATCATTTTAAAATGTAAATGCACATTGTTCTTAAGGGGGATTCTTCTCCCATCTTAAACTACCAACAGTTAAAATAATTTTATACAGAGACTTTGTTTACATGTTTTTATGCTGTACTTTAAAAAAAAAAAAAAAAATTGCCTGTAAATGCATCTACATCTGTAACTGACTACTGTTAGAGTCAACCCTATTGCTACTCCTTAACACACCCTTAAACATACCCATACCATGAAACCTGTCCTAATCTTACCCGTATCACCTCAATAACAGCAAAATAGTTTGCAAGACAACATGAACACTACAAGTTCATTGTATCAAACACTATATTTTTATGTAACTAGTTAAATACACTTATTATAAAGTGGGACCTTATATATTGGATTGATTTTAAGTCTTTCTTTTTTTCCTTTTTCTTTTTTTTTGTTGTAATTTACAGATTAATTAGGTAATAAACATGAATCAGATGAACTGGATAGAAAAAAAATCAGTTACATTTTATATTAGGTGAAAATAACACTTGTTAGGTGCAGTGTACTTACTGTGCTGATGTTGTATTGCAAAATACTTGTGCTGCTATTGAGGTGGATACGGGTAAGGTTAGGCACAAGTTTGGTGGTATGGGTAGGTGTAAGGGTGGGTTAAGGTCAAGGTCAACATAATTATAGATGTAATTACAGAAATTAATGACATTTGTAATTGCATGCAGGTATTTTTTTTTTTTTTAAATAATTACAGTGTAAAACGTGCATAGTGCATAGGATCCTATTATTAATTTAATAATTATATTATTAATATATACATACACACACATTTGGCACTTTTATTCAAGGTCTATATTCTAGCAATACATACATACCTTGGTAATTTCACCCAGTATGCTGGAGTTTGAGCTGTAAAGAGACACTTGCCCAGACTTCTGACTTGCTCTGTTCATACTGAAAAAGCTCTGCAACTGGATGAGTGAAGTGTATGTAATGAAGGAAAATATGTAGGCCTATAAAAGTGTCAGACCACACCACTAAAGGTGATGGAGGTCACTGAGGTGGGCACTGAGTGAAGTGTGTTCCAGTGTGTAAAACCCTGTCTTGTCATGGAGACAGAAGATAGATTAAATACATACAGTATGAGTCGTGTGTTCGATCTTGAGGAAGAGATTTTATATATATACTTTCATATATACTTTTTTTTTTTTTTTATACAAAAGGCCATTTTAATATATAATATGCTGAACAAGGATGACGGCGTTATTGCTTAAGGGAATAAATGTCCACAGGCCAAAGACATACATCATCTGCTCGTATGCAAACACTTTCTTCTTTCATGCTGACATTTACTCAGAGCTGCCCATCTGCATTACACGCGCACACACACACACACACACACACACACACAGACACACACACAGATTTGTTTTGCTATCTTAGTGAGGACATTCCATAGGCGTAATGGTTTTTATACTGTAAAAACTGTACATTCTATCCCCCTACACTACCTCTACCCCTAAACCTACCCATCACGGAAAACTTTCTGCATTTTTACATTTTTAATAAAACATTGTTTAGTATGTTTTTAATGCTATTTTAAATATGAGGACTCATGAAATGTCCTCATATTTCATGTTTACTTCGTAATACCATAGTAATACCCATGTCATTATACAAATTTGTGTCATCATAAATCACACAAAAGCGCACACACAGACACACACACACACAGACACGCACGCACACACACACACACACACACACACACACACACACACACACACTCACTCACTGTCTGTCTTTCACTGTGGTTTGCAGCATTTGCTGTGCTATATTCCTCTCTGATTGCCATAAATTAGAGTGCTGCTGTACACAGTCATGTTTCCCTTATAAATTCTTATATGCATACATTGTATACGTAAGGGATAATCCACGGCCAGGTGTGCATTACACGATTTAGAAAGAAACACTCAATGCAAAGTGCATTAAAATCGTGTAATGCAACATTGGCAAGTTAAAGCTGACATTGATGTTTGCAGTGCAAAATTTGACATTTATTTTGCGGTTATTTTCGTGAGTTATGACTTGTTAAATTTATCATTCTTCTAGGGTTAGTGTAAGGGGATAAAATATACAGTTTGTGTAGTATAAAAACCATTACACCCATGGAGAATCCCTGTAAACCTCATACGCCAGTTTGAGTGTGTGTGCGCTTCAATGAAAGCAGCGCATTAATATAGAACAGTGATTAAACTGACTGGAACTACCTGTGCATTACATGATTTGAACACACACGAGCCAATCAGAATTGAGTATTCAGACAGACCTTGGTATAAATTATATTAAAACTATGCATGATAAGTTTTGTTATGTCTTAGCAATATAGAATCTTTGTATTGTTTTTTTTTTAATGCACATTCAGGTTATAGATTTTTAGATTTTTTTTTTGTCTATTGTGCATAAAAAGGTGTACAGATGTGATCAGAACACAAAGATGTATCTTTCTGATTTATTTATTGGCATTGCCTAACTTACATTCTTCAATATTGTGTGGTGTGTAAGTTTCTTTACCATTTGCCATTGGATAATACAACAATCAATGCTGTTGTAGGCATTCCAGTTGACAAACATAGAGAATGTTTATAGATGCAGTTTTACTGTTAGTGGTCCGTGATGAAGAGCTCATTAACTTTTGATGTTACAATTAAAATATAATGATTATCATTATCATTAGGAAGCATAAAAAGTCATTAAAGAGGGTTGTCACTGTCCTTATTGTGTCTTAAGAGTAATGACTTTCTGCTTAACTTCAATGGTCTATGGTATATGGCTACTGGTAAGAAAATATGTGCTTGATTCCTGTTGCAGTTCATACAGACAGTATTCGAGATGCTACTGTAAGTTGCTGTTTGAACAGGACATTTCGAGACTCAGACCTGGAAGTAAATGCGGTTGTCAATCCCAAAAACTGACAGTAGCCAAGCAGCCAAGTAAATAGAGATCATGTTTTTTTTTAAAATTATTCTAGTACAAATGAACAATTACTTATTGTTTTACCCAACATTTTCATGCAATATCCCAAAATTGACTTAAAAAAGTGCAGAAATGCTCTGTGACCCTTTAAAGAATGTTTCTGCCATGTCTCCACTAATTCACACATATAACCTAGTTTGCTTGCATAATTGAATATTTATGTATTTTTGAATAGTGTGTAACTTTATAGAATCACAGTGCATTGCATTCTTAATATTTTAAATAGATTATTGACTGACATGAATGATTCATGATTTAAAAGTCAAGACAGATGCAGTTAAATGATTAATTGATTATTTGAGAAAATTAATGCCTCATTACACCTCTAGAAGTAATGATAAATTGCTGGATTTTTCCTGTCATTTTATAATACAGTTTGTGCTGTCAGGTTTTGTCACAGTCTAGGCAGAAAGGAGTAACTCATCACTTTCTTACATGGATAAAATAGTGTTCACGTTTAGGTCAAATGAACATTTTAAAGGTACGCTTTTGTTCAAAATCAACAAAATACAAATAATTAAATAATAATTAAATAATGAGTCAATACATCATGAATCCTTCTTCCAAAACGTGTTTTTGTCTTACCCTGATTCTACTATGGTAAGAGTATTATAAGTGTTTATATTTTAGACCTGTCGGGATGGTTTTCGTGGGAAATTGCATACATATGTCACTCGCACGTGTGCATCTCGTCATATCTGTCAATAGAGAAAAATTGCTCTGGCTGCTTTGACGCTTGTCTGGTGTGGGAGTGGCATAGGTTAGTTGTCACATTGAGCAAGAAAGGTTAACAAGGAGCAGCTAAATCTTGAACCTCCAGGGAATCACCCATTTTAACAAAGGCCGAACAGAAGTCTTCTGGCAAAAAGGCTACATTCAGACTGACCAAATCCGATTGAAATCTGATCAGATTTAGCAAGTGTGAATGGAAAAAAATCACATGAAATGTGATTTTTACAAATCCGTTTCGAGCTACATTCATGTTTGAAATCCAATTCAAATCGCATTTCTGGAAATCTGTTCCAGTCTGACTGCTCTGATCGGATTTTTCGTGGTTTATGTGACTTTCTCACGCCACATAAAACATAAACGTCAGACGTTGTTATAGCAAACATGCTAAAAGTCACTGCAGAAACAAGGTTGTGTTGTTACAAAGTGCCAGGCGAACAGAAAATTACAGTATAACGGAGACATGTTTTGAAACCGGCGGAGATGGTAGCACAGAATAAAGCCACGCATACCTGCTTCCTATGTTTCTGCTACTGCCTCATAAAATGCAGTAGTCCAGCAAGGTGGCAACATGTTGTCTTGTTTTAAATAAGACAACGTCTCTATTGCAAACCCCTCCATGTGGTGGTTGCTGTTGTTGTTTTTGACGTATACCTACCAACGCAACGCTATTGTCATAGAAACCAATGCAGATATTCTGGAAAACGAAGGAGCGGCATGGACACACAAATCAGATCTGAACAGTTGCGATACACAACGTGGACAGTCAATAATTTTAGATCAGATTCCAGTCGGATACACAAATAATCGGATTTGGACTGACAGTGTGAACGTGACAGAGCTTGTAATAAAACAAGAATCAACATTAGCTTGGCTTTTCAGAGATAGCAAGAACTGAGGCATTTGAAATGTTGTAAAAGCAACGCAGAAATGATGGTTTTTATTACTCAACAGGTGAGTATATGTAGCTTTCTAACAGAAGTCATTATAAGGCATTATCTATTGTGAAGTGTTGTTTCTTTATGGTTGTCGTAGCACTGTGCTGGAATTTAGTTTCAAGGAAGTACCGTGTCTATTAATGGGTGTAGCTACAGTAATGTCTTCAGCTAGTCAGCTTGAGATCCTTTCCATCCAAACTGGTTATATCTCTTAAGCCGAGTAGTGAATGTTTTATAAGCAATAGGCTAACCTTTGTCTCTTTTAGTTATGGGAAAGAACCATATTCATACGTACAGTCTCACAGAGCTGAAACACAACCAAAACAACGTTGTTTCTCAAAATGCATGACACTGCTTTCCTTAAAGCTAAATTAAGGAACATGCTTAATAGTCCTTCAGTCTGAAATATACTGCCAGACTCTTCTGTATACTCTACAGGAAGACCGAATGGCAAGTAATGATGTTTTTGCATTTAGATGAACTTTGTTTTGGATCATTTGGCTGATGTTCGATGCATCTTTGTGCTTGACCAGAAAGCCTTCCTTTTGCTTTCTATTGTGTCAAATGGAGGACTTCTTTTTAAAGGTGCTTTTCAAAGCAGCGTTCTGCACTGTCAGTCAGTGCCAGCGACCAGCGGGGAGGTCTCGTCAGGCATCCCTTTCCTCTGTGCCAGGAAATGAAAGTGCAGATAGTGGAGGTATAATGGAGACCGCAGGGGTAGAGATGAAGTCTCCTCCCAGAAAGCTTCATTTCTCATGAAGCAGGTGGGAGTCTTTGTTCTCCTCCTGCTAATAAAATCCATTTAGTTCTGTACACCTGGCATACAGGAGGAACATTTCCTGTTTAATGGGTAGAGAATGAGGCTGTAATGAAGTGGCAGACACATTTTGAAGCACAAACTCTGTCGATGGAAGACATTGGTACCGGTAAAAAGCACTTTATTGGCATTTAAAGAAGTTGTTTTAGGTCTGTGTGCGTAGGTCATGTATAGGCTACAATGTTCTCTGAAAAGGTTCCATTTGTATAGGAAAATGTAAGGATTTTTTTTTAGAAATCATATCAACCAAAATACGGTAACCATTATAGACATTGGGGAAGCACCAGAGGGGGTTGCGTCCCCATCGATATTAATAGTCAACAAATATGGATTTTTCTGCTTTCTGCTTTGGGCTTTAAAAGACATCAGCTAATAGTCAAATTCTCTTTCTTTGTGACAGTAGAAGACAATGTGACAGAAGAGCAACAGAGCCACAGGCAGTCTGCTATTTTAAACGGTAATGTTTTATTCTGTTCTTTCAGCATTGATAAATCTGTGTATTTGTAAAATCAGTGTGGTGAGTGATTTACATACAGATAAAGGTTTGACATAAAATAGAAAAGCAGCAGTTTAAAGCATCTAAATCAGTTGATATAAAGGCAAGCGACATGTTGAACTGTCAGAGAACTTTCATACAAGACACTTCAAAGCAATACAAGGAAACTACAAGGTTCCACTAAGGCTAAATAGTCAGTTCCCCAATTGACCCTTCGCCGGGAGTTTGATTGACAGCCGATCTAACCAATCATAACGCCGAATCCGCCATTCTGTCCGACAAAGCAGTCAGGGGAGTTATTAGATTAACGTTGGTGGTCTTGAACTTGGAAAATGATTTGTACTGACATCTTTCTGCGGTTGAAATGTGGTTCATTCATGTTTATTTGATGATATAAATTAACTAGTAAGAAGAGATGACCGGTTCATGAGCCGCTTGATCTGAGGCGCTACAGCGATCTGTCACGACACATTAAAGAGCCACAAAATGGTATTTATTGTTTAAATTTCTTTAAAAATTACAAAATTTGAAATTTAAGACTTTGTTTCATGTCATAAGTAACCGGATACGTGGTCAGTGTCCTCTTTACTCCGCGATGTATTTTTCATTGTGTGAGAACATGTGTGGCGTGAGAGTGGCACGGCTTGTCGGACATAGCAACAGTAACTAAAGGAGGCGGGTCTTTGCAGATGGTCAATTGGTGGTCAAAAAAAAAAGTAAATAAAATAATAATAATAAAAAATGTGTAAGAATTGTGCAGTTTTAAATGCTAATAATAATAATAATAATTATAATAATAAAAATGCTAATAATAAGTCAAGAAACATGACATTTTAAATGGCCAATATTGCATATCATTTTATAATATTTCTCCCACAATGCTGTTATATTAAAAAATTTAAAAAAAGTAAAAAAAAGTTAAATATTGATGCAAATTAATAATTATGAAAAGCCTTCAAATATTTTTTTTTAATTAAATACACTTTGCTTCAAAAAAGACAAGTAAACCGTAAGAAAATGAAGAAAAAACAAACACATTACAAGCAATAGACAGAAAAGCGCTCAAAGGTTGTCAGTACATTAACTTTAGATTAAATTAGATAGATTAAAGCTACTAGTTATCCAGACAAGAACAGTGAGTATTTTTTTTATCTTCTTATTAGTTCTGTTTGATTATTATTAACAACATAACTGAATATATATACTTTGAATATTTTTTGAAGCGCATATCCGTGTGTATTTTCAGCTAATATTGACCTTTTCAGTTGAAAAATGGCGATGAATATGAGACTGAAGCTACCAGCAGTAGTTGTTAAATGTATAAGTATTTAACAATTAATGAATTTTAATGTAATGAATTTAACTAGCTCATAAAGTTTAGATATAAGATTCGAGCTCTTTAAAAATGTCTCCCAGAGATCATCATCACTTTTCAGATATCCATTATGTGGACACATTATGGCTTAATGTGTCCCTGCTCTTATTTTTCTATGTGCTATGAAAGCCAACCCAGATGGATAATGTATATAAGAATCTGATTTGCACATGGTGGTGCAGCAGAGCTCTTTGTGCTGGCATATGGATGTGTAGGAGTGGATGTGAGTTGTGGTGGTTTAGTAGATGAATGCCTCCTGTCATGTATGTGGCGTTCAGCGGCGGTGAGCAGTAATCAGGTCATGAGTGAGTCCAGCGGATCTGCTGCTTCATTTGTCTCATGTAAAGGTCAGCTCTCATGTGTGTTTATTTTAAAGCTCATATGGATGATGCTACCTGGAGCCTGTCAGCCGTTAGCGCACCAGTGGCGCTGGTGTGAAGACATAAATACAGTACAATGGATGATAAAAGCATCTGATATTTCAGGCCCAAAAATTGTCAAACTGTGATATTTCATGTTTGAGAGTTGATGCTTTTAGATATTCACTCTCATCTGAAAGAAAACTGAATTTACACAAATGAACAAATGCTTAAAAGTTTACACCTCCAAGCTCTTAATACATTATGTTGCCATTATGATCCCTGTTATTATGTTAAAATTATTAACATCTTGTATATTCTGCAAGGGACATACTGTATATAAACTTATGAGCAGAACTGTAAGTGTCAACAAAAAGGAGAAATTTACAGAAATAAACAGCTTTTGGCTTGTTGATAAATTGTATTTTTGGTTTAAACAATATGCAGTTTCAGAATAAAATCAAATCACAGTTTCCCAGCATGACATGCTTTCAATGTGTCGTTCAGTGTTATACAGTATGTATGTTAGTACAATTTGACAATACATGGGTAGTGCGCAAGTACAAGTTTAAAGTCACTATGAAATCCAAATTTACAAATCTTATTTTTTTTATTGTAAAAGATTTATCCATGCACATCATTATATATATATTTTTAAATTCATGTTCCTTGTATTGTTAAATCAAAATAACTTACCCTCCCTCTTGCAGCGACATCTCTTCTCTAATGATGTGTTTACTGGCGTGAGGGCGGGGCAACCTGTCACTCACACGAGATCCACCAATAGCAAACCACAACCATCAAACCATCCAATTAATTCCCCATGGACAAAATCAAGCCCCACCCTACATTTCACATATACATTGAAATATGGAAAAAAAAAAGACTATCGCAACTTCCACTCCATGCTGGCTTTAAAAATAGTGTATGTGTATACACACATTATTATTGCTGAAACTTTCTGTAATGCCATGTCTTCCCTCACATTTACAACCAAAGTGATGTCAGCAAAGTAAGCAAATGTAAGCAAAGTAAAGAAAACAACAGAAGCAAATCACTTTAAGGAGGGAGACAGCAGCATCATTAACTGGCTCTACACAGTATTATGTGTCTTCGTAAGTGATCGAAATAGATAAATTATGGATAGAGAAGTAAAGTATGCCATTCTTCTCATAAAAAAAGTATCCCTTTCAAAAAGTATTCATTTATGTTCAGTTGCAGTGCAATATCATATTTATGACCTGATTCTGCTCCATCAGGTAACATACTTTATTTTATACATGACAGTCATCTATGGAAACTTATATAAAAAATAAAATTGTGTGAAAAGTAATTTCCTCCTAGTCATCCTAGCATTGGGAGAAAAAGACCTCTGGTGCTGCACCAGATGTCATTGAGCTGACTGAGGCAAAATGCAGATGCGTACATGGAGTTTGGTGATAATGTGCAGTAAGCAACAGTATATGAATGAATTGTCTCTAAAGTAATGCTGCTGTTCTTATGTTGTATTGCTGAGATCATTGTCTTCAGCCGTCTCATTACAACCACATGTATCTCTCTTGCTGTCTTCTATCTTTCTATTATAAAAATGTATTTTTTTACTGCTCTGCCCTTGCTATTCTTTGGACGAGAATATGAGTCGAGGAGTGCATTAGATTGTGTGTGTGTGTGTGTGTGTGTGTGTTAGAGAGCTAGGACAGATTAAAGAGAGAAGATCGATATACAGAATGAACTTGTGCTGCTGGAGGAAGTAGAGAAAGGAGGAAAAAGAGAAATCACTTATTCATGGCATTTGCTGTATTGATAAAGCAGCATGCACTTTTCAAGGTCTGTCTGTTCACACATAGGCTACTTCTCTGGAATATATATTTGCATTTTATATTTTAAATATTTTATCATTTATATTTATATAGAGTTTGTTAATTGCTTGAAAAGCAATGAAGATTTCAGAGTGTGAATTACACGCTATAAAAGGAGAACCAAGGAGATTGTCTAAATACTTTGTTTTATCAAGTTTAGTAATGTTCACTTTCTATAGTGGCCTGCCCTGCTTTGTGTGGTGGCTTGTGTATTCTAGGCGAGCGTTCAAATCCTCAAATGCTCTGTTATTGATCTGTCTCACTGCAGTGCACATCAATGACTGCATCTCTAGAGAATTCTCTTGCACAAGGATTGTTAAAGTTCAATCTTAAAATAACAGCTAGGTGCAGGTCATCTTTCATTGAGTTCATTCATTCGATTTGCTTATGCTTGACTTGTCATCTTGGTAAATAAACTGTTATGTATTATGAAATTTTACAACATCTTTAGTCTGATGATGCAACGTGATCACATGAGTATTTGTATAAAATGTGGTTCTACCACATGTACATTTACTTGCATTACTTACACACTAAAATGTACAATATTGTATGATATTCTAAAATGTAAATAATTTACATAATTTTTTTACATATGAATAATTTGTCAAATGCAGAAATGTTTACATATCTATGAATATTTTATGAATGGAATTAATCATTTGACTTCTGGTGACAGTTTATTTTAAAGTATTACATAATTTGAAAACCATTTAAAATCTTCAAATTAATCATATTTCTGTAATTGTTTAACCATTATTTATCATGTCATATGTATTAGGGGTCGACTGATTATTAATAGATATGATATTAAGCATTTTTATGGTTATCGGTATCGGTCATTTTCAAAACCGATTTGCCGATAAAATAATTTAATTTTGAAATGCGCTATTTAGCTCTGATGCAGCCACCTCTGTCCGAACGCACCACTCTGTGGCCTAGAGCAAGCTCCGCCCACTGCCCATCTGATTTGTTGGGAGTCGCAAGTCCGACCAATCAGCGCGGAAGGCTGAAGGCACGGAAAGATTTGCACTCTCACACCGAAAGGCGAGCACTAGCTAACTGGAGCTGCTTCAGTGATCACGCATCAGTTGTCTCTCAATTGTAAGGCAGCAGCAGACGTTGCTTAAGTTAAATCACAGTCCACTACACTGAAGTTGCAAGACACCTCAATATAATCAGGACCTGAATTTCGGCACGGGATTGCGGGTATTGCACATAATTCTACACATTCCTGCTGGTTTCGCGATTATTAAGCGTCTAATTCCCGCAAACATTTATGCACTACAGCATGTAGATTGAATCCAAACAGATTACCAGAGCATATCAGTTATATTAAAACTTTCTGTGAGACGTAGTTTCACAAACAGTTTGAGTGATTCAGCGGTACCGAGTCTCCCGCTCTCTCAAAATGCGCAAATGGCTTCACATCCATAGTATCCACATTGAGTTTGCTCTGCGAGATGTACGCTGCAATACAAGACTTTAGCACGCGTTTCGGACAGTTAACTTGACGGAATTCGCACTTGCACATAATTCTGCACGCGCACACAGGACACAGCCGCCTCTCAAACTGCTCGCAACAAGTGTCAGATTGAGTTATTTTTCGCGACTTATTACACATAAACGTTCAGTTACACACACAGTTATGTTAAAATGCCCGTCCTGACGAGTATACACGTAAGCACAGTCGGTTGTCTTCAGTGAATGTGAACAGCATGTGTAACAGTACTATATTGCTATAGATATTAAGGAGACAGCAGCCTTTAAACCTGCTACTGTCTACTATTGCCTGTCACAATCAAACAACAAAAGAAAATCTTTAATAAGGATTAATCTATATTTAATTTATACAGTTAAGCCTATGTAGAGTTATTTTATATTGGATTATTATTATTATTATTATTAATGTAATGGTTTTTTTTTTTTTGTCAGAGCCCTTGTTATTCTTAATTTTGACATTAATTTTCATTTTTACACCAGACATGTATATCGGTTCAAAATATCGGTTATCGGTCTACTTCATCTGTAATAATCGGTATCGGCATCGGCCCTGAAAAACACATCGGTCGACCCTTAATATGTATTCTGTTTGCTGTGGGACACAGTTCCCCTCTGCAGCCCCAACATTGCCCACCAAACCCTGCCGAACTACACCTATGTGGTGGGCAGAGCATATATGGCGGCAGGTCAGGCTGGTGCATGTCTGCAAACTAAAAAGAAAAAAAAAAGAAAGGCCAACCTATTAAGGGACCTCTGCATTTAACAGGTTAATCCCTCTCCACGCTCAGTTCCAAGGGGCTGCTGCCAGGGGGCCGTCAACCCCGAGCTCCAAGTTTAGGCAGCAGCAAATGAGTGGTTGCCTCTCGAGCCCCCCCTCAGACAGCCTGGGGGTCAAAGAAACACTCTCGCCCAAGGCATTCCAAAAAGAAAACAGAAATCAGTGCTCCTTCCTGAGGCCTCGTGCACTTCGGGACACATCGGTTTCCAGTGAACGTAAATCGCCTGAAGTCATTGCGGCCCTGTCGAGTTCACTCCTCAGACGAGGCCTGTAGAAAATTTTGTTCCTTTTCTCCTACCGGGCAGCCACTTCAGGGCACCAAACTCAGTACATGCAAAGCACCCAAGGTTAGTTTCGAGAGACTGATCCCCCAAATAGATTACTTAGAAGTGCGGAATATTCTACCAAATTTATCTCAGTGGGTCCTGCGTATAGGGGGTGACATGACTATTGTCAACCACAAGCAGGGTGGGGTGTTGGAACTAGAAGTTCAGTCCCTCTTGGTGAAGGAGGCTTTAGAATGTATTCCTCCTCCCGAGAGGGAGTTTGGGTTCTACAGCCGGTACTTCATAGTTCCAAGGAACGATGGGGGTTGCATCCTATTTTAGATCTCTGGCAATTGAACCGTCCTCTAAGGAGATTCAGGTTCAAGATATTAACTATCCCGTTAATCGTGAGTCAAATCAGGTCCGAGGTTTGGTTTTTCACGATAGATCTAAAGGATGCATACTTCCATACTTCCTAAATACAGGAAGTTCCTGAGGTTCTATTTTGGGGCGAAGCATTCCAATTTCGGGTTCTTCCATTCGGCCTAGCGTTATCTCCTTGCACCTTTACGAAATGTATGGATGCAGCACTGGCTCTGTGAGACTCCAGGACATTTGTATACTCAATTACATAGACAACTGGCTCATTTTGGCCCAGTCGGAACAGAGGGCAGTTCGGTATTGGGACGTCGTTCTTCGCCATATAAGGTGCATGGGGTTGCTCTATGCCAAGAAAAGCTCACTATCTCCCGAGCAGAGAAATACATTTCTGGGAGTAGTGTGGGACTCGACTACAATCGTCTCTCTGCCGGACTTTCCCAGTCCAATTCTGCATGACGACCAGTCGCCTTCCACGCACCACTAAGTGGTGGACCTCTGGGGTAGCATTATCTTGTAATTTGATTCCTTCGTGGCATTATGAGGATGAGGCCTGCAGCTCAGGTTAGATTCCTGGCAGGGGGATCTAGCCACGACTTTAGAAGAGTTGTCCCTGGCACTCTTCGGGGCTTTGGCCTTGGCTTATATTCATATAGGCCTTCATCCTCTTCCTGTGTTAGTGGACCAAGAGAAGCTACATCTACTTTGTACGACTGCTCGGCGAGAAAGACTGACCAGTTGTTGGTATGCTTCAGGCTCCCCAAGAGGGCTGCCCGGCTACCAAACTAACAATCAGCAGGTGGATTTCGGAGGCAATTTCTGGTCTCGAGGCACACTGTATACCCTTGCCTCTGCCAGTAAGCCCATTTCACCCTAAGTATGGCAACAAGATCTTTGTTGTGAGGTTTTATAGACTGGACCTGCTGGCTATGCAGGAGTCTTAAGTGCTCTTGTCCTGAGCTGTGCCTGAACAGTTTCACACCAGGACAGGTATTTGTCAGTATGTCAAAGTGGATATTTCCCCAAAGTGTTGTCATCTCGGGTTATGACTGTAAACCTTGTTCCCTGAGCAGCGTCTCATTCCCTTCTCATGGAACAAGGGTTACAGTCGTAACCCGAGACGTTTTTAGCCAATGATTCGACATCAATCTGGACAGGTCTGAGAAACATCAAGTACAAGACACCACCCACATGATCTGTGGAGAATCAACAACTGGATAACAATCTGAATGCGTTTTAACTGCGGATTTGAAAAGCCCAGTCTCACGCCCCACACCCACTCTGATCTACACTTAATGGACTCACCTTCTCCTCCTGTAACCCCCCTCCCTCCCCCTCCTGCCATCCAATCTGCATTTAGGGTGTGTGTGGAGGACGTGAGTCAAAAAACAGAAGACTAAGAAAACTTCAGGCCCAGACGGTGTTTCACCTGCCTGTTTAAATGTATGCGATAACCAACTGGCCCCTATCTTCACACAGATCTTCAACAGATCACTGGAGCAGTGTGAAGTTCCCTGCTGCTTCAAATGCTCCACTATCATTCCGGTCCCAGATTAAAAATCTGATTCAGATTCAAAATCACTGGACTTAATGACTATAGACCTGTCACATCTGTGGTCATAAAGTCATTTGGAAGACTGGTGTTTGCCTCCCTAAAGGACATCACTGGACCCTTGCTGGAGCCCTTTCAGTTAGCCTACAGAGCAAACAGGTAGGTGGAGGATGCAGTCAACATGGGACTGCATTATATCCTGCAACATCACAACAGACCTGGGACTTACACATAGATCTTATTTGTGTACTTTAATTCAGCTTTCAATGCCATCAGGCATGATCTTCTATCATCCAAACTGACTCAGTTCTCCATGCCCACCCCAATCTGTCAATGCATCAATAGCTTTCTGACAAATAGGCAGCAGCTAGTTAGACTCACATCCAGGACTCTCACTATCAACACTGGTGCTCCTCAAGGTTGCGTCCTCTCCCCACTGCTCTTCTCCCTATACACAGATGACTGCACTGCAAAAGATCCCTCTGCCAAGCTTCTGAAGTTTGCAGACAACACCACAGTCATTGGCCTCATCCAGGATGGTAACGAGTCTGCATACAGACAAGAGGCTGAGCAGCTTGCTGTCTGGTGCAGTCATTACAACCTGGAGCTGAACTTGCTTAAAACAGTGGAGATGATAGTGGACTTCAGGAGGAACACCCCAGCACTCCCCCCACTTACCATCATGAACAGCGCTGTTGCAGCAGTGGAGTCATTCAGGTACCCCCATCTCTCAGGACCTGAAGTGAGACACTCACATAGATTCTGTTGTGAAAAAGGCCCAGCAGAGGTTGTACTTACTTTGCCAGCTGAGGAAGTTCAACCTGCCACAGGATCTGCTGACACAATACTACTCAGCCATCACTGAGTTTGTCCTGTGTTCATCTATAACTGTCTGGTTCGGTTCAGCCACGAAATCAGACATCAGGAGACTACAACGGACAGTCCGGACTGCTGAAAGGATTATTGGTGCCCCCCTGCCCACTCTTCAGGACCTATACTCTTCCAGAGTGAGGAAAAGGGCAGGTAAAATCATCACAGACCCCACTCACCCCGACCACAACCTCTTTAAACTGTTGCAGTCTGGATGGCGCCTCAGATCACTAGGCAGAAGAACAGCTTCTTCCCACAGGCTATATTTACCTTATGAATGGTTAAATGCCTTCCAATGCATATACCTGCAAGTGCAATATTTCCACTGCTACTGTAAATATTCCCACCATACTGTAAATATGTTCATAATCTGTAAATATGTTTAATCTGATTAAACCTATTCGTCTTTATACTTTTTATATATATAATATATGTGTATTGGAATATTCAATACCAAGGTAAATTCCTTGTGTGTGCAAGCACTTTATTACTTGGTAATAAAGCAATATTCGCATCAGGGTCCTGATCACCTCTTCTTGTTTATTTTGCGGCTGATAGTAAATTATGTTGCGGCTGATAGTATATTATGTCTTACGTAATGGTCTATTCAGTTACATTTCTAGAGGTCTACATCCTACAGAGTTTATTTCCAACCATGCTCTTAGAGCATAAATCTAATGGCAGCCAATCAAACACCAACTTTGTGAACACCTCTTCCTACATTAAGTGCATTACTTCAACAAGAATGCATTGTTGTTGTCAAAGGCCAATCCATGACAATTTGTCCATCACAGTGGCTGGTGGATAAAATTACCTTCAATTGCCTGGCGGCAAGTGTTAATTTCCCACCCTGGTCATACTTGCTAATAAAAAGAAATGCAAGTAATCAATACAATTACTGCTTGAGCAAAAAGATCTCTATTATCTCTGATAATGCCTGCTTGTCTTCTGGGATAATGTGAGAACAGATCTTAAGCTAGGGGTCACCATTGATGACCATCTCTGGTGTGCTTGATCTCTCAGATCCAGACGCTGTTGCTGAGATTGAGTCAAAGGAAGAAGGAAATGGCCATCTGAGGAGCCAGATCTGTCCTGAAGAGGAGGAAGAAGAGGAGGAAGAGCAGGTGTTTGAGCCCCTGAGCACTCTCATTCCACACAAGACTCATCAGTGTCACCTCACAGGTAAATAGGGACCACGCTATATACATCTTTAAATTAGACACAGACCATCACTTTAGGCACTTTGGAAATGCTCGGTGATAAGAGAAAGTGATAACAGACAAAAATGTTTCAAATGTTTTCAAAAATGTTTTTGCACAAATGTAAAAATTAATTGCACAAGCTCCTTCAGAATGTGCACTCTAAGTATACTGCACTGTGAACCACACACTGATCACCTCTAAAAATGAGCAGAGTTTGCTTTAAAATGGTCAGAATTTCTTTGGAACATTGACTTTTGCTAGCTAAAAGCTGATAGTATTGTATGTTGCTAAACATACAAAATATCATTCTATTTTATAATTTAAATACTGATTTATTAAGAAATACCTTGACATTTCTGCATTCAGCCAATGTGTAGGAATTAGTTGTAGATTCACTCAAAAAAGAAACATGAAAGTGTACATGACACATCAATTTAACACTATGTTGTAGATGACGCTCAGATCTGGCTCATATCTACCATGTTCAGATGCAGCGGATGTTGCTTCATTATTATTTTCATTCACTGCTTTATTGCAGTTTGTCGCTTAAGTGTAACTTTTACATAAACATTTTAGGTTTGGTGCCAAGGTTGGAGATTAGGTTTCTATATGTCAGTACTTGTACATAATTGATTTGGCTGTATTTGATCAGCGACTTCTCTGCAGACTTCTGCCATCAGAGCAGCCCCTCATTAAAAACCCCCCATTTCTCTGAAAAATACATCTTAATTGTACAGTACTTGAGATGATGGTTTAAATGAGTTCCCTGTGGAGTCCAAAAAGAAGAACGTAATAGTAATTTGGGAATGTTGCATATCTGAAGAAGAGCAGAGAAGTGTGCAGGTGAAAACCGGTTTAGAAGTAGATCAGTGTGAATGATTAAATAAGTTGCTGCTTGAAATGTGTCTATTACAGCCGTGTCGCAATGAGGAGCTTGCATTCACTAGGCTACTTTTATTACATTTTCACAGATTAAATTCAGCTCAAAATACCCCAGAGATCACTTATTATACCATGTTGTAAATGCCCATTTTTGAGTGGAAGGAAAAGCACGTTGTTTTTGTGCATGTATCTTTAACCCTTTCGCACGTAAGTTTAAAATATTCTGGCTGAGCCCCAGGCGTGAGTTTTTTAAGGCGACCGTTATTTAGAACGTGTCACTTTATTGTTTCCATGGTGACGCGTCATTGCTTGTCACGTAACACACCACAGCGCTGTATGACTGATGATCTGCTTTTATTTAATTTTTCCTTTTTTATTCAAAATATTCACAAATTTGTTAACTATAGCATAAAATATATATCTAATATTCTGATTGTGCAAGTGGATGTGTTTTGCTGTTTAAACACCTTTATAACGATCGCGTTAGTTGAGCTACATGCGTGATGGGCGCCGCCATGTTAGTTTGCACTGCACAGAGAATCGGATCTGTTGGATTTACAACACGTGAATTCATCCACTTCTTCCGAAATACATGAAAGTAAGTGAGCCGGTGAACTGGGGAAGAATAGAGTAAACTTTAAAGTTACTTTCACAATGTGTATTTAATATGAATAAAACATGTCGTCTAATTATAATGGAAAGGGTTGTTGTTTCCGCTTCTATAGACATCATTGTGTATTATACAAAATCTAAATATATTGTTTTGTTAGTACTCATGTGTATTTAAATGTCTGAAACCTAAAATAAACATTATTTGGTTGAAAGCACTGCATATATGTGATGTATGAAAAGCACTGTGCGCGTCCATCTCTGGTTTAGCGCCAGCCAAAGTGCGCACACATGCACATTTGAATTTGGCAGTTGATCACGTGATGCGCTGAACGTTTTAATCACACCGGTGTGATCGTACGCTCCAGGGGCCAGCCAAGACTGATCACACCGGTGTGATTGTACGCGTCAAAGGGTTAAATGCAAATGAGCTGCTGCTCCCCACCCCACTTTCCAGAAGTGGGTGGAGCCTGTACAACTTGCATCTCGGATACTCTGCCAAAAACAAAACATGTTTGGTTTTGATCATCATCTGTATCGCAGCTCAGTCACGTGACATTGCAGTTCTTTGTCATCATGAAAGTATTTGCATGCATTTTAAAGCCATAACAGTTTAAACTTCTGATATATGTCCACCAAAGTGGTATATACATCCAAAGTACCTGCACAGAAAGCTGGCTGTCACAAAGTTCACAAACACAGTTGGTTATGTCTGTGAACGTAAACATCAGGGAAAGAAATCGCATGACAGCAGCGTTATATACAATACCTGTTGTTGTATATGCTGTTAATATGAATCAAACAGCAATAGAAAACCAGAAAATCACTCACTGCTCTTGATTAAATAACTTTAGTAGTTTTAATAAGAATACATTTCTTACTTGAATGCTGCTGTGAAATGCTCTGGCAAGGAGATAAACATGGCAGACTGTGTACAGCTCACTTAGGGGAGGAGCTAAGCTAATAGGGCAGATTCCGTCGCCGGTATCGGGCGAGGCTTCCCCTTACTCTTACGTAAAAGTAGGGGTAAATCTGGAACCATTCATTTGGAGAGACTGTTTATGATTTATGGGGATTATTAAAAAAAAAAGGAGTGGGTGGATTTTTACCATTATAGGCTTGTTGTTTACACCCACTGTGGACACACATTCATTTTTGATTTTTGCACAGTAGGTCCCCTTTAAAGTGTAACTTTGCCGATTTTCAACCCGCTTTGTATTGTTACAATGTCGGTAGTATATGTAAAAAATGAACAAGGTTTACTCATTCTCTGTGTTACCTTGACGAAGAAATTCACATTTATTTGTCTTTTTTGTAGTTTTTATGAAAGCCTTGGAGACTTTTGACAGCTCCAGGGCTTTCGTGCAAACTACAGATTATACTTCTGCATTTTTGTATCCCTGCCCACGGACAGTCAGATAGTCAGAGGACTATTAACAGAACAGTTATTGTAAGGGTAGGTTTATCACTGAAAATCGAACTGTTTACTCTTTAAACAGCATTATAATAAAAATTGAACACTGTGTCAGCTTTCTTACCTGTACGTGATGGCGTTTTCTTACCTGGTTCATTAAATCATTTGTTCATGAAATGGACTATACTTGTCTCACTGTATTTTGTTTAAGGGTTGTCAGTTGATGAAATAATAATGAATTAATTACACAGATAATTGTGATTAAATGCTTACATTAAAATTTCATAATCATATATATTTTACCACATTAATGTGGAAACAACATAAAGACAGTATTTTAAATATTTGATATATTAAATGTTTGTATTATGATGAAGGCCAGTATCACTGATACCAATACTGATACTTATTATTACAATATTATTGAAAATACAGACCTAAACTGCTTTTTTTTATTTAGTAATTCAATTATTTATCAGTTTACAGTTGCAGAAAATTTAAAATATCATTAAAAACTTAACACCTAAATGAACTTAAATTAAAGTAAGTTTAATTGTATGTAGGTGTGCTTTAGCCAGATGGTGCTTGCAATGTGCAAACGTCCTACATATGGGACTCAGGACTCACATGGCATAATTGTTTTAATTACTTTTAATGTGTTAAACAACAAACATTAAAGAGGTGGTTGATTATGATTTCACTTTTTTAACTTTAGTTAGTGTATAATGTTGCTGTTAGAGCATAAACAACATCTGCAAAGTTACAATGCTCAAAGTTCAATGCAAAGGGAGATTTTCTTTTAAAGAATTCGCTGTTTAAGGACTACAACAAACAAATTTCTTCCTGGGTTAGTGACATCAGTAACTGGGTTAGTGACATCACTAACTCTAAAATTTACATAAACCCTGCCCCCGAGAACAAGCAACAAAGGCGGTGAGGCCATGTTGGGCTGCTTTAGAGAAGAGGAAGAGTTGTTGTAGTAGAGTGTTGTTGCCATGCCTTCATTTTACGCTGGACTTCTTCAAAAATGAGGGTCAATTCAATGCTGGATTTGCACAAAAGATTAACATGACGGCCCATACTAGTCAATGAGTTGAATCAACTCCAAAGCAACAACATAAATTTGTTCAGAAACGTCCAGTTGCAGTCTCCAGCTTTGTTGTTGTTGAGCAACTGAAGTGTGAGCTGTTAAAGCTCCACCCTCTTTTGGAAAGTGGGCCGGGAGCAGCAGCTCATTTGCATTTAAAGGGACAAACACAAAAACTGTTTTTGCTCACACCCAAATTGACAAGCTATAATAAATGATCTGTGGGGTATTTTAAGCTGAAACTTCACAGACACATTCTGGGGACACCAGATACGTATATTACATCTTGTAAAAGGGGCATTATAGGTCCCCTTTAATAGCAGAAATTAACATGTTATTTTTTCCCAGCAAGAGCTTTATCAAGAGGTCAAGGTTTGGCTGGTTAACATGGGGTAGTTAGCCCAGCTAGTACAGTACATGCAGTGACTACACCATTCATGGGCCAAAAGTCTCTTTTTCCATTGAGGACTAGTGAAGGTCTTGAGACTGTGCACGTTCTAGTGCTACCATCAGCCAGTCTGCATTGTCATGATGTCATTTTGCTGTGGCTGCAGAGTTATTAGACACATGACATTAGTGGCTCAGGTGATTGGCTCAAAACCTTGTCTGCCCAGAACTGATCGCCCATGAGCACAGATGGAAGCAAGCAGGTTGTGTATTTCTGGGAAGGCCTGATCCGGGTGAGATGATTGCAAATGCTTACAAATAGCTTTCTCCAGGTATTACAGACCCTGATGGTTTTTGTGGGCAAAACAACACAATAAAATATTTGTTGTATTCCTCATATCTCGGATAGTATATATTTGATATGGTGCAGGGAACACTGACTAAGGGTGTGCAAAAAGTTTTTCCAACATAAAACCGATTTTCATGCGAGAAAAAGGCACAAAGAGAGAGGCAGTAAGAGATGTCACGTGTCACCTCGATCAATGGCTGCCGTCGTTTCGGCCTGGTCCAGAGCAGCTTTAACACCTCTCTGTGCACTTAAGACATGACCACTGCATTGCGTTATGGGAATGGGCCGATGGATCCACCCGTGTCCCTGATGTGATTGGACTATTGATCGTGCTAATGCAGAACTGCAGAAGCAGAGAGATGGAGGGAGAGAGACAGCTATAGGAATGTCTCCCACAGGACCTGCTGTCTTCCACAGGAACGGTAAAGGAAGAATGTCTGCATCCCCCCCAACATTCCTCAGACTAACCCCCCAACCTGGCTGGCTGCTTTCCTGCCGCAGGGGTGCTGCAAATGCTTGTGCGGGGCTGAAGCGCTGCATCTCTGGGGAGGGTGTCTTTCTGCCGGGGTAGAATAGTAGGAAAGCTCCCCAGAGGGGGATGGGAGAGGAATGTTCACCTCTTAAAGCTCTCAGCATCGGTGGGTTCTGGCTCCGGCCCGACTGAGGATTGAGTTTCTGCGGCTGATTTCAGCATCCTGTCGGTTCAGCCGCTGCTGTCCTCAGGGAGGCTGGAAATGCAACAGCTGTCCATCTCCACATAAACGCTCAGTGATACAGCTCCTCAAGGTCACCATCATAGGCATTTAACAGATACTTCTTTGTGTAAACTGTTACAAGGCACACTTATCCAGTTTAATTGAGAAATTTTTTTTTACTGGATTGATCATATGCTGCGTTCATGCCATGTCGTAATTACAGTATATGAGATGACAACACATAATGTTCTGCACGGAGCTGTTCACGTCCTTGGACTCGGAATTATGTGTTTCTATGGCAACACTATAAACATCAATATGAATCTGCAATGGTCAGGTGGTACAGTGGTCACATGGTGCAAGTCGGAGCTCTCAGAAAATTCAGAGGTTAATTATGAGTTCTACAAGGACATGAACACTTTCTACATGTCAGAATCTTGTAATTATGGTAATTACGACATGGTGTGAATGCACATATAGAATTGTAAACTGCCATCAGGTGGTGAAGTCACCGGAAGTTTTCGAGCGGACATATTGCTATTCCCAACCGACAGAGGGCATCATTGATTGACAGCTACAACCTTGACCTAAAATCACCTGATGTGCAGCTTATCAGTTGCACAAGATTAATTTTTAGGATATTTGTATGTAAATTAATTGTTACTTTGTAAGTTATCTGTAATGTTTATGGTCTTTTCAGGCAGGATAATAAATGTATATAGCAGCAAGCAGATAAAAGAAATAAATATAATAATATTTATAATATAATAATAAATATAGCTGCAAGCAGCGATGACGGGCCCAAGCCCTGGCGCCACCCCAGTAGCTTCAGGGCAACTGTGCATGACGGGCAGTATGCATTTAAAGTAGGTAAATGTAAAAAGACTGTGTCAAAGTCATTTGAATATGCCACATTTACTGCAGCCAGCTGGTGCCACTATGACCGTGAACCAGAACAGCCACATCCATGAGATCATTTAAATTTAGATAAACTGCATGTGGGGATGGGAAAAATGGCCGACGCGCCAGGCTCACCCTCAATCGGTAACGTGCAATAAACCAATCTCATCTCCCATTTCCTTTAAAAGGCAGGTGCGCTTGCACCATGGCGGATTTGCTATTTACATGGTGGGATTTGCAAGCACAAAGACTGAATGCTTCTCCAGAGAGGAATCTTTTTATTTTTAATATTTAAAAATGTTTGTGTGCTGCTGCACATCCCTGTGTGTGTAACAAGGAGAGTGTACACGCATTGTGCACCTGCCTATAGGCACATATTACTAACACAGTCGTTTTCAGTTGCCTCAAAATAGCAACGCGTTAACAATGCTCCTGACCACACCTCAGTTTCAGAACAGCACGCCCCAGGGGCGTGAGTGCATTTGCTATTTAAACAAAGTGGCGTTAGACGTGAAAATGATAACTGCGTTGGGCTGAAACAAGCAAAAAATACTTGCGTCGCGCCTGGCGTCGCATTCGCGCGGGTGTGTGATATGGCCCCAAACCAGCAAGCATGTAAAATAGACACCCTTCCTCTCTAAAGGATTATGAATTATGTCTGAACAATTTTATTGTCAGTCTCAACATTGTTTTCAGTTATAAGAGTTTGCTCAACCCTATTTAAAAGTAGGATATGTAAAAATAAAATGTTTACCATATTGTTCCGAATATAAGACAATGTTTTTTCTTAGAAATACATCCGAAAAAAACGTGTTCGTCTTATTTTCAGGGTCTAGACTTTTCCATGTCAATAATACACCCGCAACAATAGCTGGTGCCAAATACACATAAAACGAGTGTGCCAAGAAATACAGTGTGTCAGAGTGTAATGTTAGAAGATCGCGATCGCAAAAAGACAGTCTTAAAAACGCAAACAGTCAAAGAAAAGCTTACAGCGTGACAGTCATGTTTGCGTGCCTCACTGACAGGACCAAACTTCCCCCGTATGTGATTTTAAAACATAAGACGGTACCCAGATTTCAAAATACAGTAATACACTATGAGATGGAAAGCCTAATTGTTATATAATTCAGATAGGCTACAGGTTATTTTTATGGTATGCCAAAAGTGTTTAAATGTGATCGTTGGTTTTACCAGTATTTACCATAAATGGTGTATAATGTATTGTTTAAAAGATATGAGACTCTTCCTGTTTCCCTTTTTTGTCATTACTCTAATCCCTCACCATGGCAACACCGTATGAGATATCTGATATCCGTTTGCAATTTAGCATCTTCAACATATTGCCATCATGTTGAGAAAGTTTGGTGTGAATCATATGACAGCCTTTGGAGCTGTAGTTAAAAATTCAGAACTTGATTAAAAAAAATCCACATTTAAACAAAAATAGCTGACTTCCTGTTGGTCGGAGCTAATGACTGTTCAGCTCGATTAGATATATATATACAGATTTTGGTGACTGTAGGTAAAACTAACCCCCAACTTTAGTCAAAAGCTGGCGCTGTAGACCCCCTCCTCCACGCCCATTTGTAAGGCTTTGCCCATGTCTTCTGGCTGACAACTATGTGTATGTCGAGTTTCATGCAATTTGAAGCATGCTAAAAGTCTCAAAAACACCCAAAAAGAATATTAAATTTTGACACGTTGCCATGACTACAGTATTCAAGATATCAAGAATCCTTTCACAGGTGTACATCTGCGGTATCTTGACATTATTCTGATGAAGATTGAAGCAAATCGGGTAAAAATAAGAGGGCGATTTTAAAGCATCTTGAAAGTGACACACTTACTGCTGCCAGTTGGTGGCACTAAGACTTGGACTCACAATAGTCACATCCATGTGATCAGCCTCCTACAGAAGAATGTACAGTACAGGAAGACTTAAGATACAAAAATGGTGACTTGTTAGGTAATGTTTTCTCATTAAAACCAGATAAATTCTTATTGATTCAATAAAATGTGTGGGAATAGCAATATGGCTGTGCGGTGACTTCACTTATGACTTCATGAACCATCCAGTTTTCTTTTACAGATCAGTGGTTTAGACCTAGATTAGATTATCTAAAAATTTTTAATTAAATTTTAATTTTTAATTAAACATTGTTTAAAAAATAATCAGAATTACATTTAAAAAATGCAAATAAAAAAATGTGTTGACATAATTTCCACTGAAACAGAAAGACAGGGTGAGCAGCTCCTCCCCTTTATTAAAAATAGCCAATAGCATTTAGTTTATATCACACCTCGGCCAGAGCCGTTGAGCTTGGTAAAGCCACATTTGACAAAGTAATACGGTGATCATAATCATGCTGAGGATGTGTGGTTTGAAAAGTGTGTAATTTATGTTGGTGCATGGCACCGGTGTTATCTCTTCTACTCCTCAGTGCTGTTTCTAATGCCGAATCTGTCTAACCGTTTCTCCTCCTAATCTCCTGCATATCGCTTTAAAATATAGCATTCTGTGTAGAATTCAAATGGGTCCGATATGTGTTTTGTGGTCTGTGCTGAAGTGAAGCTGAAGTGCAGAATGATGTCATCAAAATAGTTGATCCATATTGGTGGAAGTGAAAGACTGTAAGTTTTGAATGCTTATATCTTATAAATGTGAATTTTGTCATTGTTTTGGAGGCAGCACACTAGCTTATAGATAACCTGAAGGCTAACATATTCATACTAAAGCCAGAAAACTTCAATTTTGATTTCATGGGGACTTTAAAAGGGTCATAAACTGCATTGTTTTATTGATTTATAATATTTCCTGGGGTGCACTTATAATGCTAGTATGCTTTTTACATAAAAAAATTGTCATAATTTAGAAATAAAAGGCATTTATGCTACCTTGATTTTAGCCCTCTTATTTGAATGCTCTGTTTTAAGGGGCGTGTCTGCTGTGAGACTTAAGTGTAAACGCCCACTGCTGTGATTGGCTAACATCTTTCCATTTAAAAATAGCCAAGTATTACTCTCTCTTTTTAGCACGTTTTTACTATTACATCTCTCAATGTTAACTAATCGTGAAAAGTGCTGCATTACATTTAGATCTATGGCATTATATTTAGATTGTAAGGTTGCAGTGATAAACAGCCGATCACAGACATGCTGAGCGCATGAAAGCAGTGATCTTGTCATTGCAACTCAATTTCTGCAAACTAACAAATGCTTTTGTCGTAACTAACAGTGCAAACACGATAACTAAGAGATTTGTTGAATAAAACGGGAGTTTTGGTGTGTGTTCAGTACTCAGTCACTGATAAACTCGCGCTGTTTGATTGACAGCTCCAGTGATTGCAAAGGGAGAGTTCTTTGAGTTCTCGCTTTCTTTATATAATTTAAACACCGTTTAAATAACAGATTATTTTCATCCTACTAAGATAAACAACGTTAAGTTGACCTTTAATCACTGGTTTGATTTACTGACACAGAGACAAAAAACATCTGACTGTAAATGAATCATTACATATCTGATCAGGCATTAGAATTAACACAGTTACTTACATGTTGTTGCATTACTATCGAGTCCATATGTAAAAGTCTGTTTGCAAAGCCTGCGCCGAAATATGATTGATTACCAAAGAATCCACAGTGAAATACCGAATACTAATAAATAAAGCTCAACTGAGACATTCACATTGTTGAAAATAAATAACCATATTCCTAGCATAAGGATCCTTTGAAAGGTAATGCTATTTTTGTCCTGTTGTATTGCTTCTCTCTCCTTCTCATCTCACTAACATGCCAGTGGGTGGGGCTAACGTTGCAATAATGAAGTAGGCGTTGATTTCTTCTGCGGAGGCGGCGTTTCACCTAACATAGATAGGCACATTCCAGGATCAGTTGTTCAATGCCTGGTGTCAATAAAAGCTTTTATTGGCGGATCCACTACTTTACTACATACTTCCGCTACTTTTGTTCTATCCTTGCGAGTGAATGTCATGTAATTGACACGAATCGGTGCTGCCCTCTGACATCTTGTAGAGTAGATAAAAAATTGTGCTGCGCATGTGTTGAACTCATCCACACCCACTCATCTGTGGTTGAGTGTACTTTTAAAGCTGTGCGAAAACGACTGTGCGTGAGAGGAAGTGGAACCCGGGCCTTTAGCAGGCACTATTCACTGCCCTCCTCCCATTATCTTTAGAGAGTGAAAAGGCCTGATTTCACAGACAGGGCTTTGGCTAAGCTAGGATTAGACCTTAGTTCAATTAGGATATTTAAGTAGCTTTTATAAATGTACACTAGAAAAAAACATTACTGGTGTGCATCTTGAGACAAAACAATGACACTGACATATTTTAAGATATGTCAGTAAAAGTTGCTTTCAGTTAAAACAGCTCAAACATGCATTTTAGTCTATGACTAGCTTAAGCCTTGTCTATGAAACCGGGGGTTAGGGTCGAAAACAGAACACTGAAGAAAGGTTTGGGAAATTTTAAAATGTGTAATGGATCTGATGAAGCCACAGGCTGAGGATCCATTTGTGAGAGGTTTTATCGATAAAAGGTAATGCGGTATGGTGGCATATGAAGTACTCAAATCTTGTACTTGAATTAAAGTGCAGACACTTCAGTATTACTCCAGTAAAAGGGTGAGTACTCCTTTTACATGTCTACTTACTTTTAAATGTAGATACTGATCTTTAAGGGCTATACTTTCTTTCAATCAATTGATATGCTCCTTCCTAGTGCTTAAATGCCTGTTTAAGAAGAGAGGAGTCTAATGTCACAGGCAGACAGAGAGCTTAAATAGATTAGAGCTCAGTCTGACATTATGAGTAATCAGCTAGCCAGCAGTAAGAAAGATAGTGGATGTGCACATTAAATATGCATGATTGCAATTGCGAATATTTTGTTAGGAAAATATTTAATATTTTATTAAAAGATTTTATCAAATCAAATCAATATCAAATCAATTAAAGCGTGCATGTATGTTGATGACAACATACTTTATAAAAAGTGTTAATTTATAAATCTAGTAGTTTTATTTCACTTTAAAACTACTACAACAGCAGAGAAGATGCACTATGCACTAATTTGTTTGCTTATTAGTGAGAATTTTTATTATTAAGGCGAGACACCCCAGGTGAATAGGGTAAAAAAATTAACTAATATATATCACCATACTTCCTCAGCTGATTGATTACATTAAAAATTGCAAAAAATGTTAAAATGTTAAGTTTAAATATGCAAATGAGGCGTTATCTAATTAAATATGCGCTAATTTGCATACATTTCTACAACAAAAATCTGAATATTGGATGACGTCAGGTTCAAAATTCTCATTTAATTTTTTGGACATATTAAATTCAAAGGTTTTTACAAAGGGAATTTTGGATATCTCTTTTTATCACTCCATAAATCAGAAAATACTATCAACAGCCAGAAAAAAACATTTTCACCATTTTTTTTAGGAATAAAATGTTGTATAAAATCAGGCAAATTATATATCAACAAATCCCTCTGTAAAAACCTTCAGAATATAGATAGGAATAAAACTGTAAAGTTTGGTGTATGTAAGTTCTGCTGAAGTGGAGATTTCTGACTCAGAGCAGGAGAAAAAATTCATTTTGAGAAAACGGCCTTTAAAGATATTTACTGTAATTGAAATCTATAGACGCAAATAGATAAAGTGCTATAAAATATACACTTAAAAGTGTATTTTGGATGTTTTCTTTCCACCAGTCTGAAAAAAACACTTTATGAAAAGCCAAAAAGCACAAAATCTCAAAATTGACAGGTGCCTGAGAAAACAGTGTTTTTGCCTGTAGTGTCCCCCCTTAACTACACTGTAAAGTCAGTGACACATGTGGACATACAGTTATTGTAAATTCAAAGTAAAGAATCACTTTCTTGAAATCTAATTATTTACAACAACAACAACAACAACAACAACAAAAAAAAAAACTGTATAATTTCTATGTGGAATTTAATAAAGAAAAAAGCTTGTTGCAGGTTATGTTTACTTGTACACAGCAAAATCCTCAGTGTTAAACAAACACTGCTCAGTTTTCATATGGTCCCAATCTATAGAGAGTAAAAGTAATACTGAAGCAGTGTTGCAGTTAGTGAAATAAAGTAGGTTCACTCTACAAATGATGATTGGCCATTAGTAACGACACCTGCAGTTAACAAGCAAAATCACTGAAGATAAGAGAAACAACAAGAAAAAAATACATAAAAAATAGACAAGCAGAAACACAACAACAACAACAACTGACTCACAGCCACACACCCTTAGATGAAATCAACTGCAAATGAAATGAATGATAAATCAATGAACAACTCCAAAAACTGAATTACCACGTTCACTTATTACAAATCATTTTGGCTTTATTTCTTTCATATGGTACATGTTCAAAAGTGGTTGAAATCTGTTTGAAGTCACCATTATGGTGATTAATGTTCCCTTTAGTTGGGCACTTGGCCCTTGACTTTGGTTAAATTAATTCTTTCAACAATTGTTGAAAGTGCATGCTATCACTATTGTCTACAATATTTCATGCTCCTGACTGCAGTGACAAAACATTTACTCACTTTTTGGAAACAGTGAATGACAGCTGGATTTTGTGTGAGATGTGAGTTGCCAAATGAGCATGAACGTCTTTAAAAACAACAACTTTTATTTTTGAACTTTCATAATCAAGCTGTTATTAACTGTACCATTGAAACAAACTGTTTATGATTATGGTTTTATTTGGCATTTTTTCATATCTCTAAATGTTTTTGTTTTGCAATGTTCACAAGCTATTTTTAACTGATTTTAACCGATTTGTATATAGATCTTTTGAAACAGGACAAATCCTCACAGCTCTCTCTCTCACACTCGCTGTACTCTTTACCACCTTTTACTGGATTGCGCTTGCTCTCCATTCCATCCGTAGCTCTCATTGACACATTTTCTGAGCAGCTCATGTTTGATCTCTCCTCAGGACTATCACATGTGCAGATGACATCTCTCTGTCAATAGTGCTATAGTCTCGAATCTGACAGCTCATACCAATGATAAAGCCACTGTTCATAACACAACACATAATTTCATAAATATAATTTCTGTCATGACAGGTTGAGGAATCTTCTGCCACTGCTGTTTTATCAGTGTCACAAATTAATGAACTCATCATTAATGAATTCATCAGTTATCTTGTGCATGGCCATGTTAGTTATGAATGTGTATCTGTACTGTGTGCCACAGTCTCAGTGTTCAGTGCAGCCCATGTTAAAGCCAAAGTGTCATTAGATATTCAAAGCAGCTACAGTCTCAGGAGACATATCTATTCCTCTTCCTCTCTCTCTCTGTTTCTCTCCTGAGCTTCACACTGCACATCCTATCCTGCTCCATATAAACTATTCATTGAGCTTTGTCTACCATCCATAGCTCTTCTCTGTAGAGATGCATATAAGAAAAACAAGCCAATGGTTTAAGCCTACTTTGCTTTCTATTGGCTGCAACATACAGCAACTTTAAGAATCATCAAATGTGAAAGCAAAAATATATCAGTAAATTACATCCTTGTAAAATTCATAATTTTTACAAAGTTTATAGCATCACAGTTACATTTCTTGAACCATTGTATATTAGCAGACACATGTCGTGTCGGTCAATACATCATTTCATGTTGCAATTTCATTGGCTGGTCAGTAGACGTAGGTCATAGCATCAAACACACTGTACGATGATCATGCTGAATTTGACTCAGAAAATTATCGCAGGCTATCTTTGGTCACAAGATTGTGACAACCGCCGTCTTTGAACCTCTCTCGTTGTACAACATAGGACCATCGTTTAGGAGCCACGATCACAGAAATCGCTACGATTGTTTCACGATAGCAGTCTTTTGTCTAGGATAGCTGAAAATCGTGAGTACCGGGGTTTAGAGATTGGTGATTGGCTGTTTTATTATTAAGATGGGACTTACTTTACTAGAGCCGCCATTTTGACTGTTCCAGTTTCTCCCATTAATTGTAATACCATTGTTCCATCTCAAACATTATACTGTCTCTGACTGATTGCAAGGTTTTTGCTGTACTGGAAAAGTGTAGTCCAGTACAATATTAGTGGGATCCCTGCAAACAGGGAACGTTCTCAGATTTTTACTAACATTCTTGCAAGGTTCTCTCAAAGTTATGAACAAACGTTCTTCCAGTAATGTAATAAAACATTTATTCAAAGATATCTGCTCATTGATACTGTTCTCAAAAAGACAGCACAAAAAACATTTATACATCATTCATGGAACACTTTTCTGAAACGTTTAGTTGGATGCCAAACATTTTTTAAATGTTACTACTTGTTTCAGAGAACATTCAAAAGTAATGTTCCCATTATGTTTGCAAAATGGTAAAATTAAATGTTCCCTTAACATCCACATAACCAAGAAAAAAAAAACATTTTTAAAACATTTAAAAAAACTAGATATTTTGAAAATTCAAACAACATTCAGAAATAATGTTTTTATAACTTAATGGGAACATCAGCAAAACATTCTTTGAACATATTTTTGTCAGCTGGGATATTATTAAATTCGTGGGAAAAGCAGATCACAAAACAATGTCTGTTATTTTTTCACACACTGCAAGAGCAGAATTAAAATAAAAGTCCAAGAACCTGCAACACAAACAATGAGAGATCTTGCCAAAGAAGTTCTTGTGATATAAATGGAACATTAAACTACATAATCGTATTTTAATTTTAATTTACGTTACAAACTGAGAACCAGTCCTGAGCTTTTGGTACTAAAGGTTTTTGAGACTTAACTCACAGGCTGATTGTTCACATTATAATCGTACATCTGGATTGAATCACTTTTAAAGTACGGCATGTACTGCATTTGATGAAGAACGTATGCCTTAATCATTAATAAAGTATGTTCTGTAATCATGCATATGTGTAGTGTGAAATATGAATACTACTTTATTTGCATTTTTTACCATTAGACAATTTTTTTTGACTCTGATAAACAATGACTGAATGCGCATCAGATCAAAATTTACTGTTAAATAGTTTATAAGATTGCAGATCTTTATTATTTATTTAGTGACACGAATTACCACGCATGGAAATGTATTGGGAAAGACAAATTAATTGGAAAAAAAAAAAACCAAAAAAAAAAAAAAGAAAGAAATCATCTTGGCCTTCATTGAAAACACTCAAGTCTTAAGCCTGGAAATCCTTCCTTAGTACAACCCATTTTTTTTAGTAGCCATTTCTTGCTTTAGAACACATGTCCTCAGCTAGAGGAACCCCATTCTTAATCTAGAAACCTTCACGCATGTTTGCAAACACACAGTCTATACTCAAGATAGTTGTCGAATGGTTCCTCGTCCCAGATATTTGTGCTCTCTCTGTGTTTGCTTGCACGGTTGAAAGCCGTATTAAGTATTAAATGTTTATAAGTCTGTGTCTAACCGAGACTGAGCTGGTTTGCTCTCTCTCCCTGTTTGGCATGCGATTGCAGATGTAGAAAACAACTGAATAACAGGGGTGTTCCACCAGTCTGTATATAGAAAAATCCAGGCTAATGTAAAAGACTGATGCCATGATAAAAGTGAGGTGGACCTTTTTCACATTCCCAGGATTCTCCAGAATTCAAAGTCATCATAGTTGGGTAAATTTCTATAATAGTGAACGAGAGATGACAGCAAATATAATTTTTTTGTATTCCCATTTGCTCCAATAGCAAAAAAAAAAAAAAAAAAAATGCAATAGCTTTTTCATGACATTCCAAAAAAGTTAAAAACATCGAGAGATTGATTACAGCAGTCAGAAGAGAGAAAGATGTCAAATTTGCCATCACTCCCTCATCTGTTGTATGAGTAGCATACTCACAGCAGCGTTAATTTTTATTTTTGTAACTCACTGCCAAGGGAATATAACACAAAGTATAGTGTTATAAATGTATATTAAATGTTTAAAAAAGAAATGAAAATATGAAAAACATTACAAGATTTGCGACGTTGATAACTGTGGAAACAAATCATCACAATCTGTGAAAAGGGTCCATAGAGAATGATCTACACCTGTAAAATGTAATATTGATTCTGCTGAGATATCTATCTAGATAAGGTAAGCATTTAGCTAGCTAGCAGGAGTTATTTGGCAGCATAAGAAAAACATTAGGAACAACAAGATCCTGCAGCTTTGTGTCTGGGTCCTTATCACCATGTCTGGGATTATTTTGCAGTAATGTTTGTCTGTGTATTCTCCCATACTTAAATTTTAGGGACTATATTTTCTTGTGCAAATATACTAATGCACTTTCCTAATTAATTATAACACACACACACACACAAATTATGCATAGTAACAATTTATAAATGTAAAACAGCACTCAAGACCATGCTATATTGTACTATGCACTGGTGCGCATTGTGCCTAGCAATGCCCTTTAGCCATGGCTATATTCTAAATGTAGCATTGTTACAGACCCTGGTGTAGAAAGCACACGACGAGGAGATATAGTCAAAACAGGTCTTTTACTAGGAAATCCAACAGGAGCGATCAGGAACATACACCAAAGTATAGACGAACGATACCGGACAATACTAGACAGGAAACACAAGGCTTATATACACAGGAACACAATGGGGTGATAGGACACAGCTGAATGTGATGATTAGGTGATCAGTAACCATGGTGATAAACTAGTGGCGGGAAATGGAACACCACAAGTCCAAAACAAGTCCAAAACAGAGTGCACATGTGACATATCGCCCCCTCCCGGAAAGGCGCGTCCTCGCGCCGTGGAGAGGGGAAGATGAGGATGGTGTAGGAGGTGGCTCAGGAGGCGGACGGCTACCCGGGAGGAGGCGAAGTGCAGGAGTCCAGGGTGGTGCAGGTGATGGTGAAGACCAGGGAGGTGCCTTGAGCAGGAGAGTCCAGGTGGTGCCCCAGGCCACAGCCAGGACGGCGACCCACGGCGGCGTTGCTGGAGGGAGGAGCCATGGTGGTGAGTGTCTCCAAGCAACCTTGGTGACGAGTGGAAGCAGCGTAGCCGATGGAGGTGGAGCCTTGGGCGAAGACAGAGAGCCGAAGGAGCAGAGTGATGCCGAAGGTCTCGGAGTCCGCGACGGAGTCGCAGCGACGCCCCCCCGAGGCGGAAGCAGAGTACCGGAGGGCTGAGGTGGAGCTGGAACGACTGAGGGCCGAGGCGGAGTCTGAGGGAAGGCGGAGCCCATCGGAGCCGTAGGGGTGGAGGGTCGGAGAGCATCGAACGACCCGTAAGTCCGTGGCGATGTGATGGCGATGTCTGACCCAGGCGGAGTCGCAGGACCGAGGGAGTCCAGTGGAGCCGAACGCTCGATGGTCTCTGCTGTAGACGAGGGTGGAAGGAGCAGCGGCGGAGGAGTCAGGACGATGAGCCGAGGTGTTACGACGTGACCTGAGGCCGGAGGCGGAGCCGCAGGATCCTCATCACCTGAGGCTGGCTCACAGCAGGCCCCAGGTGTAGCCACGCCACTGAGAGGAGGCTGGTGTAGAGCTGAGGGAGTGATGTGAGACAGCGATGGCTGGGTAGCAGGCAAGGTTGAGGGCTGGAGAACAGGTTGAATAGCAGAGGAAGAGAAGTAAACAAAGTCATTACCAGGGATTAGGAGAGGAGGTGGGAGAGGGAGGCTGGGTGGGACCAGTTCATCAAGAATGGGGTAGACAGTCTCAGGATTTACCAGGAGTAGGGACTCCTCTCCAAATTCAAAATAGTCCATGGTGCTTGCCTGGAACTCACTCTCAGTGGCGGGAGTGTGGGCGGGGCTCCTATCCAACCCCTCGTCTTCCTCACTGTCTCCCTCGGCGATGGTAGCAGCAAACTCACACACCTGGTCAGACACGCTGGGCTCCGTCTCCGCAGCGATGTTACGCTCAGTCGTTCCACTCATCGCTGGCTCTTGCATCGCGGTGGAGGCGGGCTCTCTGTCTTCGGTGGCGTTGCGCTGACTTTCCACGCCGTCAGAGGGTTCCTGGCTGGGCACTGGAGTGGGAGTGGGACTGGCGTCGTTGTCGCAGAAATCCACGGTCAACGACGATCCACAAGACGCCAGTACCCACTCCACGTATTCAAAGAAGCTCCCTCGAGGCCCTTCCCCGGACAGCTGCGCTTTGGTGGCGGTGTTGAGGCCGGCAAACAGAAAGTTGCAAAGGCTGCTGTCCGGGAAATGTGTAGCTGGTGCTAGGAACAAAAAATCGTCCAAATGTGCCTCGAGGGAGCGGTCCTTCTGCTCAAGGCAGATTAACAGAAATGCGGGTGTGTACATTGTGACGGGAACGAAAAGTGAAACACGAAAAACACTGACACGGAAAACAACAAACAAAGAACACGCCGCAATCTGTCTAACTTTTTAGGTCCGGTATTCTGTTACAGACCCTGGTGTAGAAAGCACACGACGAGGAGATATAGTCAAAACAGGTCTTTTACTAGGAAATCCAACAGGAGCGATCAGGAACATACACCAAAGTATAGACGAACGATACCGGACAATACTAGACAGGAAACACAAGGCTTATATACACAGGAACACAATGGGGTGATAGGACACAGCTGAATGTGATGATTAGGTGATCAGTAACCATGGTGATAAACTAGTGGCGGGAAATGGAACACCACAAGTCCAAAACAAGTCCAAAACAGAGTGCACATGTGACAAGCATGACCTCTCACGTATTTCTCACTGACCTTACTTCTTAAACTTTCCAAAATTTATCCTGGCCTTTGACTAAGATGCAAATGTGCATACTGAGGGCCAACTTTGCAAATCTCATTTGTCATCATATACTTAATTAGGACCTTGGTCTAAAACAATGCAGACAAAATTAAAGGGTTAGTTCACAAAAAAAAGAAGAAAATTCTGTTATTAATTACTCACCCTCATTTCATTCCAAACCCGTAAGACCTTTGTTCATCTTTGGAATACAAATTAAGATATTTTTGATGAAATCCGAGAGCTTTCTGATACCCCATAGACAGCAACGCAATTACCACTTTCAAGGCCCAGAAAGGTAGTAAAGACATTGTTAAAATAGTCCATGTGACTACAGTGGTTCAACCTTAATTTTATGAAGTGACGAGAATACTTTTTATGTGCAAAAAAAAAAAGAGAAGACTTTATTTAACAATTTCTTCTCTTCCGTGTCAGTCACTGTTCATATGAGCAACACGACGCATGCAGCCAATACTGAGCCGACGTTCTAACATAGAACCCAGAAGCGCAGCATTGTGTTTACAACGTGAAAAGCGCCAGAGACTGACACGGAAGAGAATAAATAGTTGAATAAAGTGTATTTTTTTTTTTTTTTGTGCACAAAAAGTCGCTTCATAACATTAAGGTTGAACCACTGTATTCACGTGGACTATTTTAACGATGTCTTTACTACCTTTCTGAGCCTTGAAAGTGGTAATTGCGTTGATTTCTATGGGGGATCAGAAAGCTCTCGGATTTAATCAAAAATATCTTAATTTGTGTTCTGAAGATGAATGAAGGTCTTACGGGTTTGGAACGACATGAAGGTGAGTAATTAATGACAGAATTTTCATTTTTGATTGAACTAACCCCTTAAGATGATTGCTACAGTGGTCCCATACTAAGAATCATTTTATTTTTTATATTTTTTATAGCACTGGCCAAGCCCAGCTGCATTTCTTTTGTGTGTGAGTGCATTAAAATTAATTGATGACAGTCATTTTGGATATGCCAAATTTCATAATGATCTGCTTTTCACATAGTAAGTTAGGGAAACACTTTATTAAGTTAGGCTCTACTTTAGACATTCTGCAAAGTATATGTTCAGTTCAAAACCTTCCAAAGTTCTATAGTAATGTTTGTTGCAAAGAAGACACATCAAGACAAGTTTAACAAAATAATAATAAAAACTTTATTAAACTATTTAAATGTTACCACATGAAGCCAAAATCTCTGTATCTTGACAGTTAGTCTCTGTAATGATGGATAAAGTAACCACTGCACTGCAGTCATTTGGGCCCAGAAAACCCAAGTAAAAACCTTTCGCCTAAGGATGGCCAGAGGTCAACTCCACACGAGAGCTCAGTGCCACACCTCTGCCTCTTCCTCTCCCTATAAACTGTCTGTTTAAATTCAGCTTATGTCTCTCACCGGACTCTAGATGGATGACTGATGCTGCAGATCTCCAGTGAACTCTCATATATTGACCTGCAAGTGATTGTGAGATACACATTGGTTTAGATTTGCTACTCATAACCGATTTAGATCAGGTGTGTTTGAGTTTGAGTGTGGATTACATAAGAAACAATTAAAAAGAACAGTGAAATGCATTTTTCTTGTGTATTGCTGCTGCTGTTTCCCAAGTTGTTAATACACATCAGTCTTTTTTCTGTCATTTCTACTGTTTCGACTTCTCTCTACACTGGCCTGTTCAGTATTCCAATCTTGTCCTCTGTTGAGTGATTTTGCTCAGACACGTCTAGCTCTAGGTAAAGGTTCCCCAGAGAGCACACTCTCAACCCCTGGGTCGTCGCATCATGAATACATTATGATCCCCCCGTTTCCATTCGGTTGCCACGACAGCACTTTCTGAGCCAGCGGTCGTTGAAGATGGCGTCACTACATCACTTCTAGTCCTTGATCAGACGGCAGACTCTACAGTTCTTCTGTTGTCATTTTAACAGCATTTGCATGTTGTCTTCTGGTCAATAAAGGAAACGCTGTGCTTCTTTTTCATTTGCCATCTCTGTTCCTTCCTTCAAAGGACCTGCTTTGTTCACAATCTGTTCTTCATTGTCCTTTTTGCAGCATATGTATAAAACATGGCGCCTCAGGTAGAGGATGTTGTCCTGTAAATGGCCAGCGTGTGCAAGCTCCGAACACTTCACTGAGCAATCTGTCAGCATGTCAGCAACACATGTTTTGTAAAAAGCTTCCAGTGGGAGCCAGGGGAAAAGATCGCTCCTGCCAGACCAGAGAGGAAATGCTCCCCCGCCCCCTCCCTCATTGTGGTGGGTTTTCTAATGCTCGTATGTTTAGCCCAGAGCCGTCTCTCTCCTCCTCCCCTGAACTTCAGAAATTTGAACTGCGAGACCCTTGGGGGACTTCCAGCTCTTTCCTTTTTCTTCTTTTTCTGCTACTTCTTCCTCTCTCGCTCAGATGAAATGGTGGAGATATATTGTAGCCGGTCCCCAAGCGGTCTTCTCTAATACCTGAGTTTCTATAGAAACTGGAAATTACCGGCAGGATCCTTCGGGGACTGTTTTATCCGCAGCAGGATGAGGGAGGCCAGACCGGCGGGGAGGTGAACACACGGCTGAAATGAAGGAACGTCTGAATGACGGGGGCCGCGGGGCTTCGTCTCGTCTGTGGGTGGGGAGTCTTCACGTGAAGTGCTCTTGTTTAATAAACTTTAAGCACAGCATCATGGGGGTAGACAGCTCCACAAATACCCGTGTGTGTTTCCTTTTGTCTGAGCAGCAGCTTTATGTGTGTTTCTGCAAATTTGATTTTTCAGACTGTCTTTTTTCTACTGCAACTGCCTTCTCCACCCCCTCTCCCATGTCCTCTGCCTCTTAGTATGCTGTCGTTTTTCTCAATCTGTTTACTTCACTGTTCTTTTCCTCCCTCGCCTCAGCGACATTTTTTTTTCCTCATTGTTTTGCAGGTTTCTCTCCCTGCACAACAGTGGTAGTTTGTTTAGGTGCAGTGCATGTCTGGATCACTGCTGCTGCTGCTGCGTTTTGACTCAGACCAGTTCCTTTTGCTCCCGCTGCTGTATTTAACAAAAGGCTGTTCTGGTTCATGCACTCAGGCTTCACACTTTTGTACGTACATTAAGTTTATTTTTTTATATCATAGCTACACATATCAAGTCATGAAAAACAGATATGGAACCAAGACCTACAGTAGACCAGGGATGAGTAACTTCGGTCCTGGAGGGACACTGTCCTGCAGGGTTTAGTTCCATCCCAAAACAAACATGCCTGCCTGTAATTTTCAAGCAATCCTGAAGACATAGGTTAGATTTTTTCAGGTGTGATTAATTAGGGATGTAGCTAAACTCTGCAGGACATTGGCCATCCAGGACCGAAGTTGCACATCCCTGATCTAGACCAATTCCAGACCCCCTAAGATTCCTTAAGCCCAGTCCTGGAAGGCCAGTGCTCTGCAGAGATTATCTCAACCCCTGATCAAACTCACCTACATGAAATTCTAGTTACTCTGAAGACCTTGAATAGCTTGTTCAGGTGTCTTTGATTAGGGTTGAAGCTAAACTGTGCAGGACATTTGCCTAAGATCCAGACCAAGGTCTGGAAGTCGAGGAACTTGGCTGTCTATTTCAATGAACTAAAATAGATAACATGCTACAATTAACGAGACATTCATTTCATACACTGCGATGTTTGTGCGGAGGCAGAGTAGCCATCTTTAATGGTGAAGATAATATGTCAACCTGTGGATGAGGTCATGTGTAGTTCTTAGGACATGGACTGCATTCTTGTCTAAAAGACCATAAGCTAAGACCTAGATCCAGCAGGTTTTAAGAGTAAGACCATAAGACCTCTGGTAGAAAATTGGGTCCAGTTGGGTCCAACTCTAATAATTCTACTCCGCTCATGTTTTGTAAAGAGGATACCAATGTTCTGCAAAAGTATTTGGGGTTTGTAAATAAGTAGATAGCAAACAGATCCAAATAAATTTTGATTTAATTATTGAGTACTCTGCTTGAGTACACTCACTCATGAATATTGCTTTAGACTTGAATCCTCAGCTTCAGTGAAATGAAGTTTCTTTTCAACTGTATCAGCTTGCTGGAACGATCTGTCTTGGTCATTGTGAGTTTTTAGAGCATACTCTAAACCTCACTTCAGGTCCAACATATACTAAATCTGTTTGTTTATCGAAGCCAACAACCTCATTCAGTGTAATTCCTACTTTATGCAAAGCATATCTGAAAATCTTAAGTTGGCATCACACAGGTCTTTACAAATGGGTTCAAGGAGTGGAAATTTTGAAGTATGTAACTACTAGTGTTTTTTCCCCCTTATGCAGTTAAAAAGAATAATGACTTGAGCATTCAAGATTCTTTTCAAGTCTTCTGAAATCATACGATAGCTTTGTGTAAGGAAACAAAGAACTTTATGACCAGATTATTGAACTGGACCAGTCCTATATGTGAGCAAATAATTTAAACTGGTTTTGTGAATTGTATCAACCAATTTATTTAAATACAAATAAAAATAATAATAATTTGGTCACCAAGTGTAGCTTTTTTTACATCTCTCATAAACATTTCAAGGTTCCAAAAAATGCCCAAGACCAAATTGGATATACATTTTTGTCAACTAAATAGACTAAACAATAAATGAAACACACACACGATTGCTAACAGGATTCAGTTGCTCATATATTGGATTTAAAATACATAACACCATTTCAGCATAGGATTTTTTTATTGATGTACACACGTACATCTTTCAGGCTACCGATAATGACTCGTTCAAAATGCATATCCTTCATATACTTTAAAATATGTTAAAAGCTGTAAAAGACTTCTGTAGTTGTTGTAGGGCATAAACATGTGTGGCACAGCACTAGGGATGGAATTGGGATGAGAATGGGAAACAGTAATTAAACCCTGAAGAATAGATGGCGTTAGAGTCACTTTATGCAATGGGTATGTGTAGATGCCATTTCCTGCATCCTAATGAAGCACTGCAGATATGTTATAGCAGTACACACACTAAACTGTATATGTGGCTTTGAATACTGGTCATGTATGCAAGTAAGGTTAAATTCAATGTGTGTATGTGTGTGTGTGTGTGTGTGTGTGTGTGTGTGTATATTTAATATGATGTGAACATTCATTTTTTTTCATTGTTCTATCTGTTGTCTGTCTATACTTGTGTCTCTCTTCTGTAGTGAGGAATAAGGGAGGGTGATATGAATATGACTTTAGAGAAACAGAGATGTTTGTTCATCTGGAGCGGATTAGAGTATGTGCAGTTAAAAAGACCAAAGCAGAACATCAGTGTGTGAGTCTGGTTTTCTCCACATTGTTGGGACTGAATGTCCCCACAAGGATAATAAAACCTGAAATAAGCTACGTTATTGGGAGCAGCCAACGGTCCTCTTGAGCAAAATGGCTTAATAAACATACTAAATAATGTCTTGATGAAAATGTAAGAATGCAGCAAGGTTTTTGTAAGGCTTAGGTTCTGGGTGTAGAGGTAGGGTTAGTCAAAGGACATTCCCCACCATGATAGCAAAAAAAAAGAAAAAACGTTTTGAAAAAACAAAACAAAACCGAACGCTTAAAGTGTGACTTATTGTTACAGTGTTGTTAGTATATGTAGTAAATGAACAATGTTTTCTCGTTTTCCTTGTTACCAGGACCGAAAAATTCACGTTTATTTGTCAGCAAAAGTCTGCCGGATATTTTTACAACATATCTTTGTTTTAAAGGGTTCCTATTATGCCCTTTTGCGAAGTCTTGAATTTGTTTTTGGGGTGTACTAGAATAGGTTTTCATGCTTGCTTGTTAAAAAACTCATTATTTTTCACACATTTTACATTAAGCTCCTCTCTTCCCAGTCTATCTCAAACATTCTGTTCAGTTCCTGCTTCGATGAAGCCCCACCTTCCGAAATACGAAATGTGCTCTGATTGGTTAGCTCAGTGTGTTGTGATTGGCGAACTGCTTAAAGCGTGTTCCGGAAATGTCACGCCCCTTACCATAACTGCGAGTTTCATCTGCATATAAATATTAACAATGGCATCTAATGGCAGATCTAATTTGCCCCCTCAGATCTAATTTGTCCAGCTCAACCAGGCCTCACCCCTTTTTTGCATATACCGTGAGCAGGGATTATTTAAATGAGTGACACTGTGACTTCACAAGATCTGGAAGAAGTGCATTGTAGTCCCAAGGAGCCATTTGTTGTAGTTCTTGAAAAGTGTTTTCTGTTAAAGAGAATATCTCTCTTTGGAGTGAACTTTGAGCTTTGTAACTTTGCAGAACAGCAACATTACATGCTAACTAAACTAACTAAAGTTAAAAGAGTGAAAAAAGTATAATAGGACCCCTTTAAATTACCTAGAAATATTATTACGTTAGCTTGAGAAAGCCAGCATACTGTTATTTGATTTTAAACTTGCTTGATTTGATTTGAAAAGTGGTGCTTCTATTCAGGCTTTCTCAAGCCAGCATCAATGTTTGTTCACAAACTTTACTTGTGTAGTTATATAATGTACTCTTAGGGTTTCAAGTACACTATCAGTACACATGCAAAAACTTTCAACAGGCAACAAATAATAATATAATAGTATATTATAATAATATAATAATACAATATAATATAAAATAATAATACAATACAACTACAATAATAATAAATAGAATAATTACAGTTACAATATTTAGTGTATGTTTTATTTGACTACTTTTATTACTATTATTCAACTACTTTACCTTCTTTTCAGATCATTAGTCATCAAATCCAGTGTATAAGTCAAATGCTGCATGTGTCATTATGGTCAGCTTTAGTTAACCAAACTCAGGCACTGCCTCCCATGCCTCTATCACTGATATTTGTGTAAGCTTTGACAAGAAGTTTTGCTCACCTTTGTCCAAATATAATTATTAATGAATGCAGTATGTGTGTGGTCAGGCTTGGCAGCATGTCAGTGCATCTTCACACTGATGGGGAATTCATCCTGACATTTCAGACAGGAGTGCATGAAAAACACGCTCTTCGCCTGACACTTGTTTTTTTGTCTTCTGCCTCCTCTCCTCTTCCTCTACATGTTTTTTTCCCTTGTGTTTAGTCATGTTCTGCAGTTGTTTCAGCTGTGATGTGTAAAACTGGAATGAGTATTAAGTATTAATCCGATTAATCAGATCCAGGGTGAAGGGTCAGCCTACTGTGCTGAATTTTAATTGTATTTATTTATTTATAATGACTTTTCCAGATTACGCATGATGTCATCCGCCTCCTGATACTATTTGTCTTTCCATATATGCAATTCTGTGTAAATGTCACTTGACATTTACTTTTGGTAACACTTTATTTTGCAGTGTCCTTGTTACACGTGTTACATGGGTTCACATATATTCAGGGTCTAGACTTTTACATGTCAATAATACACCCGCAACAATAGGTGGTGCCAAATGCGTGTAAAACGAGTGTGCCAAGGAATACGGTGTGTAAAGTGTAATGTTACAAGATCGTGAGCACAAAAAGACATTCTTAAAAACGCTAACAGTCAAAGAAAAGCTTACCGTCTAAGAGCCGCTTGACTGTCATGTTTGTGTGCCTCACTGATGGGACTGAACTTCCCTCGTACGTGATTTTAAAATGACGGTACCCAGATTTCAAAACTACAGTATGATTTCACTTCTACTGTTAATGAAATTTTGGTAGGCTACATGGTTTTCACTATGAGGTAGATGGGAGGGCACTGTAATAAGGACACTTAAAATAAAATGTAACCTTATCTCTCTGGGGTCTGAGGTGTTTTCTGGGCCCTGGAGGTGTTTTGACATGCCCTGACATTTGTGCTTATTTCTGTTACTTATAACATTTTGATGGTAAAAGTCTGATTACACTGTATTCAGCACAAACTCTGCTACAATAATATGTGAGCAGCATGTATGTAAAGTTTGTAGTTTTGAGAAAATGACGTTTATGCGTGGTTTTTTGGGGAAAAAATAAGTCACTAAATTAAGGCCATAAAACCCATACTGAATATTTGTTCACAAGACTTTAGAAAAATCGATCTTGTAGCCTAGAATTTTTCCTTCAAAACGATGTGAAAATCATCCTGACCACTCATTCACATAAAACAATATAATGATTTCAAATTTGTAAGACATGTTTTGTGTCTGGAAGGCTTACAGTATCTCACAGAAGTGAGTACACCCCTCACATTTTTGTAAATATTTTATTATATCTTTTCATGTGACAACACTGAAGAAATGACACTTTGCTACAATGTAAAGTAGTGAGTGTACAGCTTGTATAACAGTGTAAATTTGCTGTCCCCTCAAAATAACTCAACACACAGCCATTAATGTCTAAACCGCTGTCCACAAAAGTGAGTACACCCCTAAGTGAAAATGTCCAAATTGGGCCCAATTAGCCATTTTCTCTCCCCGGTGTCATGTGACTCGTTAGTGTTACAAGGTCTCAGGTGTGAATGGGGAGCAGGTGTGTTAAATTTGGTGTTATTGCTCTCACTCTCTCATACTGGTCACTGGAAGTTCAACATGGTACCTCATGGCAAAGAACTCTCTGAGGATCTGAAAAAAAGAAGTGTCATTTCTTCAGTGTTGTCACATGAAAAGATATAATAAAATATTTACAAAAATGTGAGGGGTGTACTTACTTCTGTGAGATACTGTATGTGTGGAGGGTGTGAACGATCATGAACATTGATTTTATTTTGCTGAATGGGACTGTGAGGGAACTAGAACAAAGAATGTAAGGAGCATAAAAGAATGGCTTTTTGATTGTTTGATTTTATTTACAATACAACACAATCCAAATATACACAACAAAGGATAACAAGGCAAATTATTGAGCACACTTATCTAAACACAGAAACTTGAACAGTCACATACCTTTGTGCCATTCCTGAAACAGTTCCTGTTCAACATACCTGTCATTTCCAAGGTGTTTGCTTTTTCATTTCACCATGTTCATGTTGTGTAGCTTGCCGATTTTGGTACAGCACTCTCAGAGAAAAAACAGTTTAATTCTTTTCCAATGTGACGTATATGAAACGACTTTTGCAACAAGATAAGAACAATAAGAACAAATGTAGGGCGGGGCTTGACTGTGTTCATGGAGAATTGATTGGATGGTTGTGGATTGCTATTGGTGGATCTCATGTGAATGAAAGGTTGCCCCGCCCTTGCACCAGCAAACACGTCATAAGAGAAGAGAAGAGATGTCGCTGCAAGAGGGGAAGTTTAAATGTTTAATTTTTTAAATTTATGAATTTAAAACATGATGTGCACAAATAAATTATTTATTGTATATACTGCAATATTCCATATTTCATGGTGATTTTAAATTTAATTTCTGAGCCCTTTTTTTTTCCAAACAAGCATGCAAATTGTTGAATATTAAGTGAAATGTTTCTCCCTCAAATAAATTAAAGAATAAATAGAGCAAACTTATGGACACTGGGTCACCGTCCCCCTTCATGCTCCCTTTAGAGCTTCTCCTGATACCAATAAACGTTGTAACACACTGTTTGCCATTTTGAAGTTGTGGAAACAAGACATGCTGGGAAATGTGTTTGGTGTGAAACAGACATATGAACTGCTATGAGCAGTTGGAGTTTGTTTGGCTCATCCATCTGCTTTTTTTTGGCCGCCTATATTGGTTGTAGCCAAGCACAAACTGTTGTATATCGCTGCACGTGCTGCTTCACTCACTCAGGGTGGGTGAATCAGTGAAGCGGGCTGGGCAGGGCTCTGCTGGGGGACAGATTGCCCTCCCCCCCGGTGGGCCGCAGGGGACAGAGACCCAGCCAAGGCCCCGGGCAGAGCCGCCTTCCTGTTTGCTCACTCATACCTGACCTGCTCAACAGCACTTCCACTCCCTGAGCGCTACACGCTAAGATGAGCCCGAGGACGAGGTGAATAACTGAGCAAAGAGCTGATACAAAGACCTTGATGAACCTTGCTAAAGCAAAGAGAAGTCAGTATTAAGGTGAAAATATCCGCTTTCCTTTTCCATCATGAGTCATAATTGTCCTATGATTGATCATCATTAAAAATCTCTGCAATCAGCTTTTAAAAAAGATATTTCTCCTTTATTGAAGGAATGCAGAGGCGTTCTGATCAATATCAGGTCTCGGCAGTCTGCAGTTTTAGTCTCGATCGATGTTTTCTTGCACAGTAAATCTGGAGAATATGAGTGACTGTCCTAGTTTTCACGTCCCAATCTTTCATTTGTCTGTCTTTCTGAGTGTCCACCTGTGCTGTGTGATTTCTGGGACACTGACTAAGTGTTAGTGCGAATACTGGGGCACATGGGTAAACGTCGACAAACCCGTCCTGCTTCTCTTCTGTGGTCGACAGGAAGCTGTTTATATCAGACGCCAGTGCTCTGATCTCACAATACCCCTGTGAAAAAGAAGAGTGCACAATTGTATTGATTGTGCACTTGTAGTGTACTACAAATCCTAAAAGTATATATTTTAAAAAAAACTCTACTTCCAGATAACATAATATTAATGACACAAAAGGCAACTAAAGGAGAGTGCACTTTAATTCTTAACACACTTCTAGAAAGTGTGTTTTGTAATAAGTACATTTTAAATCGTTTTTAATAACCTCTTGGTGTGTTTTTAAAAAGAATGCTTATTTTTAACATTCTGAAGCACATGTAAAGTACTTGCAGTTATGTTGCCTGTTTCTTCAAATGCTTGAGCTCTTTAAAACAGGGTGGATTCTGATTGGCTGTCAATGTTTTTAATCGTTCATCAGCTGGAAAAAAATCGTTCCGAAAGTGATTCCAACGATATCGGTTCTCTCTGTGCCATTATCGTTATAATTGTGGTGTTGACTGCTATTCTTTTAGAATGATTTTTAGAACTTATTATAATCAGGTCTCATAACAATGGTATAAAATATATTGAAAACTATTTTACTGGTTTACTGGAAACAAATTCTTTTCTAGTGATATTTGGCTAGATTATGTTTTTCTCAGCGGTCCGGGAATTTAGGTCAGCATGATGCAATCACAGCTGAAGAGTCAGTAACTGGCCTCCTGAACAAGATTAAACATTCTTAGCAATCGCCTGTTTGAAATTATGATGGCTGTAGATAAGAGGAGGAAGCCTCTAGCTGATCTACAAGTGAAATACATCAATGCATTCCTATGTTATGCAAGTAATGGAGCCTTCGAATGTTGAAACCTCGCATTGGAAGTAATATTCCAGATTAAATACAGTTTAAAGAACTAAGTTCTTGTGTTTTATTTCAGATGCCTCTAGACTGGGTCATTAATTGTCATTGTTGACACAGCTTTTGGTTCTGATTTAAGGTTACGCCTGGGTTTATTGATGCCTCTGACTTGGGAGATGGCCGATCATCATTTAGAATTTTGTGATAGCAGCTGGGGTGGCAAATGAAATTTTAGGGAAGGTCAGTGCTACCCGAGACAGCCCATATGGATACTTCCCATTTTGAAAGTATAGCCAGAACACCTACACAATATACATTCTAGCCTGAGACTGGTGATGCCTACCAGTTTGTGTTCATTTAATTCTACATAACTTTTTCACGATGCTTGCAAGCATAAAGAAAAGAAGATTCCTAGATATTTTTTGCATAGAGATCTGGGCAAATTTAAGAAAGATCAAATAATGCAGTTTAAATAATAATTTTTGTAAACGCTTCAATGAAAATATGAGCTTCTCGTTTCTGATTTTAAACTTTCTAGCTGAATAGCCCTTTGTACTTGTAGCCTACAGTACATGAATTTTCTATTGTTTTCACAAACTGGGCTGCCTTCCCAGATAACGAAGGATCTTAACGACGGGAAAAATGGTCAGCGCGCCCGGCGCATGGTCTAAAAGGGTTGTCCCTATTCTCTTAATGAGAAATGGGTGTGTTTTGGGTGTAACGTGCAGTAAACCAATCAGAGTCTCATCTCCTATTCCCTTTAAAAGCCAGTTGCGCTCGCGTCATGGTGGATACACTATTTACATGGCGGAATTTGTAAGCAGAAAAACTGAATGCTTCTCCAGAGAGGAATCCTTTTATTTTTAATATTTAAAAATGTTTGTGTGCTGCTGCACATCCCTGTGTGTAACAATCAGAGTGTACGCATGTTCTGCACCCGCCTATAGGCACATATTACTAACGTGCCCTTTAAATAACAAAAAAAATATTGCGCCATTGACTTTAGACCAGGTTTCAGTTGGTCAATGGCACAGTCTATTTCAGTTGCCTCAAAATAGCAACACGCCAACAATGCGCCTGAACACACCTCGTTTTCAGACCAGCGCGCCCATGGGCGCAAATATATATGCTATTTAAACAACGTGGCGCAGCACATGAAAATGATAACTGTGTCAGGCTGAAACTAGCAGAAAACACTTTTTATCATACACCCGCATTGCGCCTTTATTCAGCAATTTCTTCTCTACCCTGTCAGACTCGTACACATTTGACGCAGTTAAGCGATTCCGTGTTTATGTCCAAACGCCAGCTAATTAAGTTGCTTTCTATTGGGGATAAAAAAAAAAACCTCTTGAATTTCATCAAATATCTTAATTTGTGTTCCGAAGATGAACGAAGGTCTTACGGGTTTGGAATGACATGAGGGTGAGTACTTATTGACACAAATTTCATTTTTGGGTGAACTAACCGTTTAACATGATCGCACGCAGTTGTGCTTTAAGTGCTACATAAGTGTCGCTGTCTGTTTGTCAAGTACTGAAATGTCACCTTATAGAATGGCGCGTAATTGTAGCACACGCTTGTATTTTGCCTAATTAGCCTAATTATCTTCACCTGATGTGCATTTCCTACGAGGACAAAAATATATACAAGCACATACCTACAGGTGGAGACATCAGCAAAATGGCTGAACCAAAAATCTAATTTATTTGTGTTCAGTCATGTAATTTTTATTTTATTTCTTTATTCATTTTTAGTTCTTTATTGAATTATGTTAAATGAATTTAAGCAAACAAACAAACAAAAGTAAAAAAGTAAAAAAAAAAAAAAAGTCACACTGGACATGAGTAAAGTTTAGGTGCAATTTTCCAGTTGTCCCGCAGGTGACCTCATAACTCTGTCTTCTTATGATGCACTTAGGGCAGGGCTCGTCAACTGGTGGTCCGCAGGCCAAATCCAGCCCGCCAATCATCTTCATCCGGCCCGCGGCACCCCAATCTCCCTCCTCTTTTCCTGGCGGTGCGGCTAAATTTGGTTGGCGCCTGCAGCTGTACGGCTATATACGCACTGTTCGTACCATGCACGCTCCTCCGACTGACCTGAGAAACGTTTTCCATGCGAACATTTCAGCAGTTATTATGTGTGTTCCGTATTTCTGTCGACTGAACCAGGGATACCTATCATTCGTGAATTAATCATTCTTTTGTCTCGATTATTTATTTTCTGTGAATTGGCCAAATGCGCTTGCAGAACGATCTGAAACGATTTGGATTCGTTCGGACCGCTCTGTCACTGAATCATCTGTAGTTGTTTCTCGGTCAGTAACAACAAATACAGAACAAATAGCGCTGTTTTCATGTGTTTCACTAGTTTACTTTGAACTACGCAGCACGGCCCAGTGGATAATGTAGGGCCTTATGATTTCCGCGATGCAGAAAATGTGGACGGAATCGCGGAATCCAGTCATAAAAACGGAATTTAGTATATAACGCGGAATGTCACGGAATTTGACAAATTTTTGATGAATGAATAAAAAACAGGTCAGTACACTTAAATCAAATCGCGATATAGACTAGTGTCCGTGAATATTAAACCGCAAATAGACTAAAATATGAATCCTGTATGTCTGTGTGCCACTGAAATGAATGACGCGGAAGCGCGGTTTCATTTACCTCACACACACATGTATGCACACACACTGAAGCACGTGCGACGCTCGCTGTGTTCTCATCCTCGAGCGCACGAAATTCATCTCCAGAGCCGCTCTGAAAGTCACTTCATCAGCATTTAACCGCTTCGTTTGAGAAAACTACACTAACATAAACACAGAGAAACTCAAAGCTCTCGGCAACCCATCAAAATAAAATTTCGATTTAACTTGACAGAAACATATTAGTGTAGAATTTAGATAAATGAATTTAATAATAAATTATTAAAACTATATTTTTAAGGAATAATCTAATTTTAACAGTAAAGCTCTGTTGTGGAGCACATTGTTTGACAAAAAAGTTTAATTTCATGATTAAAAGGTAAATTAAATGGTATGCGTCCATTTGATTGCCGGATAAATTAAAATACGGAACAGAATTTCTGAAAAAAAAAATTTCATAAATACTTTTTTTTTTTAATTAATAAATTTTGTTGTTTTTAAGAATTCAATTAATTAGACATGCTTTTTGATTATTAAAATTTAAGTAAACCATTAAAATGGAATCCAGAAAAGTTAAAACAGAAAACAGAATTTGTTAAAAATAAAACAGAATTTGAGGGGAAAGAATAAAACGTATGTCATAGGGCCCTAAAAAAATGTAATTTTTTGTTAAACTTACTTTTAATAAATTGTTGGTAAATTGGATAAGTTTCATTATTTCAATTAATTAGACATGCTTTTTGATTACTAAAATTTAATTTAACCAATAAAATGGAGTCCAAAAAAAAAAAAAACCCCTGAAAAAAACAAAAACAAAAAAAAACACGGAATCCAGAAAAATGAAAACGGAAAAAACGGAATTTGGGAAAAAATAAAACGGATTTCATAGGGCCCTAATAATGGAACGAGAGCTTAAAGGAGCTGCGTAAACAGCGTTTAGTGAGAAGCGTTTCAATTCGACACACACCTCTTGTTTACAAACTACAAATCACTCGATGATTAAACTAGTTTTAAATCGGATGAAATAGCCTCAACATTCCCAACAAGACTGATGAAGGTCAGGAGAAAACAGGAGAAACGTGCCATGAATGAAGACAGAAGACTTTTAAATCCCAAAATCACCACCCTTACAAACATTTACCATGAATGATCTGTAGTAAATTACCATGGTTTGTGGAAATGTGGAATATTTATATTGAAAACTATGTTATTTATATTGCAATATATTTATTAGGTGGGTAGGGGAATATAAAATTCATGTCTTTGTTAAGGTGTAGTTTGTACCTGTGTTTAGGCGTTTTTTATAGGCCTATAACATATCATAATATAATATCATTTTACAGTGCTAGTGAGTAGCCATGTATGGTTTTACCTGTGGTTACCAAGTCTCACTGTGAGAATATTTTCATTTAAGCCTAATAAATAATAAAATCATTTTTACCAATAAGACCGGCCCACCTCAACTTTTTGATTTGATAATCCGGCCCTCGAATGAAACTACTTGAAGAGCCCTGACTTAGGGATTAATGATTACTTCAGAGCACTCGTAGTTCTACAAAGATTTTCAAGCACTACTTAAGTTACGATGGTTTTGGGAAACGCAGCCCTGTTCATTATCGCCCTCACAGCTCATTATATTTTCCTGGGTATGAGGACATTTCCATTTTGACATGTTTTCATGTAGTTTCTTCCTGTCTACTTCCTTCTTTTGAGTGACTACACCAGTGGGCTATTAGTCAACAAAATACTTTACGGTGACCTTAGGACATATTCACTCCTAACATTTTAGATAACTTCTAAATGTTAACAGAAGGAACTCTAAGTAACACAATAAAAAAGTATTTGACAATTCAGCACCTTTTTACATAGTAACTTGTTACCAGCAATAAATAATTACCATAATTAAGTTATAATAGTTCATCTATATAGACCTTATGTAGCCCCACCCCTTTTCAGCGCTGCACTCATTGTGTTCTGTTTTCTGGTTTGTATTTCCACAGCATGAAGGTAAGATCTTACGGATTTATGAATGTTTTAAAATCTTACCGGTCTACTGACTTTTGTTTTGACATCCGCTTCAAATGTTACAATACTCATGATAACTGTCGTTAACTCTGCAATAAGTAAATCCACTTCAGTAGCTAATTACTCTTCAACAGCGATGGCATGGAAATATACAGAGCTATTGCAAAAACGGAAGTTCAAACAACAACAACAACAAATTCTAAAGATGGCCGCACACTTGTTTCTCTGGTGCATAAGGTCTAAAGAAGCCATTAAAATTATTTTGTACTGTATACACTGAAAAAAATGCTACTTTGGCCCAATTAAGAAAAAAAAAAAAACACTCTAATTTGTTACATTCAAATATGAGTATGATGTATGTGTGTGTGTGTGTATATATATATATATATTAGGGCTGTCAATAGATTATTTTTTTTTAATCGCGATTAATCGCACACTTATCGTGAAATTAAGCATACACCATTTATCTTGTTTAACACATCCATTTTGCCATCATTGCCTATATCCAGCAAAGTAAACCATCAGATTGAAGTGTGATTTTCACAAAACTGTATTTTTCAGCTTTTTTCAAGGTAAATTTAGATGTCTTTCCAAAATAGGACTCTAAATAACCAAATATTTTTTCATATAATTCATACATTTATGTAGGCTACACCAAAGCACCCATAAAAAAAAAACAGCAAAAAACGTTTCAGAATTCACAGTGTATAGTATGTGCAACAGCAAAGAGCTTGTTTACATTTTAGACAAGTCAAGTTGCGATCCTGAACAGGACCACATGGAGATGCCAAAAAAAAAACCTAAACCAACCGCCTTGACCTGCATATATACGAAGTACACAGCAACATACACAGGACAGATCCAAACATTATCCTGAATGTGTGTGAAAACAATATGAATATACTAAAAATGTGTCTGTGCATAAATACAATGTGCGATCAGTGCGTCGAGAGCGCTCGTACATGATTTGTTTGCCCATCAATATAACGGACTCACGCATGCTTAATGTACGACTCCTGTACGTCACCACAATCGTCTTTACTTTGATTGCAATCCTCATCCATCAAAACTTTCATAGCAAGAAGCTGGTTTGCTTTATCCAGCCGAGAAACATGGTTTTCATATCATCTGGCCATACAGGGGAGGGATGTTTCGATGTTCCGTTCAGACAGGAACACCGCGATGCGGGAGGGCTCACGCTCTTCAGATACAATGACAGAATATGACAGAGAGTTCGTGTTTTAGGCGAAACAGACACTGGAATGAATAATTCGCTCTGCTATCTCTGATATAATCAGCATGGACTTTAAGATCATCTAACTGCGTGACGTAAATTACGTTATGATGCAATTTCACATGCTTCCGTAATTTTTTGAGTTAAAATAATTTAACGCATTAAGGATTTTGAATTAATCACATGCGTTAACGCGTTAACGTTGACAGCCCTAATTTATATATATATATATATATATATATATAATCATAATTAATCATATATATATATATATATATATATATATATATATAACTATACTAACAGCAGCTATACTAACCTTTTAAAATACATTTTTTCATTTCAAAGCACTCATAAAGCTGATGTCAAAAGTGTTTCCAGCTGTGCAGACCAGAACAAATGGGTTACTTTGAGAGCTACATGCACTGTGAGCTTTAAAAATAAAAATCCTGCACCAATGTCAGACCATAAGATGGAGGTCTTCCTCTCTAGAGTGGCAGGATGTCGGACGAGTGATGCTCAGGAAGGCTTTGGCAGGCCAACAAAGACAGACCCTCAGCTGTAGGGTGTAGGTTTTCAGGACCAGCATCCCCTTTGGCAGGCACACAGAGGCCGCTGCCATGAGTCGGGAATGAGGACCCATGAGACTCTGGCTTTTATTTACTCAGGCGGCTAGCGTCCTGCACATTTCTCGTCTGAGTGAAGTAAGGAAAAAAACAAGACAAGAAAGAGAGATAAAAACATGCTTTCTTTTGCCCTGACTCTGATCCCATCAGTCAGTGTTCGCACACTTGCCCATGGACAATAGACAATCCTGACATTGACATCTTAAAATGTGTTAAATCACAGTTTTATTGCTGATCAGAAGTACATTATTATATATTTCATTTTATTATGGGTAATCATTTGTGTTAACATTGTGTCTGAGCATTGTTGATGCTTTTAATTCTAAACTGTGCAATAGAAAAGGGAGTCAATAGAAAGGGAGAATTATTCTGAATGTGTATCTTGGGCTGAGCTGTGTAAAGCTGTGTGTTTAAAGGAACAGCAGGTCAACCTCTATTGTTATCTGTTTCCTGAAGATAGGCTGCCATGGGTTAAGTGCTCATAAATGCATGTTACCCTGGCAGAACCTGAGGTAAAAACAATGGAAGAGACATGAATATGTGAGTAGGTTACTTGAAGATGTCTCATAAATCCTTGCCATTTCCCTTTGTTCTTCCCCTTTCCCAGCAAAGCCTCATTGGCAATTCATAGGGATATGGAAAAAATGCCCAGTTTATGGTGTTTCTGAAGAACTAGTTAGTTTTAAGGAAGGCCTGTATAATTAGATTGCGTTATGTCCACCAGACATATTTCTTAGGGATATAGGGACTCTAAGCAAAGCCCTTCAAATAGTGTAATTAACAGATAATAAACAAAAAATATATGTCATAACTATGACCTTTTATTTTGTTAAACAATGACTGTATAAATGCAGTCTTGAATGGAGAATAATTCAGCGTAAGCTTAGACTCATGGGGTGATTCTCACTCTGTGTGCAAAAGTTCATAACTGTTAGGTTAGAAATATTGTGATTGCACAACATCCAGCAGTTTGAGACTTTTTTATGCTGCAACTATTTTAAAGTGGTCATTTGTCTGTTCTGACAGACACCTGGGAGTGGGTACTACACTATAAATCAGCACCAGTAGATATTAAGTCCTAATATGTTAAAAAAAAAAAAAAAAAATGCTTTTCATGGGGTACACTTACTTTTTCGGAGCAATGTAATAATGTGACCACTACTCACACCAGGCAATTTCAAGTCTGACAGTGATTGTTTGTAAATTTACTGTTGAATGCAGAGAATCTGTACACAAGTGGTGCTGTGATGTCCATGGTGGATGCATTAAATGGGATGAATTTAAGAGACAAAACCTTTCATATTTAGTAATTTCCAGTGCTGACTGTTAGCACTGTAAAATACAACATGCTATCAGCATGCCAAAATGCTCACAGAGAGGTTGCGTCTCTTATTTGAAAACCGCATCTCACTTTAAATCCACATCATATACAAATATTAAACTGACATCCAACAACCGACTAGTCAATTATTCAACCAACTTGGACTTTACTTATATTGGAGGAAATTTTTGGTGTGTGTGTATATATATATATATATATATAGATTTATAGAAAGGAGAGACTTCTCACATATGCCATTTTGTTAGAAGACAGACATCTTGTTGCATCTGTATACTACAAAACAGTAAAATGTTAACGCATTCTGTCTTGTCTTCTGGGTGTTTTTGACAGATGGAACTGATATAGAAGACGATCCATCCTGCTCTTGGCCTGCATCCTCGCCATCTAGTAAAGACCACACATCTCCAGGCCATGTCGATGACTATGAATACGGTGAGGATGAAGGAGGTGCCGGCCTACCCTACCCATGCCAGTTTTGTGCAAAATCCTTCAGTCGCCTGAGCTTCCTTAAGTGCCACGAACAGAGTCACAGAGATAAACTTCCTTTCAGCTGCACATACTGCAGTCGCTTGTTCAAGCACAAGCGCAGCCGTGACCGACACATCAAGCTTCACACTGGTGACAAAAAGTACCACTGCGGAGACTGTGACTCTGCATTCTCACGCAGTGATCATCTAAAGATCCATATGAAAACACACGCTGCCAACAAGCCCCATAAATGCCCAGTGTGCCGCCGTGGGTTTTTGTCCACCAACTCACTTCATGGACACATGCAGGTGCATGAACGTGGGAAGGATGGAGCGAAAGGAATGTCTCCTCAAGAGTGGAGGTTAAAAGAGACACGCAAATGCAGCCGCTGTGAGGAGGGTTTCGACATGCCTGAGGAACTGCAGAAGCACATTGCAGAAAGCCACCCAGAGTGTTCTTCTCCTGTAGGAGGGAGTCTAGAACCTGGTCTGCAGTGCATTTATTGCCATGAGCCGTTCAGTGATGAGGGAATGCTTCTAAGCCACATCGATCAGGTGCATGGAAGAGACCAGAAGAGCAACACATGTACTGTGTGCTTTGAGCACTTCCCCACAGTAGAGGAGCTGTACACTCACATGGATATTCACCAAATACCAGAGTCCAGCAATAGCCCCTCCGTGTTGCCTGTAGGTTATACTTCTGTTTCGAGCACTACCCCAGACTCTAACCTTTCTGTTGACAGTTCGACCATGGTAGAGACCGTTTCCACAGTCCCCAAGACACGTGGGAGAAGAAAGAGGGCCATTCATAATGATGTGTATAGGCGATCTGCCAAACAGCCAAAAATTGAATACAGCTGCATTTACTGCAACAAACAAGTTTTCTCAAGCCTCGCTGTGCTGCAGATTCATCTTAAAACAAAGCATGCTGACAAGCCAGAGCAGGCGCATACCTGCCAGTTTTGCTTGGAGATCCTTCCATCCCTTTGCAATTTGAACGAACACCTGAAACAGATTCACAATGCAGAGGATCCCTCAGGTGTACTTGCTAACCTGTCTGATGGCCTGCTACAGTGCAACTTCTGCACAGAGGTGCTTGGAGATCTTAATGCTCTGCAAGAGCACATACGGCGCTCACATGGCTTTCCTAATCCAGTAGCCAAAGAAAGCAATGCATTCTTTTGCCCCAAGTGCTTTATGGGATTTTTAACTGAGGCCACTCTAGAAGAACATGTCAGACAGACCCATTGTGACTCTGGAAGCTTGCAATTTGACTCTCCTCTAGCGGTCACTCCAAAAGATCCTGTTGTGGAGATCTATTCCTGCTCTTACTGTACCAACTCCCCCATTTTTAACAGTGTTCTGAAGCTTAACAAACACATAAAGGAGAACCACAAGAACATCCCTCTTGCTCTGAATTATATCAACAATGGGAGAAGATCTCTGCGAGTCCTCAGCCCCTCATCTCCAGTGTCTGTAGAACATGCCTCACTATTCAAACAGAACAGCACTTCCTTATGTTCAAGTGAGTTCATTTGTAACCAATGTGGGGCTAAGTACACCAGCTTAGACCTTTTCCAGACACACCTAAAGACGCACCTTGATAGTGTTGTGCCACAGCTAACCTGTCCACAGTGCAACAAGGACTTTCCTAACCAGGAGTCTCTGCTTAAACATGTGACTGTCCATTTCACCATCATGTCTACATACTACACCTGCGAAAGCTGTGACAAGCAATTCACATCCGTTGATGACTTGCAGAAACACCTTCTGGATATGCACACATTCGTGTTTTTTCGCTGTACTCTCTGCCAGGAGGTGTTTGACTCTAAAGTATCAACTCAACTCCATCTTGCAGTGAAGCACAGTAATGAGAAGAAGGTATACCGATGTACTTCTTGCAACTGGGATTTCAGGCATGAGGCTGACCTTCAAATGCATGTCAAACATAGTCACCTTGAAAATCAGGGCTGCTCGCACCGTTGCATTTTTTGTGGGGAGTCCTTTGGCACAGAAGTAGAGCTGCAGTGTCATATTACCACCCATAGCAAGAAGTACAATTGTCACTTTTGCTGCAAAGCCTTCCATGCTGTCTATTTGCTAGAACGCCACCTTCGTGAAAAGCATTGTGTGTTTGAGGGAAAGACCCAGAACTGCAGCACCAATGGGTCCACGTCAGGTAGTGGTGATTCAGTTGCCAAAGATGATGGAGACTTCCAGGGCTTTCTGACCAACAGCCATGGAGGAACTGGTCCAGGGGAGTCTCACAACAGTCAGGATGGCAGCGAAGAAGACTTTGATACCTCAGAGGTCATGTATAGCTGTGACATCTGTGGTGCATCCTATACCATGGAGTCTCTCCTAACCAATCACCAACTTCGTGACCATAACATTCGCCCAGGAGAGAGTGCTATGCACAAGAGAAAGGCAGAAATGATCAAGGGAAACCACAAATGCAATGTCTGCTCTAGAACCTTCTTCTCAGAGGGAGGACTTCGGGAGCACATGCAAACACACCTAGGGCCTGTCAAGCACTACATGTGTCCCATTTGTGGAGAGCGTTTCCCTTCACTACTTACTCTGACAGAACACAAGGTCACTCACAGCAAAAGCCTGGACACTGGAAGCTGCCGGATTTGCAAATTACCTCTGCAGAGTGAGGAAGACTTCCTGGAACATTGTCAGATGCATCCAGATTTGCGCAATTCTTTGACTGGTTTCCGTTGTGTTGTCTGCATGCAGACTGTCACCTCAACCCTCGAACTTAAGATACACGGCACCTTTCATATGCAGAAGACTGGAGCAGCATCTGCAAATCAACCAACTGCATGTTCAGCTGCCACACAACTTCAACATAGTCAAAGCCAGAAAGTTGTCAAGTGTGCTGCATGTCTCAAAGAGTTCCACTCTAAGCAAGACTTGGTGAAACTTGACATTAATGGTTTGACATATGGCCTGTGCACACTATGTGTCAATGCTGCTGGTAATAAGAGCTCAACTGTAAATGGAGGGAAACAGTTGCATCAAGGGTCTCAAATGTCAACAGGTCCTACTGCTGGATGGACCCAAGTGGAGAGCCTTAGCCCTGGTCCTGTGAAGGGAAAGACTGTCTCTTCTTCCTCATCGTCTTCATCAGCATCACCCTCTATTTCCAAGACCCGTTGTTCCAGCTGCAATGTTAAATTTGAGTCAGAGGCAGAGCTTCAAGCACACTTGCAGACAATACACAGAGACCAAACACCAGAGGGTGCTCAGTTAAGGACTCCCGAGGGCTCCCCCATGTCACGAGTTAGCCCCACCCAAAGTGATGAGGTAAGGTGTGCCTCACAGTAAACCTATATATGCAGTACATTTGCCATCAATACAGTAGTGATAATTATTGTTGTTAAAGAGAGTTTTTGTGTACAAAGAATATGCATTTTCTTGTTTAAGCAATATTGTTCAACACTATTCATCTCTGTTTGATGTTTCTTTTTTTCCCCACTGTTCAGAAGAAGACTTACCAATGCATCAAGTGTCAGATGGTCTTTTATAGTAAATGGGACATTCAGGTCCATGTGGCCAATCATATGCTAGGTAAGACTGTTTTAATTGGATCTGTAACAAATGGCTAAACATATTTCAATGTCAAATTTGGGTATGTGACCACAACGTGACCCTTCTTCCCTTTATTTCCATTTGGTTCTGATTCATTTTTATTTATTACACCTTAAATATGTTACTGGAAAACACACTGAAATATATCTCTTGTATATACAGTCATACACAATACACAGACACACAAAAATGACTGGGTTCAAGGAGTTTTTGTGGTTATAATAAAAATAGGAACAAATCCTTCCCTCTCGGGTCTATTTGACCCCCATAGAAATGAATGGAAATTGGCGAAAATGGGGGAAAAAAGCATCTGGAACAATCCAGAATACACACACACACACACACACACACACACACACACAGTCAATCAGTGACGATGCAGACCACAGGTATGAAGTGGTTAGATTTGAACACATTTACAATGCAGAACATCCTCAACTTACTATTATAATTAAATATAGTAAGTTAGAGGTAAAAAATAAAGAAAAAATATCATCAGAATAAAACAACATAAGTTTTCTTGGTGAAAAAAAAAAAAAAAAAAATGGAAGTAGTACTTTTTGACCCGCTGTTGAAACATTCAGTTTGAGAACAATGTCAAAGAATGTCAAAGAGAACAAAGTTTCAGTGTGAAATGTATTTCAGGAAAATGACATAATTTGTCATGGGTCTTAGTGGTTATCTTTTCTCCTGTTCTTTATTTATTACTCTTAATTGTTCATATTCATGATTTGAGGTGTTTTGTGGAAAGAGAATATGTTGGAACAGAATTGCCTCTCTGCTAGAAAGAAGCATGTTCCATTTTTCTCAATAGATACAGTATAAAGCTTTTAATTTTCAATTGGTTCTGCTGAAGCATGTTCTGTTGCAGTCTCACATCAAGTGTGTGTAAATCTGGACTGTAATTCCCTCTCAACCAGCATGTGCCAAACTGCAAAGGGAAAAACTAAAGCCTGATTTGAGAAGCTTTAAATACATTTTCCCTTGAAAAAAGGGTACAATTTCTTCTGTTAATGGCCATCTGTAAAGATGAGGTGAAACGGGGGCTATGGGGTCATCTGCGCTCAGCTGTCAGTGTTATTAGCGCATGTAATGGAGCAGGCACTGCTCTTCTGGGTGTTGTTTCTAAGCACATGTCCCTGTTTTATTGCCATCGATAAGTCAATATGTAGAGAATTGGAGGGTGTTAAATGTGAGCACAGAAGCCAGTAGGTCCCTGTAACCTGGCCTTGTGGTTTGTAAATATAGAAAAGTGTTCCTTTTTGTGCATATTTGATTCACAGTCATTAATATTGTTGATTTCCACAGAGACATCTTTCAGAAAGCAATCAGATCTCACACCGATAAGGAAAGAAGGTGGAGGTAGGTGTGAACTGGACAGTAGGGATTGGTCTTGGCCACAGAAGCCCTGAGGTGCCTGCAGATAGAAACTCACAGCTTGAATGGCCTAAATCCATACTTGCTGTTCAGTTGGTTTGTCTGTTGTTGAAGATGTAAAAAGGCTTCAGCACCACTAAAGAAAGCCAAGAACATTTGATTTGTCACCATAACTGTCACCAGCCTATGTCTGATGATGCAAGATGAGACAAAAGGAAATATGGCAAATTTCCATCATCCTCTAATGCTTTTTTTTTTTTGGTCAAGTTGGTGGGCCACCTTCTCAAGGACAGTCACACATGGGTGTCCTGCATGTGACATGAGGTGGGGGTGGCTGATTACAGTGGCTCGCACTCAAGCAGCGAACACATCCAGCCTTGTGTCGTTCCATTGCATGGTGGGGAGTGAGTGGCCTGGGCAGCCCAGCCAGTGGAGGGTTGGTGAGGTGGATGGCAGAGACCAGTTGGTGGAGGCTTGGAGCAGTGTAGGATGCACATTTGTTGTCCAGCAGGCCACTCTGTGTGAGGCAGTACTGTGGGCTGATGTCATGCTGAAAGGAGAGAGGAGAAAATCTTTTGAAAAAAAGAGGAATGAAGTGGATAAACAGAGCAGGGGAGAGACATTACTGTCAAGTATCTTTATTACGGTGTGCAACATGTCTTTTTAGATGAGTTATTTTTTAAAAGGATATTTAAATGGATCATGTAGATTGATGCTTGCTTTTTTTAATGCCACTCAGATTATTTGCTTGTTTGTTTGTTAGATTTGTTTAAGATTTTAAATAGCATTTTCAAGATTTTAAATAATATTACCTATAAATATGACATTTAGCTAACATGTTTCAAAGGAAAGAACTATGCACACAAATCAATAAAAATGCAAGTCACACATGATTAAAACTATTGTTTGATTAAATACTCTACCAAATTCAGAAGTCTCTTAAGTCACCGCGGCTGAGGATGCCATATGCCTCAGGAGCCTCTGAAAATACTTGAAAGGTATTGTGTGTTGTGCTTGAACAGATTCAAGCAGTTCAGCACTGACCGGGTACAATCTTCTGAAAGACGGACCAGTGGAGTCCAACTCCATACCGAGAAAAGAGATGTTCTGCACTGGGTAGGGTTTGCTCTTTTCCCATTTGACCTGAAGTCCCAATCGGGCTAGGTGCTCGAGGACCAGGTCACTGTGTGTAAACATCAACTCTCGAGAGTGGGCTAGGATCAGCCAGTTGTCAAGGTAGTTTAAGATGCAGATGCCCACTTCCCTTAACCGGGCAAGGGCGGCCTCTGCGACTTTGGTGAAAATGCGAGGAGACAGGGACAACCCCAAAGGGAGGACCTTGTACTGACATGCCCGTCCTTCGAAGGTGAACGGCAGGAACGGCCTCTGCCAAGGAAGGATCGAGACAAGTACGCGTCCTTCAGATCAATCACCATGAACCAATCTTGGTGTTGGACACATGTCAGCAGAACCTTTTTTTTTTTTTTGGTTTTTTTTTCAACTTAATTTTTATTTTCCATTTTTTTCTTTTGAAAACAAACTTACATCCCGTGTGTAACATACATCACATATGTCTGTTTTTACATTTGTTGCAGGTCCACCTAGTCACCAACCATGAACAGAAAACATATTTAACAAACATTATACAACAATAATCTTCTCAGGGAATAAATAAATAAATAAACAAGCAAAAATATAATAAATAAATAAATAATAAAACAATAACACCAAAATGGAAAACAATTAACAAAACTATATAAATAAATTAATTCTTCAATCCAACCAAGGAGGGTGGGACTTTTTATTTATTCATTTAAATTATAGGTATTACTATTGCTGGGCATATATTAGTAAATTGGCCTGGAAAGCCGTCAGTCCCAGTCCAAAGCCATTCCTTCTAACCAGGCTGCCCATCTTTTTTTTAAATGAGGCCTGTTGCAATCTTAAGATTAAAGATAATTAAGTGTTATCTAATTAAAGATAACCATTTATTACAGGTTGGAGGCTCTCTTTGGAGCCAGTTTTTGGTGATAGCTTTTTTTGCAGCTACAAAGAGTATTTGGAGTAAATATTTTCCCTCTTTAGATTTCACCTCTTTCATATTGGCCCCAAGAATAGCCACCATGGGGTCTCTATTTAATTTTATAATCAATGTTTTCTTTGCAATATCGAATACCTCATTCCAAAAACCTGTCCAAATTATATGTGTGTGATCGGCCACAGCCTCCCCACAGTCTCTCCAGCAATAAACCGTTTGGTTAAGATTGATCTTGGATACCACTATTGGTGATCTAAAAAATCGGATTGAGCATTTCCAGCTGAATTCTCTCCAATTAACCGAATTTGTTACTTTATGCAAGTCAATAAAAATGTTTCTCCAGGCCTCTTCATTTATTTCTTTGTTAAACTCATTTTCCCATTTATGCCTAATATGTTCAATATGATCTTTTTTCATATCAGATAAGGCCAGGTATAAAGTAGATACCGGTTTACCTGCCAACTCATTAAGCTGAATTCTTTTAAAATATTGTTCTACTGGTGATAATTGGTTTAGAATTTCTTTTGAATTTGGATGTTTGAGAAGAAAATTTCTTATTTGAAGATATCGGTAAAAATCAGCTCTTGGTAAACCAAACTCTAATTCCAGCTGTTCAAAGGTTTTCAATGTAGTACCAGCTAGCAGTTGATGAATAAAACGTAAATTGTACAGTCTCCACCTCTGAAAACCTGAATCTAGCTGTAGGGGCATAAATTTCTTTAAACATGAGATATCTGACAGGGCAGAGTCCCCAGCTGAAAGACCAAAACTCCGCTGAACTTCTCTCCACGTAAAAGAGTAGTCATCGTCCACCTCCCTAAACGGCTATTCCAGCTTTTCTCTTCACAAAAAGGAATAGCTGACAATGGCACACATGAGCAATTTGTCTTCTCTATTTCAAGCCATCCTGTATCAGAAATTTGGAAGAGCCCAACCTCCTTGAGATTTTTGTAACTGCAGAACTTTGTATCTAACTCTGGGGTGTCTTCCCTGACAGATAAATCTGGAAATTAATCTGTCCAACAGTGTAAACATAAACCTTGGAGGTGTGGGGGGTAGTACCTGGAACAGAAACATCATTCTGGGAAGGATATTCATTCTAATTGACTCGATTCTTCCGGCCATAGAGAGGGGCAGCATAGACCACCTATCGAGATCACTTGTAATCTTTTTAATGAGCTTAAAATAGTTGGCCTCATATAATTTATCCGAATTTGGGGGGATTTTTGCTCCCAAATACGTTATGCCTTCTCTTGGCCATCTAAAATGAAAGGAAGCTTTAATGTAAGGGGAAATGTGTGCATCTAAAGCTAGGGTTTCAGTTGTATTCACATTAATTTTGTATCCTGATAAATTTCCATATTGTTTAATTTCCTCCATTAATATTGGAACTGAACTTAGAGGATCCGAAACATATACCAGGACGTCATCTGCATAGAGGGACAACTTGTGTACGAAATTATCTATATCAATTCCTTTCATTTGTGAGTTATCTCTAATAGCCTGAGCCAAGGGCTCTATATTCATTGCGAACAATAGTGGGGATAGAGGGCATCCCTGCCTTGTCCCCCTACTTAATTGAAATGGCTTTCTCTGCGTCTAACGCTAGTGCCATGCAAGGAAGTTGTTGAGAGGAGCTATATGTCATGATATTGAGTAGCCTTCAAATATTATGTTGCAAATGCCGCCCAATCACAAATACAGTCTGATCTGGATTTATCAGATGCACAACAATTCACTCTATAGGCTTAACAATTTGCAATCAGTGTTAAGGAGGGCAACTGGCCTGTATGAGGCACAATCTGTAGGGTCCTTCCCCTCTTTATGAATGACTGAAATTATTGCCTTCTTCCATGAATAGGGCATTTTACCTGTTTCCATAATATGGGCATATGTTCTTTCTAATAAAGGACTTATAATGTCACTAAATGCTTTATAAAACTCATTTGTATACCCATCTGTCCCAGGGCTTTTATTATTCTTTAATTTTTTAATGGCTTCCATTATTTCTTCCTTTGTTATGGGGTTATCAATTACTTTTGAAGTTAAAATGTCCATCTTGGGGAGGTTAATTTTATCTAAATATGATTTTATTTGTTCTGGCTCTGAGCATATGTCTGTGTCTGAATAAAGGTTTTTATAAAAAACAGCAAAGGTCTCTGAAATTTCAGCAGGTTTATACAAAAAAGGTTTATCAGCAGAGTTGATCTTAATTTTTTTCACTATGTTTAATCCAATTTTTTTCCGCAACTGAGAGGCTCTGCTCCCATGTTCATAAAATTTTTGCTTCAAAAATCTTTGGTTCCTCTCTACTTTCTCTGTGAGTAAATCATCCAGTTCCCTTCTCACCTCCTTGAGCTGTTTTAGATTCTCTGTTGGGTTTTGTTTATGCTGTGTTTCCAGAATTTTTTATTTTTTGTTCGAGTTTGTTTTGCTTTTCTATCCTCCTTTTTTTTAATGTGGAAGAACATGAAATAATTTTCCCTCTTAACACAGCTTTTGCCGCCTCCCATAATGTTATGGGTGATGTATCCGGTTTATCGTTAAGTTCTAGGTACTGTTCAAATTCGTGTCTTATATATGTTTTAATCTCTGGCCTTCCTAATAATGATGTATTCAACCTCCATCTACTACATGTAGGTCTTTGGCCAACTTCCCATATCAGTGACACAGGAGCATGATCAGATAATGAAATATTATGAATTTCACACTCTCTTGCTCTATAGACTTCGCTTTTTGGTATAAAGAAGTAATCTATCCTAGAATATGTCCTGTGAGGATGCGAGAAAAAAGTATAATCTCTTTGTTTTGGATGTAAGAATCTCCAGATATCTAAAAACTCGAGTTCCTCACAAACATTCTTAAGGGCTTTGGCCATTGATGCCTGAGGTGAGGATGAAGGTGGATATTTATCTAATAACAAAGAGATTAAACAATTAAAATCTCCCCCAACCAATAAAAGGCCATTTGCTGTTTCTGCCATTACACTAAATATGTTTTTTATTGTCATTCGGTGCATATACATTACACATGGTTACCCATACCCCATCTATCGTTCCATTTACTATGATATATTTCCCCTCTTTGTCTTTAAATATTGAATCCAAACAAAACTGAACTGACCGGTGTAATAAAATGGCTACTCCTCTCTTATGGCCCGAACTGTAAGAAGAATAGTAAACCTGTGGCGCCCAAGACTTACTTAATTTCTTGTGCTCGTCATCTGATAAATGTGTTTCTTGGAGGTATACAATATCATAGTGCATATTTTTAAGCTGATCCATAATTTTTCGCCGCTTTATTGGATTATATAAACCTTTCACATTATAAGATACTACATTATACCCCTTCATTTACCTTGTCATATTGGATTGTACTTTACTCTCCTGTTTTAACCAACTTAACACTCTAATATTACTGCACCTGTCTTTTAAAACATGACTTATTACCTGTAGATGTACTGTTGTTAGTCCCACTCTTTTAATACTCTTACAATAAAGGAAAAGAACATTAACCAAACATAAATTAAACCTATATTGACAAGGAATAACAACAAAGAACAATATATTGTGGAGTCTGAAAGAACATAACCACTTCCACAACAACATTGACCCCAGAACCTTGGGATTTCTTTAGCCATTTCTAACTGATGTAAGAATTAACTCAATTAATTATAACTAAAGGGGTAATTAAATTACAGTGAATAAGAACCGAATCAACTGTAAATGATTCAGAATTAATATTTAACACTTCGTCAATTATTCGTCCAGCGAAAAATTGAGGTTGAAGTATTTTACCAATTCTGGATAAAATATTATCCCGTGGCCAACAGTAATATTTTATTATGATTACTATATGAGCAAAATGTAGCCAAAATCTTTGTTTAAGGGCAGCAATTTAGCAAACACAGCACAAGACACTTGTATGTGTGAAAAATCAAACAAGACTTTATTAAACTACTTCTATGATTACAAGAAACTAAGGCTGTCTAAACACACACACATACATACGTACGCACACACACATTCGCCGGAGCTGATAGAGCGAGTTATGAGGAAAGTCCCAACTTCAGTACTAGTACAGTCTTAAGATCGCAACCTGAGAAAAATCACAAAAGAAGAGCTGTGGCTTGATTCTTTCTGCTTAAAGGATTTTCACCAGTTTCCAGCAAGAGAGAGAGAATTTTGCTTGTACCTGCGTCAGGGGCAGATTAAGGTGGTCAGGGGCCCCTAGGCTGCTCTTTGTGTGAGGCCCCCCCTTAATCATTATGCTTTAATGTAAAAAAAATATATTTAGTGCCATACATGGTCCACACGCAAATATTTAGGTTAACTGGCATACACACACACACATTGAGACAGCCAATACTACAGTGTTTCCTCTACATTCCTTCAAGTGGTGGACCACCACAGTAAGACAATTACCACCACACCACATAGGTAAAATGGGAAATTGGAAATCATAATAAATCATATAAATCTATATATAATACATGGCCTAATCAGCGCTCAAGCGCACGCATAAAGCTTGCCACAGCGCACCGGCAAACGTAATGATTATGAGTGTGTAGTGAAAAAACAGCTAGGAGACTTTCTAAACATTTTAATAATTTATTGATAATGTTTTCTGTGTTTTCGGCTGCAGAGATGAAGTCGACGATGCTGATTCGTCATGTCCGCAGTAGTGGACGTGCCTATATTTGAATTGGTTGGATTAAAAGTAGACATTTCAAGCTTACTATAAATATATTTCTCGTGTCTGTGAGGGAAGTATAAGGTTCATGTTTGTTACGTGCTCACATTCACAGAGACGGCAGAACGCGCATCCTGGTTGTTTTCATTTTACAAAAGCACAACGTTTTGCTGTTATTGTGAGTTTACAGAAATAAAAATAGACCCTTTACAGTTTGTATTACTCTTATCTGTATGACCACAATGACGGAGTATTTTAAGTGACCGCACCGGCGCCTCCATATGTCATGCAGCTAGCGCGCTCTCCACACAAACATGGATATACGCCTAATAGTGCACATTTATCTAGGACTAGGCTAACATTAGCGCACTTGTAAAGCTGTTACTACTTACATGTTTCAAGTGATAAGCCATATTTGAGGTCGATGAATGATATGCGAATGTTTGGATTTCCTGCCGTTAACGATCTCTCCCTCACGAACTGCGTGACTTCGCCACATCCTGTCTTGATGTATCCAATGCCTTGAAGTATCAAGTCAATTTAGGGATTTTTTCAGTATATCTTGTTCATGTTTTGTGCTTCACTATCGTAATTTCTTTCGGACATTTTGCCGCTATGCCGTCTAGCAATAGCAGTGACGTAAATGAAAATGATTGACATGATTTGATCAGCAGCTGATTGGTCAGATGTGACCCAAATGTCACATCTATCCAATCAATCACCTGCTTATTTTTTTTATGTTTCGTATGGGCCAATGAGGGACTTTTTTGGTTCGCGCAGAAGTAAATTTAAAATAATAATAAAAAAATAGTCTGGCCAATCCGGGGCCCCTGCACACGTGGGGCCCCTAGGCTGCAGCCTAGGCAAGCCTGTGCGTTAATCCGCGCCTGACCTGCGTTCGATTTGACAGCTGAGGTAATCGGGTTGTTCCGTGGCTCGTATCAAGCTGAAGGGGGAATCCCGGCTTGGATTGGCTGTCTTTGAGGTGACGTCTCTCGGGGAAGCCCTGCGTTGGGTTGCGCAGGAGCTTTGGAAGGAGGTCGCCTTGGCGGTAGCTTGTGACGCGCTGGAGTTCTTCTGAAAGTCTGCTGGAGCGGTTTAAGTCTTTGAAGATGTTGGTCATGAAGCTTCACGGAGTGTTGCAGAGTTCTGGATGCAACGGCTGTTGGGTGGAAGACCCAGCAATGGCTGTTTGATGTAAAAATCAGCCGCGACTCTTGGATGAAAATAGTCAGCAATGTCCGTTAGATGGGAAAAGCAGCCATGAGCTGTTTGGACAGCATAGTTTTAAAGGAGAAGTTTTGGCTACGTCCTCCGACGCGATTCTCCAATGAGACGCTGCTACGGAGCTTAGACACGCCCCGTACTGTTTCTTCTTTGTTCATTGATTGCATCATGTGACGTTCGTGGAACATTTTCCTATTTTGATTAGTAACTTTATAAAGTTTCCTAATATCTCCCTGGTACAGAATTTCAATGTTTCATGCACCCAGCGTTATAACGAATAATATGAGCTTTAATTCAAACTCAAACATGACACATCTCTTGCACACATATTACTAACCTGACCTAATAAAACAATGATTACAATAATGCATAGAGGAAAACAAACATATAATGCATCGAATACGACATGTTAGTAATCACATTATAGCGTGTATTATTCTGAATATGGTTAATCCTTTAAATGTCTCAATGATTTTGGGATCCTTTAGAATGCTCAGTTCATGGTCTGTAAGAAAGAGAAGATAGTTGAAAAGTTGACATCACAAGTGACCGGGTCAGATGCGATCACTATTCATGGATGTCTGTGTGGATCCATTATGCTTTAGGTCCGTTAATTAATGTTTCCTGTGGGTTTGCGCTGTATGGCGGTTTCCTGTTTCCATTTCGTTGATACAAAAGATCTTGTGAGAGAATCGATGAAACCTAACGTGACCAGTTTTGATTAATTTATTTCTGATGGGCAGGAAAGGCTCAGAACAGATGTTCTTTGTTCTTGAGCCACGTTATCACTTCTCTTAATGCTGAATGAACAACTGTTGCATCGTTTGTTGTGTGTTCGTTGCCTGAGGGTTTAAGAATTAAGTCAGGGAGGACAATTCCTTGTTCATTGTTCACAATTTGTATTCGGTTAAAGTTGTTTGGTAACCCCTGTTCAACGAGGTCCTACACTGAGATGACAAGTTTAAGGTTTATCCAAGCAGCCCTATTGGTGCTTGGGTCTTCACTGCCTAATGTAAAAGGCAGTAAAGCAAGTAATCTATTACACTATTAAACGCTATGGATTATCTGCTTCGAATTTCCTTTCTAAATCCGCCCTTTTACATTCAACCAACCCCTTTAGTCAGCATCAAACTGGGTTTAATCCGTTATCCCTGAGTGCAACTAAACATTTTACTATTATTCTGTATTTAACACAAAGTCAAACAAGTTTGTGTAGTAAGGAAAACTGTTTACATAGGAACTCTCTGTTCCCTTCTGCACCTTCTTCCAGTCCATATATTCTCACGTTTGAACGCCTTGAGCGGTTTTCCAAGTCCAACTTCTCCTCCATCTGAAGCTGTTTTTTCATCATATATGTTAACAACCTGTCCAATCGCTCGCATCTGTCCTCAGTAATGCCGATTCTTTCTTCGGATTCATCCCTTCGTTTTTCGAGTCCTTTTATTCCTTCATTTACTTGCTTGATCGATTCCTCCAGTTTCCCAAACTTCTCGTTTATTTCCTTCCTTATGCCACACATTTCGTTGAATATTTCAGAGGTCGGCGAGTCGCTGAAAGCGTCCTGGTTAGCATTTGCGCTAGCCGCTTGGCTAGGCTTGAAGGCATCAGTTATTTTGCCGATTCCCTCGCAATTTCTTCAACTTTACATTTTAGATTCACTGTTTAGTTACAAGAACGAATTTTCGTACATTAACAACCCATTTATTGTATTGTGAATCGATTTCTGGGGCGAATTTTAACTTGCTAAGTAAGGAGCCCTGTTACTGTGCTGCCATCACGAGGCCAGACTCGGGCAAATCCAGCAGAACCTTTTTTTATCTAGGCGAAGGGACAGGCTCTATCGCGTCCTTCGCTAGAAGAACTGCGATCTCTGCCTGAAGGACAGCAACGTTCTCGCCTTGGGCTTGAGACCTCGGGGTTCTAAAGGTGGAAGTGGACTGGCACCGAGACGTTCCCTTTCAAAAACTTCTCTCAATGCTGCGCTGCTAGCGCTATTGTTGACTCAAGGACATGTGAGCCCGGAGTCACATGAACATTCAAACTATAAAATCTGATGAATGTACGCGGAGAGGACCAACCTGCTGTATTGCAAACTTGTTGCAAGGGGGCGCTCCTTGCCAAAGTTTCGGAAAGAAGCAACCACCTGGTAGAATGAGCCCTAACTCCCAGAGGTCAAGCTTGACCGCGCTCCTCCTTGGCTAGGGCAATGGTATCCCTCACCCAGTGTGACATTGTTTGCTCCGACTTGCAGCACTGGCTAGTGTGGTGAACATAAGCCTGAAGAGCATGGACTGGACACAGTCGGTGAAGTTTCTCCTGCTTCTGCGTAGTGAATGGCAGAGGACAGAAGGCTTCAAGAGTGACCGGATATACAGTCGAGAATAGAGCCTTAGGTAGATAGTCAGGGTGAGGATGCAAAATAGCTTTTACCATTCCAGGGGCAAAGTTTAAGCAGGAATGGCTAGATCGACAGAGCCTGCAAATCCCCAATTCTTTTTAGTGAAGTAATAGCCATGAGGAAAACTATCTTTAGGGTCAGAAGCTTGTCAAGCTGACTCTAGAGTTTCAAAGGGAGTCTCAACCAGCCCCTCGAGGACTATGGCTAAGTCCCACAAGGGGATCTTGGCTCTAACGGGAGGCCTCAGTCACCTGGCCCCACGGATGAAGCGGGTGATCAGAAGGTGCCTCCTGACTGGAGCCCTGTCAATCAGGGCATGGCAGGCTGATATGGCAGCCATAAAAACCCTCAGAGCATGTGCCTTCTGATAACTTTTCCTGCAGAAAATCCAGCACTGAAACAATCTGGCAGTCGACTGGGTCTGCATGGCATGCTGTACACCACCTTTCAAAGACACCCCATTTAGTGGCATATATTGTTCTTGTGGAGGGAGCGCTAGCACTGAGAATGGTCTCTATGATGTCAGCTGAAAACCCAGTGTCCCTCAGTTGGTACCCTTTAGGGTGAGGGTGTCGGGAAGGAGCTGATTGATGTATTTTTATGTGCCCCGTCCTAAAGGGGGCCACCCCCACAGACCTGGATGCAAAGCCACACCTTGCCATGCCACGCCACACCACAATCTCTTTTTGAGCCTCTCTCCTTTGAGAAGGACTGGGTTGGGACTGGGTGGCCGACAGCCTCTTCCCTTGAGTACAGCAGGGAAGAAACTGTACGAAAGCTTCTTCGTACCTCTTCGCCTCCCAGAATCTGCTGACGATTGTGTTCACCAAGTCGCCAAACAGCCTGGAAAGCTAGAGGGGGGCATCCAAGAGAAACACTCTGTCTCTGTCTTTGATGCCCATGAGATTAAGCCACAGATGTCTCTCTGTGGTGACCAAATCACCCATTTGCTGATAACTTGTACCAACTGACTGCTGCAGATTAATTTTAGCATTGATAGTGTTGACATAGAAACACATAAATCCGAGTCTGAGGATGTGAACAGTTCAGAGTGAATGTCATGGGTTGCTGTCTCTAAATTACGGTTACGACATGGCGTGAACACAGCATAAGCTCATTGTTTGGGTCAGGAGGAACTGTAAAAGGCTGCTGCTGTTCTTTTGCGGCGCTCTGTGACTGTCTGTCTGTCTCTGTATAGCCTCATTGAATGAGCTGATGACGTGTGATGTCTGCACAAGCAGGGTGCGCTGTGGTATGGAAATACATACGCTGACAGGCAGGTAGGACATCGTATCAGACCGAATGCAATGTTTCGATGAACATTTTTTGGACCAGAGACTTCCACAGATGATATATGTAAATTTTTAATATTTGACCACTTCTATCACTGATTGCTCTCAGGATGTGAAGAGAGTTTCAACCAGAATAACAAAAAGTGTTTATGAAAAAAATTGCCTACCCTACCTTTAAGTGTGCCAAACTATTATATTCAGCTCACACCTAAGTATATTATTTTAAAGTGTATATTATTCCCGTAATAAGCACTCTTTTTAAAAAAAAAAAAAAAAAAAAAAAAAAAAGTATACATGCTAAAGTGTACTTATTTAAAAGGCATTTAGCAACTGTTACACATGACTTGAATGGTATGAATTCTGTAGAGATTTTTTGGGGTCTCTGTGTTTGTGGTGTTTGTGGAGCTCAGTTTGGTTTCTCTTGTTTTTCTTATTGCTTTGGCTCCCTGGGGTCTGCTGGTGAACAGGATGCTGATTAGTGACGCTCTCATTGAAGTCCTTCATCATGCCCTCTGGCTGCAGTCATGGAACCCTGTGGAATGTTCCAGAGAGTTCTAATAAGATTCAGGTGCTTCAAACCAGTGGCCCCATGCCAGATCTTTCTTAACTCCCAGCACCATGGTTTATAACTGTCCTACCTAAAAGAGATGAACATCATCTGAATACCCTATGGAGCTTTAAGTTTAGATATACCATAATGATTATTCAAGCAGTAGCCTTTATTATGATTATCTTATGCTAATGTTAGTGATATAAAAATGTATGTGAAAAATGTGTATATTTTTATGTGTATATGCACACATTTCTTTTCTGTCGAGGTGAGTTGGAACTGTAGGTGGGGTTGCTTGTAACACTACAGAAAACATTGATATCATTTTAAATTTTGTACATGCATTTATTTTGTTAATCAAATTATTTTGATATAAACCCCATCAATCTCTTACTCCAACTACACCTCTTTTCATTTTAAAGTCTGCATGAAACAGAAGTTGCACTAGTCTTTTATTCCCTATTGTGTCATACTATATCTAAGTGAAACTGCTTCTGGAACAAGAACAAATGTAGGGTGGGACTTGATTTCGTCCTTTGGGAATTGATTGGATCGTATGAATTTGGGCTTTGCTAACTATATGGAGACTGATCTGAATGGCAGCTTGCAGTCAGTTGTGGAGGATATTCTCACCCTCCGCTGAGACACACATCATGACAACAGATGTCGTTTCTGGTTAAAGATTACAAGGGCATATGAATTAAAAAAATAATGATGTGCACAGATAAATCAGTTATAATAAGCACTGCAGCATTCTGTATTTTTATTTATTTATTTATTTTTATTTTTATTATTATTATTTTTTTTATTTTAATCGATTTTGATTTCATGGTAACTAGAGATGCACCGATTGCAATTTTCTTGGCCGATTCAGATTTCCGATTTTTTTGTAAGTGTGACCTGCCGATACCGATTTTTACCAATTCCGATTTTCTTTCAAAGAACTAGCATTGTTGACAGCATATACAATCAAAAATCTATTTGTCTTCAATGCAGCAGCAGGAATATTAGACTGCTGTCTCTTTAAGAGTTTATGCACGGATCCAAAATATTGTTACACAACTTGCGTTATCTTTCTGAAAATTTGATTCCACACACACACACACACACCTTAAAACTCAAACCTTAAACTTTCTTTCTTTCTTTCTTTCTTTCTTTCTTTCTTTCTTTTCCTAATTACTAATTAACTTGAGAGATTGCTAATGTAGTCCTCTTTCAATGAGGTGCATGGAGGGCAACAGATCATTAGCTTCAATAATGAATGTGGATGGGGCAGATAATGGCCTGTGATGTGCCCACACTGACAGCAGTATTCACAAGACAAAGGTTGAGTGAGCTTTGGTTGAGCTTTGGTTGCTCAGATGTTTTGTATGTAGATGTGAAAGGCTGCTCAAATGTGTTTATTTATTTAAATAATTTTAGCAGGCATGTTTAGACATGTCCTATTATTATTATTATTATTATTATTATTATTATTCATTGTCTTAGGACCTAAAAAACGTGGTAATTTTTAGAAGCCAGATGGTGAACGGGAACATGGTTTGGTAGCTATTTGATAACGTAGTAAAGCAAAAGACTAATTAATTACTGACATATTAATTACTGTTATGTGTCCGAAGTTGTAAAGAGTGATACATAAAATGCATTACCATTCTGATACATTGACTTTCTTAAGAATCAGTTTCTGGTTCAAACATATACATATATGAATTAAACCAGTATTTTCACTTGCCATTGTGCAGTGTTTACTACAGTAAAGATGACCGAGTGGATCTCTGAATTTGCATGTTCATTGATGCAATTGGCTCTAAATGTAAAATAATTTAAGTAATCATTTTAATTTATTGATTAATCTTTTTTTTTTTTTGGCATGAAAACACTCACGCACATATTTTGCAAATACACTAAAACTCCTTTTCTTTTTAATATAAATATGATAGGTCGCCGCTTTTCAAATGCTGCACTGTAATAAACATGAATATTTTGATTGGGATTTGACTTAAATTTAAGCATATGGGTATTGATAGTGGACCTTGTAATTTCCGAAGGTCTTTTTTGTTTCAATGTCTCTGATCTTAAAATATTCAGATGAATGAAACATGTATATAGTCGGATATTTCCCAGAACAAAAAATAACTGTGGAAAAAGTGTATGTTCATTTGGGAAATCATTTAGAACTTTAAGTCATTTTCAAGATTCACCAGTGTGGCATGCTCAGCATTTCCCATCATTAAGAGCATGAAGTGTTAATTGCAGTTTGATCTCATTAGTGATTAGAGTCATTTTCTTTGAGCATCTGAACTTCTCTGATGAAGACTCCTCTTCTCGCTTCTTAATGGCAGCGTTTCCTGCCAGTGTCTGCTAACTCTGCCGACTTTGGGGAAAGATGCTTACGCTGTAATGATTATTATCATTAAGAAGTATGAAGGTGCCAAGCATTGGTGACCCAGCTGTTCATTAAAGCAGAGATTTTTTTTGTAGCTAGATTCAGATCACCTACTCAGAGCAGACCTCCACCTGCGCAAAGTCCATCTCTGTCCACATGACATCATTGGCTCTCTTCTTTGACCTCCACACAAGTCCTGTTAATGTCTGTCTGTAGGTTGTTGGTCAAACTAAGTGGAATTTCATTTTGTTCATGTAATATTATCAACATCATAATCTTTTTCTAAATAATCATCATTGCACATGATGATAGTATTTTTGTTATTTGGATGTGAATGGAAATATTTGCCCTCACAACTCTGCTCTAGTGCTTACCTATGAAACGGAAAGATCTGTACTTTTACTTTTATTTACTTTTACATTTACTAAATTACTGTCAAACTTCAAATCATCTGCAGTGACCAAAGCTTCTGTTATCATGAAACGTAGTATATTATTGAATATCTGGCTGGATATTCTTGCATTCAGTCTGTGCTTTTCTTTTTAACATTTACATTATGAATTTGGCAGATGCTTATATCCAAAGTGAATTAAATTGCATTCAAGGTATACATTTTGGTCCACACATTCCCTGGGAATTGAACGCGTGACCTCGCCGATGTTAACACCATGCTCTACTGTTTGAGCTACAGGAACACCTCATTAACACACAATGTTGTTAAAAATATTTTTACAAATTCATCTTGTGACTCCCTGCATTCATTTATTTTGGGCTTCATTTAGGTATTTTTAAATGGAAGAACACATCCTATGTGAACACTTTTTTAAAAAAGTGTGTAATTGACCGTTCGCAAAGACCCGCCCCCTTTAGTTACTGCTGCTATGTCCGACAAGCCATGCCGATCTCTCGCCACACATCATGTTCTCACACAGTGAAAAATACATCGCGGAGCAAAGAGGACACTGACAATGTGTCGACAGACAAGACAGAGCAGGTTACTTTTGATATGAAACAAAGTCTCAAATTTTGTAATTTTTAAAGAAATTTAAACAATAAATACCGTTTTGTGGCTCTTTAATGTGTCGTGACAGATTGCTGTAGTGCCTCAGTTCAAGCGGCTCGTGAACCGATCATCTCTTCCTACTAGTTCATTTATAGCATCAAATAAACATGAATGAACATCATAAGGATTGTTGTTTCAATCGTGAAAAGACATCAGTACACACCATTTTTCAAGTCTGCTAACTCCCCTGACTGCTTTGTCAGACAAAATGGCGGATTCGTTGTTATGATTGGTTAGATCGCCTGTCTATAAAACTCTTGGCGAAGGGTCAATTGACTAATCAACTAATCATTTAGACAATTGGCCAGCTGTTAGATTCTGAGAATGTGTAGTTATTCACAGCAATCATAAGTGGAAAACAGCTCTATTATCACTCCATAGTCTCTGTCTTTTCATACCAAAACAAATTCATTGCATTCTTACATCTAGGCATGCATTTCTTAAAACATCAACAACAAAATTTTAACTAAAAACTCTCAAAAAAAGTATTTCTTGACTAAATTAATCATTTAGTGATCCATAAAAAAATACAACACAAGTAAATGCTCTCTGGAAGCCACGCTAAATGAGAATACACTGCATTCCTTCCATGGGCCACACCCTGTGTCACCTTTCAGATTAAACATACACATAATAAAAACTGATTAAAGATTAAATTAAATTATAAGAGATTTGATTATCATTCAGCAGCAAATGATGATAAAATAATTTAAGAGGGGAACATAAACAATATTGTAATGTTTGTCGTATTACTTGGCCATTTGTTTTCTATGCCTGTCTTTCTCCGCTTCAGATTGAGGTTCTGATAACCCTGTGGAGGCTTATTTTGCTAATAATGGCTGTCTCATTTATCCCTTACATACCTATCATGCATATAAGGTTTGCCATTCGATTCATCTCTCCTGCGTATCTGAGACCATGGGTCCTGACGTGGCCACATTGGCCAATCTTCTGGTTGTTTGCCAGCTCGTGTGTCCATGTGGAATTGAGGTAGTATGAAAGCAGTGCAGTGAGTGCGGCGGTGGGGTCCCAAGCTGCCCGTTTGCTTGCCTTCATCAGCATTCCACCGATGAGAGTAATTAAAGCTCAAATTAATTCTGCTGTAAGCAGACGAGCCGCTGAATAACTGATATTGGAGGCACGATGATGAATGCGCCACATCAAGGGTGAAGCCCTCGAGACACTGCAGAAAAAAGACATCTCCTTTTGTCTGCTCTCATTTTTACTCCGGCTCAGTTCCATAACCTAGTGAGCTGACTTACTGCCTACTGCCTACATGGGCACCTGCCTTTTAAGGCCGTATATTAACTGAGATGAAACCTCAGATTTGGAACTCTGTTATCCACATAGGTAGCAACAACAATAGCACTCTTCATGTGAAAAGGACTGTAAACAGTGCCTTAACCCTTTTAAACTGGGTGTGTCGACATATCCAACCAAGCTGTATTCATGTTACCGTAACTCTTCAACCGTTTGCACTATCAAAATAATTCAAATTGTTCCTGACAGTAGAAAGCATGCAGTTTTCTGCAATATATGGCTTGTAATTCCTTGAGTTCCATCAGCAAATGACAGCAGCTTTCGGGGAGAGCGGGAAGGAAGGATTTGATCGGATAGAAATGGAACGTGGCAGGTTAGAATGTTTTGGAATGCATAAAATAATAAAAGAAATGAACAAAAACATGGCAAATGAAGGAGTACACAGCAGAAGAGGCGATTGGGATGATTTTTGATGAGACTTGGGAAGCGGCTGAGCGGGACTCTTTCACGCATCTTAGCATGTGGTGTGTACATGTGTATATATGTATGAAAAAAGCCTCCTGAGTGAAAACCAAGAACTCACCACACTCAGTAATGGTCAATAACTGTAATTTATTGAAAGCCATTTGTTTTCTGAAAAAAAAAAAAGTCACCTTGCACTTGATGATAGCACATTGTGTTAGAATTTTACAGTCAAAAAAGGGATAGAACGGCATTCTTCCTAAAGATATTTCAAAAAGTGGTCTAAAATCTGCCATTGGGCTGAGATCAGGTGCCTGCGAAGGCCACAGCATATCAGAGCCACCAGATCCCCAAATTTTTATTTATTTTGTCCTTGTGTATACATATATGTTCTGTCTGCAGCCTGTGGCCCCTCTACATAATCCAGTTGGAGGCACCTTACCCTCTTCTGCTGGAAAACTGCGGCCAGATGGAGGAATTTGATTAAACAGCAGTGGAAGACCAAATGTTCCATTGGATCCAGAGTCAGGCTGTGAGAGAGATTGTGTGGGGGGTGTTGAATAGGAGTCTGAAATGGCCTTCTGGTGCGAGCGGGCCAGTGCTCTTTCCAGAAAGAGGCAGCCGCTGGGGTGCAGTAATGTAGAAGCCCTTTTCCAACAACCAGCTGGGCCTTTTAGGAGCTGCTATCCCCACAGCAGACACCCAGCAGCCACTGAGCAGCTTGACTTCACCATATGTGGAGATTTTTTAACGCTTCACCTGGTTTCCCGGGAGGAAGTTGAGCCGCTGGGATGCCAGGAGCAGGTGAAATGCTCTTAATGCAGCCAACAGTATGAGAGGACAGCCGGATGCGGATGACCTTGGAACCTGTGCCCAGACTACAGGAACATGGTCAGTTTTACCTGGCAACTTCATATCCAGATCTGTGTGTACTTTCACACACCTAATACACTGGACATAAGAGTGGAATACAGGGGTAATGCCCAAGCAATACCCCTGCCCCCCTCACCACACTCAAGAGCATATAATCTCCTAGGAGCTGAAGTGAGAACTCTAAATAGACTCCATAGTGGAAAAGGCTCAACAGAGGATGTCCTTTCTTCACCATTTAGCAAGTTCAACCTGCAACAGGAGCTGCTTTAACAGTTTTACTCAACTTTCATTGAGTTTGTCCTGTACTCTTCAATAACTGTCTGGTTTTGAACAAAAGAAGGCTACAACAGACAGTCATGATTGCTGAAAGAATGATTAGTGACCCCAAGCCCACTCTACAGTACTTGTGCTGTACACTAACAGAATGAGGAAACGAGCTGAAAAATAAATAAACAAATCCCACGCACTAAGGCCCTCTGGCAGATGCTATAACATCAAGTAGAAGGCCTTCTACAGGAGAACTCCAACAAGCTCATCTACTTCAGCGCTCCCACATCAGTGCCATGCATATTGTGTTTGGCAGTTAGGTTGGGCTACAATGAAATCTATGGTTCAGTATGTATTGTACCTCGATGGCAACTTTGAATAGAAATTAGTGAATAGAATAGTAATTACAAGTAAGAATAGTAATTAGTTAGAAAATGCAACCTATCTATCCATAGTGTTTCCATGTCTGCTACTTGTCCTCAAAAAATTTTAATTAATTTTTTATAAGATATGGGCTGATACATATTTGGATCTGGTCCAAAGTGGCTAAATGGCATGTATTTTGTGAGAACAATGTCTAAACTGCACAAAACTTGGAGAACAGGACATTCTGAGTACATATGCCAAATTTAGTTAATCTCCAATAATAGGGGCAGCAATAACTAAAGTAAACTGTAAACTGTGTTAACATTTACCACAGACAAAACTGTATCAAAAAGTACTGTTGTTTTAAAATTTTGGCTATTTTCTAAACAGCTAAACAGACACTTCAGGGTTTGGATTAATAATTAAATTAATAAGATTATTTCATTAATAACCTCGTTTAAAATGAATCTTGACTAACTGCATGAGGTGTCAGAGGGCTTTATGACTGAATCAGCATGCTTTGTACAGTTTGCAGGAGTGTGTTATTTGAAATGCCTTCCACCTTTAGGTGACTTTAGGCTCAAGTAAAATTCTGCCTGCAGAAAAAAAAACAGTGTAGTTTGTATTTAAAGGCTGTCTTCCCCCATTGTAACGCTGCGAGAGTTCAGTGCTTTGACCTCTGTGCGGTTTGTGTTGGTATGTTTTTTTCTTCTGCGTGGTCCTCTTGACAGGTCTGGCGGCAGATCAGAGCTGGTTTTCTACTGGCAGGAGTCAAGGGAAGCTCATTTCCTCCAAAGCAAACATCCATCTGAGAGTTGAAGCTTTTCACTGGACAAGTAGCACATGTGTTCATGAGCACATGTGGAAAACGGGTGACTTTAAAGTGGAAAATGGAGCTATTCACACAATCATCTTTATGAACAGAGCAATTGCAAGAGAGTCCTGTTTGTGCAGCTGTTGCCCCCATTGCATTAGATGTTTTGTGGCTTGTTCCTCTCACAGTGACCACATTACTCACCCTTAGCCAACATGACTCCCAGAAGACCTGAACAGTGTCACATTGGGCGTACTGATCACGTGTACCCTTCACGTACCCTGTCACCTGGAATATACTAGGGTAATACTGCTCTGACTCCAGCGATGGGGCCAGAGAGGGCTGTTTCCCTTGAGATGAGAGCGCAGCCGCAGTCAGGCTGTCAGCCGCTGTGAGTACACATCCAGCGGGAGTGAATTACTGAAGGCTTTCTTCTGCGGCTGTGTGTGTATAATTGCAAGTGTAGAGGGAGCGTGTCTCTCAGTTTTGTGATTGTGAGGTGCAGACAGCAGCCCGAGGGTCCCCCCCCCCCCCAAGCGCGTTTGGATGCGTTGCCTCACACATCAATACAAACACACACACAACACATTCTCCCACAAGGGCGCCTATCCTCAAAACCCCCTGCTAATGGAAGCCACTGCAGTTTTCAGTCAGGTTTTTATGCACAGCTCCGTGTAAATATGATGCCAACAGACATTTCCTTCATGAAGAAAGAGAAGAATATACTAAATTGTGTTCATCACATCATAGCTGTTTTACACATAGTGCCTTCTTGCATTTTATTCAGGTTAAAGTATTCTTCGTTTTTTTATGCGACAGTCGAACAGTACTCTGAAACTGTAGCTTGACAAGCTACTCGTAAGTTAAAGGGTTAGTTCACCCAAAAATGAAAATAATGTCATTTATTACTCACCCTCATGCCGTTCCACACCCGTAAGACCTTCGTTAATCTTCGGAACGCAAATTAAGATATTTTTGTTGAAATCCGATGGCTCAGTGAGGCCTGCATAGCCAGCAATGACATTTCCTCTCTCAAGATCCATTAATGTACTAAAAACACATTTAAATCAGTTCATGTGAGTACAGTGGTTCAATTTTAATATTATAAAGCGAGAATATTTTTGGTGCGCCAAAAAAACAAAATAACGACTTATATAGTGATGGCCGATTTCAAAACACTGCTTCATGAAGCTTCGGAGCGTTATGAATCTTTTGTGTCGAATCAGCGGTTCGGAGCGCCAAAGTCACGTGATTTCAGCAGTTTGGCGGTTTGACATGCGATCCGAATCATGATTCGACACAAAAGATTCATAACGCTCCGAAGCTTAATGAAACAGTGTTTTGAAATGAACAAATCAAATTTGTGATCTAGTAGGAAGAAGATGCTGTGCTGCTTCACTGCATTACAGGCTTGTAACTCAGAAAGCAAAACGAAATGTAGCTTTTGATCGTGCTACATCGCTACTTGCTGGAAAAAGTAGTTAGCTATTGGAAAAGCTACACTGTTTTAAAAGTAACTAAGCTGCTGACAAGCTACTGAAAAACGTAGTTAAGCTAGTAGCGTTGCTACTTGTAGCTAGCTACTCCCCAGGGTTGCCAGGTCCCAGAAAAATTTCCAGCCCAAAGCTTACTCAAAACCCGCCCAAAAGGAATGAAAACTAGCCCAATTTCCCCCTGCCCCATCTTATCATAGCTAACAGCTGCCTTATTCTCATAATGCGCCTTAGTAAACTATTTTTATTTATTCTGTTTTAAATTTTATTTTGATAATTTTAGCTAGACTTGTTTATTTTATCTGTATTTTATTCCTCTTCATTCACTACATTTTAATTTTTCTTGTACTCTTTCTTTGATTTTAATTTTCAGCGTTTTTCATGATCAATTTTAAAATTAGGGCTGGGCAATATGACCAGAAATATTATGACAAGATTATTTTTCCATATCATATGATATAGATATTTATCACGATATTAATTTACCATTAATGGGGAAGGATATGCTCTCCACATGTTTGTTAGACCTTGAAAATGAATGTAAACATAACTTTGTTCACAATTAAACTGCATTAAGCCACCTTTTAATTTAGGGCCCCATTAAATCTATTTTATTTTCCCTGTGTTTTATGATTTAATAGTGTTTAATGAGACTATAATGAAAACAATAGTATTTAATGAAATTAATTAATAAAACTGTAAAAAATAAGTATCAATTAATCAATCTTAAATGAAAATATAACAATTAATTTACAACAAAACATTGCATTTTTATTTTTTGTCAAATAAGATGATGCACAACAGATCTGTTTGATATTAAAACATGGATGAAAAATATCTTGGTTGTATGATATTCCTTACAAACAATGGTAATATCATTATTACTTTGAGCAGTACATTTGACTATATCATAGTAATATATTTCTGTTAAAATTTCTTCCAAGTTAAAGCAAACTTTTATTTGGGCGGTTTGTCATGAAGTTTTTTCCAAATGAAGCGGTGAATATCTCTGAAGTGCCTGGCTGTTGTCACGTTCATTTCTGCTGTGTGAAGGCCTTGAAATCTTTGCTGTTGGTGAAACTCACTTAATAGTTTGTGGTGACATCATACGTCCCCCCATACCGTCTCTCCTCCATCCTTGGATTGCCAGGTATCCATTTCAATGATGCTACACATTAGTAAAGTGATCAGTTTTCATTTCCTTTGTCTACAGATAAATTTTTTTTGCGGCCGCGGTACATTATAAAAGTAGCCCAAAAAAACGCAACCCGCGGCTCTGTAATTGTTCTATGATTTGAATAGAATTCAGACATTAAATGTTATTTTTTATTTTTTTTTTTTTATATATTTTTTTTTTTTTTATGTCTTGTTGAATAAGGTATTTTTCTGTGGCCATATCCCTACTGACTGCATTACAATTCCATATCACTTAGTCTAGTAGTAGTATAAGCAGGAAGAAATTGTCTCATGGCTATTAAATTTATAAATGGTTAATTCAAGTCAGTTGTTTTTTAATTTATAGCATTGAACATTGAAACGTACAGACAATGGAAAATAACTTCTGTTTTTACTAATTTCAATGCATAAACTATGCACAAGGAATAATCAGTCATTCAGGATGTATCACATTATGGCATAAAATAATTTTCATACATGGCTGCTTCAGATCGCTGTATCTTGTTGGTTGTGCTGCATGTTCTATAGCAGGACACAATCCGATGCGAGCTGTTTTATATCCGGCGTGTAATCTCAAAGGACCTGCTCCTCCGTGCCGTCTCATTCATTTGGCATGCTGCACAACAATCTGATTTGTTTGCTAATTGTGTCCTGTTCTTTATCTGATTGGTGCTCTTGCCTCTTTTGAATTGTGAAACTATGGCAACAGGCATCAGTGGGGCGGCTACAGGAGTGCACGAGCCAAAGAAAATCTGTGCTACAGACATTTCTCTGGCTTTGTATAATTTACATGTAGAAAAGATATGATTTAATCGTTTATAGATTGGCAGTGACGGTTACGTGAGAGAACCATCCAGAACTCTGATTCGCAAACAGTTCTTTTCTCTGAACTCTTCAAACACTCATGCTTTTGTCCCATGACTGATGCGCCCAAGAGTTGAAATGGATTTTATTGACCATGTTTGATACAGGACTGATGTCAGTTCAGCAGGCATGTAGCAGAGTCTGTCTCTCGTTCATTCTGTAATTATGTACAAATGTCTCGCTTCTCATTTTTCAGCAATTTCTTCTTGATCTCAGTGAAAATGTAGGAATGGCTTAACTGAGAGAGAGGAAGCTAGAGAGAGAAAGGGCAGTGTGGAGGAAGTGTGAATCTGCTGTGTGAGGCAAGATATCGTCCCGTGTTGATTCATCTCGTTTCCCTGCTGGATTGTGAAGGGCCGTCTAATGAAGTTCAGGCCGTCAGAATGAAGGGACTAATTCTGATTTAGCTGAGCTAATGAACTTCCTCTCTCCTGGTGTGAGCGGCTCATGGGGCGGCCGACAAACTGACGGAGAGACACTGTGAGACGAGGCAGGAAAGAGCGTGTAAAATGCTTATTTGGTGTTACTGAGAGGTATTAAAATGATTTGTGTGTGTGCTCTGAAATTATTCTAATGCTTGACTTTAGGTATCTGCATAATGTTATATGACAAGGATAAAGATTTGTTAAAATCAAGTCTGAAATTTTGGCACAAAAGCACTGACAAAAAGACTTTTAAATGAAGCAGTGCATCTTCATGAACCCGTCACACTGACCACATTCACAGTGCGGAGTGAGAACTGCATTTAAAGGGGTCATGGATTAAGAAATCAACTTTTCCCTAAACTTTTGACACATAAGAGATCATTGCACTGTAAAATCATACTGTAAGTTTCAGAACTTCTAAAGGTGGCTAATCCTAGGAAAGTAGCTGTTTATTTTCATCTATGTGAATGTCTCAGTAGAGCATTCTTTGTTTGTTTGGTTCATTTCACTGTGGATTCCTTTATAAACCAGTCGCAATTCAACGCAGACATTTCAGACAGACTAATACAGAAATATATGCACCCGACAGTAATGCCATAGTGATTTTTGATATGCGAGGATAGACATTAAGTCAGACATTCTTTGTCACAAAATCATTTATTGTTGTTTATGTATCAGTAAATCAAGCCAATGACTAAACAGTCAGCTTCACATTGTTTTACTTACAGTAGTAGCATGAAAATCCTCTGTTGTAATTACATTACATACAGAAAGCAATCAAAGATCGCTCTCTCAGTTCAGCATGAGTTTATCAGTGACTGAGTTCTGCACTCTTGCCAAAACTCCTGTTATAATCAGTGACGCTGTCTACGCTGCTCAGTGAATCTCTTATTTACATTGTGTTTGCATTGTGTCAGTTACAATGAAAGCATTTGTTAGACAGCAGACATGAGTGTGATCTGCTGTTAGGCTCAATGCTGCAACTATTTATGAAATGGGAGTAGATCTAATATAATGCTGTAATCAACACTCTTCATGATTAGCTCATCCTAGCAGCTCTAATAGTTGAAACCTAGTACAAGTTTTTTATATGAGTCCCATGTGTAATTCTTATGCCATATGCAGAGATGTTACAGAATCATAGCAGTGGGGTGTTTACATTGAAGTCTTAAAGAGACATTGAAATCAGAGGGCTAAAATTAGGGTTGAAAATTATGACAGTTTCTGATATAAAAAAATCCTGCTAATATTAAGTGCACCTCAGGAAACATTCTAAAATAATAATTAACCCTCTGGTCTCTTGTTTAGGGGTCACACTTGGCTCCTTCACAGTCAAAAATGACAGAAGCCTTGAAATGTAACTTTTTTTTTTTTTTTTCAGGAAAACCAATGTAATATATTTTTGTTCAATAATATTTTTTGATTATTATTTAAAATTTTGAGTGCATTTTATGATACTATGTAATATTAATACAATTTTTATTAGCTATTTTTTTCACCATTGAAAATAACACACTTTTTTTTCCTAATATATTTTTAAATTATTTTTTCAATTAAAGCAGTATTCCATGTTAAAATAGAGACAAGGCATTTAAAATCCAATTTTTTGAAGGTAGGTTAGTGCCATCTGGTGGGAGTAAAAAAAGAAAAGCTTATGTAATGCCATGGTGTAACCACTAGATTCCTATATAGTTCTATATAAAGTGGCTTATAAATTCTGTAGTGGTTTTTAGACATAAATACTTATTTTTATTAAGTTGTGGATATGGATTTATTCTTAGACATTCTCAAAGAATACTTTTTGTCAAGGTTTAGATTTTTTTTTGTTTGTTTGGAATGTTGATTTGAAGTGTCGGTTTTTACATTAATTTTACTACAGTCAAACCTGAACATAGAGGACGACATTTTGTTACACATAACATCAAAATTCAATAAAAAATATTACAAAAATGAACAGGTAGTTTTATTGCAGCTTATTAAATCTGGGTCTGATCTGATTTCAGCCTCTTATTTTGAGTCTTTTGGCTCTGTCTTTTGGTGTCTATTTTGCACTCTTGACATTTTAGAGTTTCACCCCTTCAATGCTGTGCACTTTTTTTCTGCACAGTGGCTGATTTGTAGTTTGTACCACCAAAAGATTCTCTGAGTTTTCGTATTTTTTTATATTTCCCATTCATTTCCTATGTTGGTCATTTTTGACCGCAAAGGAGCCAAGTGTGACTATTTTTTCCCCCCGACCCTTTAACATATCCAAATCATGTCCATGATTTTTTTCGTGTTCACATAGCTAATGCGACAAAAGTCACCAAGTGTCATCCCATTTCGATGAAGCAAAAAAATGTAAAATTTCAAAACGTAAAATTTTTTGGTCATTTTTGACCAAAGAGGAAAAAAAGCAGTCCATGACCCCTATAAATCAGCCCTAGATGTCCTACACACTAACACAAGACAATTCAAACTGTAATAGCACAACACTGCATATTGGCAAAGCATATTTTTCTGACTGTATCTTGGCATATACTTTAAACTCACCAATACTTGTAATCAAACATGATCTTGGACATCTTGGACATTTTGATCTTGGACATCAATTGTGAGAACTGTGAGAGCAAAGCTCACAATAGTATTTCATTTATGACTTAAGTGCAAGAACAGATTTCATGGCCAAATTATCTTACTACATCTATGCTATTGTTGTTGTTGTTGCTGTTTCGTAATAATGACTTTAAACCACTGGATATAAAGTAATTAATGTACAATATTAAAATTACAACTAACTACTCCACATTAATAGTATGCTTGTGACGTTGAGTGCAGATGACAGCACATTTACAGCACCTATAATAATTTAAGAATAAAGCACCCTTGTTGATTTTGTTCTGGAACCAGTCCTGATTTGAATGTGGCAGTGAATCACATTAATAAATTAATAATGATCTTCCGGACAAATGAACGTTCTGTGTGAATGCAACTAAAGACAACTAAAAACACTTTCTCCCTTTGTCTTCATTAGACATGAGATGTCAAACTTGCATGCAGGTCACATGCAGAAACGCTACAGCGATTATACACGTGTCTGTGTGTGTTTTGCCAATCTGTGAATCTACAGATCAGAATTAATCATAAACGTTTGATTTGAAATTTCCCTTATAATGTCCTACTGCTACATTATATTCAGCGCTAAATGAATAAAGATACGGCAGTCCCACATGAGCTGCTGAACTCATCAGGGAAATCACACACACACACAGGAGGAGGAGTCAGTGTTCAATTCCCAGGGCTTTAATCACTGTTAATTTGGCTCATTATGTATGAATAGATGCACAACTCCCCTCAGTGAGCTGTTCTCAGGTCAGTATCTCCCGCCGTATAGCTGCAGCTTCGCATGTATCCTCTGCAGATCAGACACAAAGCATTGTGACAGACCTTTTTATTTCAATATTTCAAAATTTGTTCAGCAATCTTTGCTCTGCTTAAAATGGAACTTTGTCATCACAGGAAATGTTACATTTTAAAATATACATCAGTAGAAAAGGGTTATTTATTTATTTGTTTGTTTGTATGCTTGCTTGTTTACAGATATTTTAATGATCAGATATTCATGATCAAGTAATTTAGATTAAAAAAAAAATAAAAAATACAGACTGTGTAATCATAAGAATCTTCTTTTCGTGACATAAAAAAATCTTACTTATTCCAAACATTTGAACAGTAGTGAATGTTGTTCTTTTTCCTATCTGTGGTTTAGCTAGTAAGAACCACTGGTTATCACAGGCAACTGTGAATACCTCAAACCATCATATTCATTTGTGCAGAAGAGCAGCTGAAGCACGACGGATGTAAAGATGTTCCTCTTGTTCTGACTTTTCTAAATGATCAGACTTGCATTTTTTTGCCTGGCGAATTATACAAAGGGCAGTAAAAGCCAAATAGAGTTGCACTGATATCTAGAGACCAGAGTATCAAGACTTGGAGGTGGGCTCTATTGGCTTAGAAAAGGTCAAAAGCCATGCAGACAACGTAACAATCACCTAGCAATGCCCTGACATTCACCCAGAAAACCCTAACATTGTGAAAGTGCAAACACAGATTTAAAATGAAGTTTTATATGTGCTGTCACTGAACTGGTAGTTGTGTCTGGACTGCTGTAGTGGTGTTTGAAGATCCTGTCACAGTTGACTTTATGCTAAATGTCATCTGTGGCCACCTGTGCTAACGACTCCTCTGGGGATTTGGCGGGCTGCAGCTGCTCCCATGTGGCACGTCCCCCTGGAGTCCCTCGTACAATCGCATCTGCCGACACAGACCTTCAAGTTCAGTCCAGCTTTGATATCATTCATAAAATCAACTCAACTCCACTATATACACACAATGCTTAATTGCACATTTAACACAGCTTAAAAATGCTTTGTTTTGTAGATTTTTAAAAATTTAATTACACTGATAAAATGTGTAGAAAAAGCCGGCAGAAAATTACCAGTAGGAGACCGGGTATGGTTGTAACACTTTTCGCTTCAGTATCTGTAACTCACTAAAATTTTGTTCTAGAGTGCTCAAACTTTTATACAAATTACCCACATTTGTTTACTACAAAAGGCACCAATTCAAACCTCTGCAAGAATATCACAGCTCTTATAGGTTTATGTCAGATACATGGTGTGCTTTTGTTACACTCTACCCCACTACCGGGGTAGGTTGTAACACATGCTAGGGGTAAGTTGTAACAACTAGACAATGGCACTTTAGAATACTGTTCCGTCATTAATTAATAACTACACAGGAACAAATGAGTAACACATTATTAACACTCTAGTAACTGCTAACTAACAAGGAACTCTAATTAACAAATTAGTAAGTAATAGTACACTCTAAAACACATCCGTAAATAGGGCACAATGTACTGTATTAATTTCACAGAATTTTCCGTATTTATTTTTTACAGATGTTTTACCAGTATTTTGAATTTTGAACTCCATTTTGTTGGGTTTTAGGGTTAACGGAAATGTCCGTAAAATTACTGGATAAGCTGCCAGTACTTTTTCTGTTATTTTACGGATTTTTTAATAGTATAGTCGAATGTGGTAGTTCACTATTAGCTAATCAGTACTATTTTTTTATACCTCCCAGAGGACTACTAAGAAATATACAAGTTCATAATTAACATGAATTATGCATAATGTATAATTAATTCTAAAGTGAAGATCATTGTAACCCACTAGTAATGTCTCAAGTATTACCAAATCCTTCAGAAGGAACTAATAATTATTTGGATCAGTATTCTAAAATGAAAAGCATGATAACTCCCTATAGTAATTACTGAAGTCATTGCAAGCTTTTGAAGTTTTTGTAAGGTTTTGGATAGTAATTCCTTCCAATGGATTTGGTAACACATGAGTCATTACTAGTGTGTTACCATGATCTTCACTTTAGAATACTGATCCAAATAATTAGTAATTCCTTTAGAATGATTTAGTAACACTTGATTCATTACTATACAAAACCTTACAAAAACCTCAAAAGCAATGACTTCAGTCAATATTAGGGAGTTATCATGCTTTTCACTTTAAGAATACTGATCCAAATAATTTGTATTTCTTTCTGAAAAAAAATATCCCCATTCACACGGATCCGTGAAAATGACTAAAACGCTGTATTATGCTGTCAGGCCAATGTGATCTCATGAGAGTACGTTTGTATTTTAATGTAAAGTGTGGTTCTACCACACGTACATTTACTTACGTTTTCATAAACACAAAAACGTACAATATTGACATATTTATAGCACTAAAACGTAAAAATACTTGCGTATTAACAGCAATAAAGCGTAATGAATTCCCATGTATTAATATTAAATTGTGGCATTAATGTTTTAAATCTGTTGTATTCAAATGTCATATCAATACGTTTTAGAAATAACTTTTCTGTTCGTGACTTGTGCTGCAAACTCGTTTGGAGGATTACACAATGTTAAACAAGACTACACCCTGAAGCCTTAAAATGAATAAAATTTCTTTAATTGTTTAACCATTTTGTAATATTTAATTGTTTGCTGTGCGACACAGAAGGCGTTTTCTCCTATGCAGCGACTGACAATACAACCATAAGATACACCTGTCACAGACACACCAGGCTCCACCATCCACCAATCACAGCGCACACCATCCCCGGAGTACTAATCACCGCCACCTGCACCTCATCAGCCCATTCATCAGACTGCACTATTTAAGACACACACTCACACAGTCACATTGTCCGGTCTCGTTAGCATCGAAGGACTTACCTGCATGCTTACCTCAAGGACTCCCTGTGTTACTTACCTGCTATCTTGTCTCCGTGTTTCCCCGAACGTCTCCTCTCCGTGTGTGAAGTGTTGTCTGCAGTCATCGTCTCCAGTCAGCAAAACTCAGCATTCATCTGCACTCTGCAATTACAAGGACAGTATCACTCTCTATATCATTCCACGTTCTACATTCACTGCAAGATACTCACCTGTTGTCACCATATACTCTACTTGTGTTTCAATAAATACCTGTTTCACTATCTCCTGTCTCCTGGTCGGTCCTTCCGTAACAGAAGACCGGACCAAAACAGCGAAACACAAGTATGAGTCAGCCCGATCCATTCCAGGACCTGGTGGACGCTTTGCGTCGCACACTCTCCACTCCACCACCACCGTCAGCGCCCACCTTCACTTCCGCAAACACCGTCACTTCTCCTTCACCGCCAGTGTACGTCAGTCCTATGGCCAAACCAGCGCCCTACTCTGGTTCGGCGGAGGAGTGCAACGGATTCATCCTGCAATGTTCTCTGACCCTGGAGATGCAACCGCACTTATTCCCCACCGATTACTCCAAAGTGGCTTTTGTTATTTCCCAACTCTCCGGCAAAGCGCTGCAATGGGCTGATTCCATCTGGTCCCAAGACAACCCTGTGCTGCAATCTTACTCCAGTTTCATCGAGCACTTCCGAGAAGTTTTCGGAAAACCTTCATGGGATACATCTATTGGTGAGAAATTATATAATTTAAAACAAGGAAACATGTCTGTTAACGATTATGCCATTCAATTCAGAACCCTCGCTGCTCGAAGTGGATGGAATGAACGAGCGCTCATGACAACTTATCGCCAGGGTTTGGATCCTCGAGTGCAGTTGCATCTCGCTGCATACGAGGATACCATCGGCCTGGAACGGTTCATCCAACTCTCCATTCGTTTCGCCACTCGTATGCAGTCGTGTCTCGATGAGCACCAGGGTCAGCAACAGCTGAACACCTCCCTCTGCCGACCAGAATCCGTCAGCACCCCAGAACCAGCCCACGAACCTATGCAAGTGGAGTCAAATCGTCTGTCACCCGCTGAACGGCAGAGAAGGCTGACCCAGAAACTTTGTCTGTACTGTGGATCCCCTGGGCATGTACTCTCCACATGCCCAACACGTCCTCCTCGTCCTATGGTGAGTGCTATCCTCCCTCATACTAACACCTCTAAACCACTCACCACTATTGTGCACCTTACTGCTGCCGATATCTCCGTTCCAGTTACCGCCCTCCTCGATTCTGGGTCAGCGGGAAATTTCATCTCCGGCGCCCTCTGCCGTCAGCTTGGGATCAGGACCCAATGCACGCCATCCACCTACCAGATTCAGTCGATAACCGGTAAACCTGTGAGCAGAAGCCGCGTGAGCCGGAGCATTGGCCCCCTACAGCTTCGAGTGGGCATTCTGCATGTCGAGGAAATCCATCTGCTGGTTCTGGAGGGTTCCACCGCTGACGTGATACTAGGGCGTCCCTGGTTGGAGCAGCACAACCCCATCCTCTCATGGAAGACTGGAGAAGTCCTGAAGTGGGGCGACACCTGTTTTCCATCTTGTTTCTCCACACTTCCTGTTCCTCGGCAACCCGCCTCTCGTTGTCTCCGAGTCCAGGCCACGTCTATCGAGAGCCCCATAGAGAAGAGGTCAGTGGATGTTCCGTCGTGTTACGCCCCCTTCAGCGACGTTTTCTGCCCCATGAGAGCGTCCAAGCTGCCTCCACATCGGCCATGGGACTGCGCCATAGATCTGCTTCCGGGTGCGTCAGTGCCAAGGGGACGGATATACCCCCTATCCGTCCCGGAGGAGAAGGCCATGGTGGAGTACATCGAGGAGGCTCTGGCTCAAGGATACATTCGACCGTCTACCTCCCCTGCTGCTTCCAGCTTCTTCTTCGTGGCCAAAAAGGACGGAGGCTTGCGGCCTTGCATTGACTACCGCTCACTCAACTCCGTTACAGTCAAGTTCCGATACCCCCTTCCTCTCGTCCCAGCGGCCCTGGAACATCTCCGTGGTGCCACTGTGTTCTCCAAGTTGGACCTCCGCAGCGCGTACAACCTCATCCGGATACGCGAGGGGGACAAGTGGAAGACCGCCTTCGTCACGCCCACCGGCCACTACGAATACCTCGTCATGCCGTATGGCCTGGTCAACGCCCCCTCCGTATTCCAGGATTTCATCCACGAGGTGCTCCGGGAGTTTCTCCACAAGTTCGTTCTGGTCTACATCGACGACATCTTGATCTACTCCCGGAGCATGGCCGAACACCGCCAACACGTTGCGGAGGTCCTGAAACGCCTGAGGGAGTACCAACTCTTCCTCAAAGCCGAGAAATGCTCATTCCATCAGACCTCAGTGCAGTTCCTTGGTTACCACATCGACCACAGTGGCATCCGGATGGACGAGGGGAAGGTGGAAGCCATTAAGAACTGGCCCACTCCTACCACCATCAAGGAACTCCAGCGATTCCTCGGCTTCGCTAACTTCTACCGAAGATTCATTCAAGACTACAGCTCCATCTCCAACCCCCTTACTGACCTCCTACGCAACAAGCCCAAGTCTCTGTCCTGGACTCCAGCTGCCACGGAGGCCTTCAACCAACTTAAAGAAGCCTTCACCACCGCTCCACTCCTGGTACACCCAGATCCCCACAGACCATTCGTGGTAGAGGTCGACGCCTCCACGACCGGAGTTGGAGCGGTTCTGTCACAGCAGCAGGGGAATCCGAGCCGCCTCCATCCATGTGCCTTCTTCTCCCGCAAGCTCAACCCGGCGGAGAAGAATTACGACATCGGCAATCGAGAGCTACTGGCAGTCAAGTTGGCTCTCGAGGAGTGGAGGCATTGGTTGGAGGGAGCCAAACATCCCTTCCTTGGTTCTCACCGACCACAAGAACCTCGAATATCTCCGATCCGCCAAGAGACTTAACCCCAGACAGGCCCGCTGGGCGCTGTTTTTTACTCGCTTTGATTTTACCATCTCCTATAGACCCGGTTCCAGAAACATCAAGGCCGACGCCCTTTCCAGACTCCATGCTCCCGAACCCGTCACAGAGGATCCTGAACCCATCCTTCCCGAGCGAGTTGTGGTCAGCCCCATCACCTGGTCGGCGGAGACTCTACCCTCCTCCAATGCCTCCACCAACACTCCGCCGGGTTGCCCACCGGGCTTGCTTTACATCACCCGCACACGGCGCACTCCAATAATCCACTCTGCACATACTTCGCTTGGCACTGGCCACCCGGGGGTCAATGAGACCCTCTCGCTGCTAAAAGAGCGCTTCTGGTAGCCCAACATGGCTGCCGATGTCAGAAGGTACGTGCAGGGATGCAGGGACTGCGCCATCTCGAAGAGCCCACGCCATCTACCATCCGGCAAACTCCTTCCTCTGCCCGTTCCCAACCGACCCTGGTCACACCTAGGAGTTGACTTTGTCTCCGACCTTCCTGCCTCCGACGGATACACCTGCATCCTGGTCGTGGTCGACCGATTCTCAAAGTCCTGTCGTCTTGTCCCTCTGAGAGGTCTTCCTACTGCCATGGAGACAGCAGAGATCATGTTTAACCAAGTATTCCGCTACTTTGGCATCCCTGAAGACATCGTATCCGATAGAGGACCACAGTTTATCTCACGGGTATGGAGAGCCTTCTTCTCACTCCTAGGTGTGACCGTCAGCCTCTCGTCTGGATACCACCCTCAGACGAACGGGCAGACGGAAAGAAAGATCCAGGAGATCGGCCGCTACCTCCGTACCTTCTGTCATGGCCACCAGGACTCTTGGAGCCAGTACCTGGGTTGGGCCGAGTACGCCCAAAACTCCCTTCGCCAGCCATCCACCGGACTCACACCCTTCCAGTGTGTACTCGGCTACCAACCTCCACTGTTCCCCTGGACCGGGGAACCATCTGACGTACCATCAGTGGACTACTGGTTCCGAGAGAGCGAGAGGGTCTGGGACTCAGCACACCATCAACTCCAACGAGCACTCCGGAGGCGCAGGATGACAGCCGACCTTCACCGTTCCGAAGCTCCCTCCTATCAACCGGGACAGAAGGTCTGGCTGTCCACCAAAGACATCAGGATGCGCCTCCCTTGCCACAAGCTGAGTTGGAGTTTGGGTTCCTTGCCGCTGTCGCCTTTTGGCTTGCTTAGTTGGGGACACTTGACATTTGACTTGACATTTGATATTCAACAGTGCTTTGATCTACCTGCATTGACACTATTCTTTAAGAGCTGCTGTGCAGCCAAATAATGTACCAGTTATCAATGTAAAGCTGCTTTGACACAATCTACATTGTAAAAGCGCTATATAAATAAAGGTGACTTGACTTGACTTGACAAGCTGAGTCCCAGGTTCATTGGCCCATTCACCATCCTGGAGCAGATCAATCCTGTCACCTATAAACTCCAACTACCTCCAGAGTATCGCATTCACCCCACTTTCCATGTTTCGTTGCTCAAGCCTCACCACCCTTCTGTTCCTCTCTCCATAGAGCCTGGTGTGGCCGAAGCCGAGCCCCCCCTTCCACTTCTACTAGAAGATGGAGCTGCTTACGAGGTGCACGAGATCTTGGACTCCCGGCGCCGTGGTGGTCAGCTCGAGTACCTCGTAGACTGGGAAGGTTATGGCCCAGAGGAACGCTCATGGATCCCACGTAACGACATCCTAGATCCCAACCTGCTGAACACTTTCCACGCTGCTCATCCTAACAGACCTGCCCCTCGTGGAAGAGGTAGACCACCACGACGTCGGGGTCCGCGGCCCTCAGGAGCGGGCCGTGGGGGGGGGGGTACTGTCACAGACACACCAGGCTCCACCATCCACCAATCACAGCGCACACCATCCCCGGAGTACTAATCACCGCCACCTGCACCTCATCAGCCCATTCATCAGACTGCACTATTTAAGACACACACTCACACAGTCACATTGTCCGGTCTCGTTAGCATCGAAGGACTTACCTGCATGCTTACCTCAAGGACTCCCTGTGTTACTTACCTGCTATCTTGTCTCCGTGTTTCCCCGAACGTCTCCTCTCCGTGTGTGAAGTGTTGTCTGCAGTCATCGTCTCCAGTCAGCAAAACTCAGCATTCATCTGCACTCTGCAATTACAAGGACAGTATCACTCTCTATATCATTCCATGTTCTACATTCACTGCAAGATACTCACCTGTTGTCACCATATACTCTACTTGTGTTTCAATAAATACCTGTTTCACTATCTCCTGTCTCCTGGTCGGTCCTTCCGTAACAACACCAAAGCACAACATAAATTCACAAATCACATCAATTTTATTTGTTCGCTCTACTCCAAATCTTTAGAATCCATATGTTTGTAAAGAACAGATCCAAATTCAGCCCTTTATCCATCATTCTTCATCTTCATTCTCAGCACGACCGTCACGGTCAAAGCCTGCACTCGTTATGATTCAAATTTGAAAGTTGCGCCCTCGAGATGCGTTACGAAATGGTTTACGGCACTGATATCGAACGCTCATTAGTTCTCACCTGCTTCGTCACAGATTGCGACATGCCGTGTTTCAGTGGATTGACATTTGAAATGAGTGCGTGCCTTCACAGAGAGAAGCCAGATTCATATTTTCATGGATTAATAAGTTAAATTCTGCTCTGTACCCTATAAAAAACTATTACCGCCAGAGAGGACTGCGACTGCAACTCATCATCATTTGAACTACTTTTGGTACCACTTTTGACATTTTCGCAATAAATAAATTATTGTGATTACGCTTGTTTGTCTGTTATTCTTTTATTTATAACAGTACGTAGTTTTAAGAAATGGTTATGGGTAGGTTTAAGGGTAGGTGTAGGATTAGTGGCTTGAAAAAATTGTTTTAATGTTATATTTTTACTAAAATTGTCATTTTCCTACACATTTCTGTCCATTATGTTTTATTCTTTTAAAATGGGTATGTTTAGGTTCGGGATGGGGTTTAGGGATCTTACATTTATCTACAAAATGATAAAAAGGAAATTATACATATATCTTTATGACATGAAAGATTTGTAAATATTTTATGTTTTTTCGCTGAAAAAACTTAAGTATTATTACATTTTAGTGCTATAAATACATCAATATTGTACATTTCAGCACCTTTCTAAATGTACAAAAATGTACGTTTTGTGTCTTTGAAAGTTTTTATTTATACCTACGTATTAACAATGTGACCAGGCTGGTCAGGCCAGTAGTTGGCGAGGTCACTTTGTAAAGAAACACAACACACCTATAGGCTGAACACTTAATAAGCATGAGCATGACGTCACTGTTTTCACAAATTCACATTTTTGTTGTTTACATGTGGTCGATAACGGTATCATTTTCAAAAATTTGCACTTTCAAACTTGTTTTCAAAAGCTTGCATTTTCAGGCTCCCAAAACACCATTGTTGTGTAAATGAATGGCCAAAACGCAAAAAAAGTTGAAAACGGTGTTGTGTAAACAGCCCCTAAGTTTTGGCCGCCTGTTTCCCTTGTTAGTTTCCTTGCTTACTGATTATGTTACGCACCTGTTTCAGTTTCTGTTGATTACTCCCTGTGTATTTAAGCCTTCAGTTCTCACAGTTCTTTGTTCGGTGTCGTCTATGTTTAACGTGGTTGTGTTTTATATGCCATGACTTTCTCCTGCGTGTTCCCTGTAGGATTTATTATTAAAGACTGTTTGTTTCTCTCCAGCGATGTACGATTATTGCAACCACTCGTGGCAGTTGTCTTATTTATTTATTTATTTATTTATTTGAGCTATTGTATGTCAACAAATCAATTGAGAAAAATATTTGAGAACTTAACATGTACCATACATTATATAATTAAGAAAATATTTTCTACTTTTACAAATCTTTCTCTGCCCATGCAAGTCTTTGTTTCAAATCTTTGTATAAATCAGATTGCCATGAACTCTTCTAAATTATGTTCTTGACCACGTGTTTCTGTGCAAACAATAACATGATTCACTACATGAGATTTTTATAAGAATGCTTAAAATAAATCATATAATCACACATTTCCAGTGACACAGGTTGTGTTTCTGTTTTTCTGTCTTTTCCCAGAGGAAGGTCTCATTCATGAATGTAAACTATGCAGTCAAACCTTCGACTCTCCAGCAAAACTGCAGTGTCACCTCATCGAGCACAGCTTTGAGGGGATGGGTGGCACGTTCAAGTGCCCCGTCTGCTTCACAGGTACATTTTTTTAATATATATATATTTGTGTGTGTATATGTCAGAGCAGCATTAAATCAAAACCCTGACTGGGAGGTACATCAAGCATTTAACTTAAAACCTTAAGCTGCATCTTATACAATCACTCATCATCTTGATGTATGTTTCTACTGCCACCACAACAACATGCTTCATTTGTCTTCCTCTCTTTCTCTGGATCTCTCATTCTTATTGACTTGATCTACAGGGTTTTTCTTCGCTTTTTTTTCTTTTCATTTTGGCTTTATTTCGTGTTGGCGCCTGACAGACAGGTCCCAGATCTCTTTCCGCACTCATATTGATCATGCAGCAGAGAGAGAAAGAGAAAGAGAGAGTCAGAGAGAAAAGAAAGCAGCTTGTTGAGGACAGCTTCTGCACTGCAGAAATCATGACAAACATGAGACTTAAATGAACACATTCATCACACAAACATATGAACACCGATCTAGCGTCGTTTTCACACTAGAGCTTTTGGCACAGACCTGAGTATGTTTTACATCAGAGTTTGAATAATTTGATTTGTGCAAAAGTCTGAACTCAGATTCTGCTTGACAACAGTGGCCTGGGGTTCAGTTTATGTGGACTTCAGTTTGGTTTGCAATTGGTATGAAAGCAATCCAGCCTCAATTGTGGAACTGAACCGCTATTGATGATGTATGACTCAAGCTGCTGATGCCCACATTCTTTGCATCTCTTGCAAAAATTAAACATGCACAGAATCTATCTGCTGTTTGTGGCAAGTATCGTTCTGTACGAAAATCTCCTCCTGCGTGGTTATTTATCTACAGTGGTAAACATCTGCTGCTGGTACTCTCAGTGGTAATCATGTTGATGACACCAACGTACTGTGGTTCAGAGTCAAATATAATGCGAAGACAGACCTTCGGGGGCAGGGGGTGCAGCTGAAACAATCAAATCTGGTGTGAAAACAGCCTCAGTCTCTAGCTAAAACATTTATGCTCACCACTGAGTACAATATGGCGGGCTCAATTCTACTGGTACTGTCTGGCCTCTACAGGGACAAATAATGATCGTAAGTAATAGGATTTCAATTCACTAGTGGAAAATCTTGAATTATATACATTTTTATTTTATTATTTCAACATGACTAGTTTTAATAGAACAGGTTTTTTTTTCGGGACTGTAGACAGAGAGAGTGGAAGCAGAAATGAAGGAATGCGGATGGGGAAGGACAGACACTGCGTGATAATGCAAAGCGAGGGAGGATGAGAGAGGGGAGAGGGGGAAGGAGGTAAAAGAGGAGTTGAGGAGCCATCCAGAGGCAGCGTAGAGATGTCAGAAGTGTCACTCTCACGGGACGCATTTGACAGCTATGTGAAGTCAGGCAGCCCGCAGCTGAAAGTAGCTCCATTTACCCTGGAGGAAGCTGAGCGCAGAACAAACACTCTGCGTGCCACTTATGAGCTTTTGTCTCACTTTACACAACAAAACATTAGAGTTTTACACTCAATTGTGTACACAATGATGCTGCTTGGCTTTGTGAATATAGGCCCATTAATATGAATAAATAAAGAAATAAATAACTTGTAGTTATTGATAATTATTGTGTACATTGTTTTTCCAGTCAAGAATGTGGCTGAAAATCACATTTAATACAAATGATACAAAATAATAACAATTGAACAGTAAAATACTCTCTAAAAATTGCTGGGTTTAAAACAACCCATTTGGCAACCCAGCGCTGGGTATATGTTGGACAGAACACAAGTAACCCAGCAAGTTGGGTTACACATTTTAACCCATCAGGTTGGGATGCACATCTTAACCCAACTTCTGGTCATATTGACTAAAAGCTTGGCTAATTTTACCTCATTAATGGTTATTATTTCCTTGCAGCAAATGTTATATATATAATTTATGTAAGTTATTTAATTATATATATTGGTAATTTAGGAATTAATGGACATTAAAAAGTCTTAATCAAATCATTTTATTTAATGAAAAGTTTCTTTACATTATAAAACAGAAGGGAACTGTTATCAGTACGGTTTGAACTGTCTATTCAACAGATGACAATATTCACATTTGTTGTGTTAAAGGTGCAATATGTAAGAATTTTGCAGTAAAATATCCAAAAACCACTAGGCCAGTGTTATATATTTTGTTCACTTGAGTACTTACAATATCCCAAATGTTTCCTACTATTTGTAAATCATGAGAAAATTGCAATTTTAACCAAGGCTCCGGGATGTGTGGTGAGTCGCCTGTCAATTGCATCATAACCGCGTTACCCTCGGTTTCCGGTTTTATTTTGTAGAAGCCATGGAAGCCATTTTTTGAGTACCATGCTTTACCATGCCTCAGATAAAAACACTATTTTGTGAAGTAGCTAACATAGCATAATCAGATGCAGCTTTATTTTTAGTAACAGTAATACAGAATTTTCTCCATCATACAATACGTTTTAAAATTAATTGCATGCCATTTATCAACACAAGCCATCCAGCATTTAATATATTCTAAAATCGATCTAGCTTACTGCATTGTGCAAAAAGTGTCTTATAGCAGCCACCGAGCAAACGCACAGAGTAATGTTATAACATCATTTTCAACACACTCAAATGTAACAGCGCTGTGTTACCTCATACTCATGACCGGAAAAGCGGAAGCAGCGCCGGCGACTGTGGCATAATAAAAGTTCCACTGCTCACGGCGTGTGTTGCATTCGTCTCTCATTATCAATCGCTCCAGCGGCCTCGTTCAGCTCCCACAACACTCGGTCCTGCTCTGCTTCATACTACAGTAACGTTAATAATCGCATCCATGAACATGATTTCTTCCCGAGTCCTATCCCGATTATTTTCCACCGGCTGTGAGGTGAAGACCACATGTCCCAAGATTCCGCGCTCAAACTTGGCATCATCAAGCTACGCCTTTGTTTTGAATAGCGACCTCTAGCGGACAGAAAATTCTACATATTGCACCTTTAAATAAAAACAGCTTTATGTCTCCTGTCTGTAATATTTTATTAATGTATCTGTACTTTTACTCAAGTACTTGATTTGTGTCCTTTGTCCACCACTGCTTGTTAGATCATATTAACTAATGCATTATCTAATATTAACAAATCCAATCTTGTTGTAAAGTGTTACCGACAATGGAAATTGTAGTCTACCACTGTGCCAGTAACTTTTATCCACATGGTTGAAAACAAATCACATCCATCTTTTTCTCTATAAATTGTTCTCTATTATCACTCATTTGTGTTCAAGATATCAAACCCACAGATACACATCCAGATAATTTTACTTATGTAAACTGAATTAGAAAAAACAGGTTCTCATTGTCCCTAATAAAGCTAGTTTGGGTCTAAATCCAAAATCCAGTGCAGTGGCATGAAGGCAAAAGTTGTTTATCCCTTGTAAGAAATTCAAATGAAGACCAGAACTCATTCTTTACCTCAGAGACACGACTAGCCACCCTTAAACATATGGGTCTCTAAAAACAAACAGCATGTTTGAAGTACTCCTGTGAGAATAACTGCATACTCGCATACACACACACACACACTTAAACACACTCTCATTCAGCAGCTCTATGGCTTAATTAAAGGCACACAGGCACACTATGTGTTTTAAGTGCCATTTCAAAGATTATATGTGACTGAAATCAGGCTACGCATAAATAAAGAGTCTGCATGAATATTAATATTGTCAATATAATTAGCACTGTTGACTAATAGAGACAGTGTTTTTGCATGTAGAAGGGATTGCCGTTCCTGTGCTTGTTTATTTTGCAGTGTGTCCCTACAGTGGCTCTAAATAAAGCACATCATTATTCCTCACTGTTCACTATGACTCAAAACACCGGACTGACCATTAACCCCTCAAACAGCCAGTACAGCCAGTACTTTCAGTTGGATGGAGATTCAGTGTTTTGACCACTCAAAAGAGTTGTACACAGGTGGAATTGGTTCTCCCATTATGCAAAAGACTGGAAACATTTGGGTTTTCCAGCATCTTGATTCACTTAGTTGTGACAATACTTCTTTCATATGCTGCCAAACTGTAAAATTGGAGCTAGGAAAACAGCACGTGGATTTTTTCTCATTTGAACCGAATAATATTATGAAGAAAAAAAGAAAGAAAAATGGGAGAAAATGAATTCCAATCTGATTCACTTAAATAGACATTAAGTGTCTACATTTCTAACAACTTTATAATATTCAAAAAGATTTGCTTTGCCTTCTGAAAAAAGTAGTTTTATTATTTGCACACTGCCAGTCAAAAGAAACCCCTACTAATTCTTTGTTATAACTATTTACACATTTTTTTAATGATAGTAAAGTCATTTAAACTATGAAATAACACAAATGGAAGTATTAGAATTATGCAGTGATTAAAAATGTTCAACAACTGAATGAATTTGTGATTCTTCAAAGTTGCCACCCTTTGTCTAGATTCCAGCTCTTCTAATTCTGTTCATTCTCTCAACCAACTTCATGAGGTGGATCCTGGCATGTTTTATAAACAGTTCTGAAGGAGCTTAAATATATGCTGCATGCCTTTTGCCTGTGTTTTCTACACTATCTGCTCCAAGTCAACTCTAAAAGAAATAAATCAATGACACTTTTAGTTTTGTTCTTGCAAATACACTACTATTCAAAAGTTTGGGGTCAATACGTTTTCTGAATACTTTTATTAATCAAGTACACAATAAATTGATGACAAGTGACAGTAAAGACTTATACACGGTTACCAAAAAAAAAAAAAAAAAAAAATCTGTTTCACTTAAATTCTGTTCTTTTGAACTTTCCATATATCAAAGAATCCTGAAAAAAAAAAAAAAAAAAAAGAATACTATAGTTTCCATAAAAATATTAACAGAGTGTCTATTCTCAACTCAAGGTCCAAATTCCTGCAGAGTTTAGCTCAAATCTTGATCAAACTCACCTGCTTATAACTGTCTAATCCTGAAGACATTGATTAGTTTGTTCAGGCGTGTTTGATCAGGGTCAGAGCTAAACTCTGCAAGAAAGTTGACCTTGAGGGCCAGAGTTGAGAACCCCTGCTGCAGAGTTTAACTCCAGCCAACTCACCTGCTTGGAAGTTTGACCTTGATTAGCTGGATCAGGTGTGTTTAATTAGGGTTGGAGCTAAACTCTACAGGGCTATATGACCCTCCAGGAACTGAGTTTGAGACCACTGGTTTAGCCTTCATTCCGCCCACCATTGTCTGATTGAGCCAGACAAAATTATAAAAGAAATCCCATGGAGAGTAAGGCGGGTGGCGTTAGCTTTTGACGTGACCAACCAAAGTTCAAATCTACCTTTTTCCAAACTCATTCTTCTCCCTTTTCCCATCACATATCAGCTCGAAGAGGCATTTATCATAAATAAAAATTAAGAAAATATTCGAAACATGGAAATGAAGTGCCTAAAGGGTATTTAGTAGTCGGAATATAAGTGCAAGTAGTATCTGCAACTATATACACTTTGTGCAAAGAAAATACTGCTATTTACACTTAACAGTATTTGCCCTCAGTGAAAATAGCTGCTGCTAAACCTTCAGCACAATTGTTTTCAACATTGATAATAAAATCAGCATATTATAGTGATTTCTGAAGGATCATGTGACTGGAGTATTGATGCTGAAAATTCAGCTTTGGTCACAGAAAAAATGCCATTTTAATATATATATATATATATATATATATATATATACAGTTGCAAGAAAAAGTATGTGAACCACTTGCAGAATCTGCGAAAATGTGAATAATTTTAACAAAATAAGAGAGATCATACAAAATGCATGTTATGTTTTTTATTTAGTACTGTCCTGAGTAAGATATTTTACATAAAATATGTTTACATATAATCCACAAGACAAAAAATAGTTGTATGTGAGGTTTGTTCTAAGTTCACTTAAATTAAAAGTTGTTATATTTTTGAAGCCTAATAAATGTAAAATATATATATATATATGTTGAATGGCTATAATTCATGTTTAAAATTGGGGAAAAAAATCAATTTCATTGAGACATCAGTAGCAGTATTAGTATCAGTGATACTGGCCTTTATTCATAAAAAGATGACATTAAACAAGTATTTAAAATATAAATGTTGTATACATGTTGTTTCTTTATGTTGTTTTAATTTGGAGATTAACTGTAAAATTATTACATTATAAAATATATTAAAAACCTATAAAAACTTAAGTGTTTTTAATTGCAATTAATCGCGATTAATCACAGAAAAAAATGTGTGATTAATCGAGTTATTTTTTTTAATCGATTGACAGCACTAATATACAGTTTCTCACAGAAGTGAGTACACCCCTCACATTTTTGTAAATATTTTATTATATCTTTTCATGTGACAACACTGAAGAAATGACACTTTGCTACAATGTAAAGTAGTGAGTGTACAGCTTGTATAACAGTGTAAATTTGCTGTCCCCTCAAAATAACTCAACACACAGCCATTAATGTCTAAACCGCTGGCCACAAAAGTGAGTACACCCCTAAGTGAAAATGTCCAAATTGGGCCCAATTAGCCATTATCTCTCCCCGGTGTCATGTGACTCGTTAGTGTTACAAGGTCTCAGGTGTGAATGGGGAGCAGGTGTGTTCAATTTGGTGTTATTGCTCTCACTCTCTCATACTGGTCACTGGAAGTTCAACATGGCACCTCATGGCAAAGAACTCTCTGAGGATCTGAAAAAAATAATTGTTGCTCTACATAAAGATGGCGTAGGCTATAAGAAGATTGCCAAGACCCTGAAACTGAGCTGCAGAACGGTGGCCAAGACCATACAGTGGTTTAATAGGACAGGTTCCACTCAGAACAGGCCTCGCCATGGTCGACCAAAGAAGTTGAGTACACGTGCTCAGCGTCATATCCAGAGGTTGTGTTTGGGAAATAGACGTATGAGTACTGCCAGCATTGCTGCAGAGGTTGAAGGGCTGGGGGGTCAGCCTGACAGTGCTCAGACCATACGCCGCACACTGCATCAAATTGGTCTGCATGGCTGTCGTCCCAGAAGGAAGCCTCTTCTAAAGATGATGCACAAGAAAGCCCACAAACAGTTTGCTGAAGACAAGCAGACTAAGGACATGGATTACTGGAACCATGTTCTGTGGTCTGATGAGACCAAGATAAACTTATTTGGTTCAGATGGTGTCAAGTGTGTGTGGCGGCAACCAGGTGAGGAGTACAAAGACAAGTGTGTCTTGCCTACAGTCAAGCATGGTGGTGGGAGTGTCATGGTCTGGGGCTGCATGAGTGCTGCCGGCACTGGGGAGCTACAGTTCATTGAGGGAACCATGAATGCCAACATGTACTGTGACATACTGAAGCAGAGCATGATCCCCTCCCTTCGGAGACTGGGCCGCAGGGCAGTATTCCAACATGATAACGACCCCAAACACACCTCCAAGACAACCACTGCCTTGCTAAAGAAGCTGAGGGTACCTAAACCCTATTGAGCATCTGTGGGGCATCCTCAAACGGAAGGTGGAGGAGCATAAGGTCTCTAACATCCACCAGCTCCGTGATGTCGTCATGGAGGAGTGGAAGAGGACTCCAGTGGCAACCTGTGAAGCTCTGGTGAACTCCATGCCCAAGAGGGTTAAGGCAGTGCTGGAAAATAATGGTGGCCACACAAAATATTGACACTTTGGGCCCAATTTGGTCATTTTCACTTAGGGGTGTACTCACTTTTGTGGCCAGCGGTTTAGACATTAATGGCTGTGTGTTGAGTTATTTTGAGGGGACAGCAAATTTACACTGTTATACAAGCTGTACACTCACTACTTTACATTGTAGCAAAGTGTCATTTCTTCAGTGTTGTCACAGGAAAAGATATAATAAAATATTTACAAAATGTGAGGGGTGTACTCACTTCTGTGAGATACTGTATACATATTTAAAGAAAACAGTTATTTTAAATTGTAATAAAATGTCACAATATTTCTGTTTTTACTATATTTGTGATCAAATAAATTCAGCCTTGGTGAGCAGAAGAGACTTCTTTCAAAAACATTAAAAAATCTTACCGACCCCAAGCTTTTAAACAGTAATGTATATGCACAATCCCAATGTATATTTGTCTAATTTCAAGAAATCAAGCATAAGCCCTTACAGCAAAATGTTTTAAGATGCAAAACCATAGTGTTTATGGAAAGATTTGCATTTAATACATGTGTTGTGTCCCGTTGCAGTCTTCGTGCAGGCGTGTAAACTGCAGCAGCACATCTTCACCGCACATGGGCAGGAGGACAAGATCTACGACTGCTCACAGTGCCCGCTGAAGTTCTTCTTCCAAACTGAGCTTCAGGTGAGATGATCTGAGAAGAGTAATACTCACAGACACTGATGAGGATCACATGACCCAAAAACAAAAAAGCTACAGTGAGAAAGATTTTCAAGATTTTCAAAAGGAAGATCATTGCAATTAGGCACTTAATTATTTAATATTATACAATAAATATATGTCTTTGCCAGCAAGCTTAAATGATTTCATTTATTCAAAATGGATGTAAATCTAATACCAAATGGGTATATGAAAAAAGCAACATTAAATTGCAAATAGTTCTTTATATTTTAGTAGATGTTTAATTAATTGCTAATTCTTTTTGGTGGCTCTTAAAAGAATTAAATTGATTGAAAAATGTTTTGCCTGTCTGCTGTCACAGCTCAGGATATAGCCGCTTATGAAGGGTTTGAGACTTTGCATGCTCTTGTGTTTCCATCAGCCAATCAGTGCTGTCATGGCCTCATTTTCCTAGCCTTTTGAGCTCAGATGATTGGCTCAAATGACTGACAGCAGAACTGAGATCATGACCATAAGCAATGCAGTTGAGCAACTGCATTTTCCAGACATTATAGACCTCCATAGTTGATTTTCTCCTATTGAATTTTTAACCTGTCTCCTCTTTATACCACCTCTGTTTTTTTTTCTCAATATTTATGTCAGCCTTGCACTCAGCATTCATTTTCCATTGTAGGAATAAACATATCTCAACTATTTCTAGTTATAGAATGTGAAAAACTACTGGACTTTGATGACTTTATTAGCTAATGGAAGATTCTTAACGTTAGTGCTGTAATGAATATAAACAGCTATAGTGAAGACAGCAGTGAAATCTCTTGGTAGACAATGAGACATTTCATTGATAAATAAATGAGACAAGTTATCCACACATAAGGAAGCTAGCCTTTCCTGGGACAGTGCCTTTTTTAGTGGCTGGAGCTCTCCTGGGAAATATGCTAGATATTGCTTGTTACAAATATAATACATTTTATATGATCTCATGCATGTGCAATTTCAATGTTGTCTATACGCATTGAATGAGAAAAGCCCCGCTGTTATTATTTACCAGATTTTACAGTCTTTATAAGTGTGCATTGATGTCACAAGCAACTAGATACTAAATCCAACCAAACCTAAACCTATATTAAATACATGTTGTTAATTAATATTACTCTGTGTGGTTACACTTTATTTTAAGGTGTTCTTGTTACAATCTAATTATACATTGAAGTACTGAGTAATATTAATTAACTGCATGTACTTACTACAGGGTTAGGATTACGTTTGGTTTAGGGTTAGTTGCATGTAATTAAGCATTTATAGTTATTACATCCGCTACATGTAATGTGAGTAACAAGGACACTGTAAAATAAAGTGTTACCCTCTGTGCTTATTTAGGATACCAAGTCGGCATAAAATAAAAATTCAGAAATCTGGTCATCTTAAGCTACACTGCTACCCTGTAACAGGTTTCTTATGAGTCAAAAGAGGGAGTTTCTGGATTATGGAGAACTTACATAAACATAAATATGATTTCAAACAAAAGGGTTTATTTGTTGGTTTACTTGCTGTCAGAATTGTACTTATTCTGTCTGTCCTTCAGAAAGTGAAGGTTGTTTTCTTTGAACAGCAGTTTTGTGTGGGCTTGAGTTTTCTTAGCTCTTGACACTGTAGTCGTCTCAGCTCAGTCAGAGAGGTCAGAGGTCATCAGGAAGGATGGATACAGTGATGTTTTATTTATTTGTGTAGAGCTGAAGATGAAGGGCTGTGCCAGACAGTCTGCCCCCTACCAACCTCCTTAGGCCTTGAGCTCAGTGAGGAATCCTACATCACCACTGACCTGCCAAGAGCACAGTGGGAAAATCTCAACCTAATCAGCTATCATAGGAACAAACACCTCACCTTTACACCCTTATTCCCACAATAACGCACACAAGTAAATACAAATATGAATGTTACTTATTTGTCAGATGTAATGAATGTGCTTATAATTTTCCAGTAGTTTGGCCTAAAGCCCTGAGCCTCTTTAGATTCCAGAGTTGCATGTTTCAAGGTCAACGATAGCAATTTGAATGGTTCTGCTGGTCAGTAGAGTTAAGGTTAAATTTGTTTTATTGGAAATATTTGCTTATAACATTAGCAATGTCTCATGCTATGAGCCTTTACTTGCATATACTGTCTTCTCCACAATTTCATCAACATTTTATGAATTACAGCTGAATAGGAAATGTTAAGTATAATTTTGATTATGGTCTGTGTTCTGTTGGTGGTACATTTAAGAAAATGTAAATAAATAAATAATAAGAATAATAAATTCAATTCTGTTTATCAGCCCCTAGCAGGTGGTTGAATAAGATGCAGGTATTTGCACTGAAATACAAGGGCACAACTGTTTATTGAATTCCCAAATCAATGATTTGGTCCAACACATAACCCTCCAACTAATTCATGACAGCAGCAACATAAAAAACTAAATCAATGTTTCCCTAAATATTTTTATATATATATATATATATATATATCTCAACATTCACAGCGGACAAAACAACTAACCCAGTTTTCTAACCATAGTTTTCTCTCACATAGACTTTTGACATCAACTCTGCAGTTCTAGCTTACAGTTCACAGTGAAGCACAACAAGAAAAAAAGCTTTTATGCTCAGTTTTAAGATTGCTCAGATGTTTCTGAAATATTTGTACACAAAAGTGTAATGAAAGCTCTGATATTACCCATGAGTGACATACATGGATGCAGGTAGATCAGATACAGACAGCAACAAACTCCAGAGTCCTGTGAGAGTTTGCGGGTGTGTTTGTTCCCGCCTCTGGCTGGGTCTGATGTGTGTATGCAAACACATCGTCTTGAGACGGTGACAAACCCTCACTGCAGCCCATGAGCGTGCTCATTCTCTGCTCATCACCACTGGGAAACGCACAATCCAAACAAACACTTTTGATCTCTGACACACTTCTGCTTCCTGTAAACTTCCTGTGAACTTTTTACAAGTGATTTTACTAATGCGAATTAAAAGATACTTTGCTTCAGCATTGTCAAGATGCACACTGTTGTGAAAATGTTTCATTTCTAGTCATCAGATCACTGTACTGATGGCATTATTGAGGAGAATGAATCTTGGTCGAACTGTAAAAACTCTTAGTGAAGCCCATCTAAAACTGCATTTTCAATTTGTATATTGTGCATGCAGCTTTCATGAGCTAGTGTCATTTAAGATTTGGAATATTTGTACTTTAAAAATGAATTGTGTCACCGCAGGACTCATTTAAAATGAACTAGTTAAAGCATCTAAAATATAAGGCTGAAATGATTAGTCAACATTATCGACAATACAAAATTTTCATTAAATATTTCTGTTGTCGAATAGTCATTTGAATGAAACGCATTTGGAATGCACCCATAGTGTGCTAAAAAATTTTTTTTTGTGAAATTACAAATGATCCAAATTACAAACACACATGACAAAAGTAATGTGTGATACATGCAAGACGGAACTGGAGATCAGTGGGAGCACAGTGTGTTTAAAAAAACAAAACAGACAGACAGACAAACAAATAATTCTCTTCACATAGCTGAAAATAAACAGCCACTTTCATAGGATCCTTTGGAAGGTAATGTTTTTTTAGTCCAGTGATCCTTTTGTAGTATTTCTCCAGCCTGTGTATCCATATACACTAACGTGTCATTGGGCAGGTCAAAGAGGCAATGTTGAAGTAGTAGTTATGCGCTGATGTGTTCATTTTTATTGCGTAATAAAGGAGGAATTAGAAAACTAGTCGAAAAGACGAAAAATATATTATTTCCAGGATGTAATGTGTAGCACAATGACTATGACAGTCTACTGTAATGTATCACAAAAAAGCATAATTTACTTTCAAACAGATTTTAGGATGTGATACCAGTGTCCATTGTGTAACTTAAATTTATCCCAGCTCCTTTCCATCTGACCTATTAAGGGAAGCGATGAAAGGGGCACTGAGGCCCAATGGCCTATCCACCTAAAAGGCCAAATGCAGTATCGCTTCTCTATATGCATGAAGTACGCAGACTGCGTAAGGCACCAACTACCTAGCGATTTAGCGATTTGGCGATTTCAATTTCAGGTGCTCATGTGTAAGAGAGAACCTAAGTGTGTTCTTCACAGTGTGGTGAAGCGTTCACAAACTACAGTTCTTTTATCACAGACAGAAACCCTGTAGCCCAAGCCAATGACACAGTAGACTTCACTGAGCAGGTTGTTCAAGACAGGAAGATATGGCAGCATTTCGCACACTGAACAAATTCTGCTCACCAACTCCAAGCCTAATCACCTTCTAGAGAGGTTTTCATCTACTCCTGAGAGCTCCTCCCCTGTCCTCATACAACATATATCAAAGCTGACATATTCAGCCTTTTCCAGTGTGTTATCAAGTTTGCCAGATCTGAATGTCCCTATTGTGGCAAAGTCATCATAGTTGATCAAAAAATTGCTAAAATAACAAATTGCAGATAACAAATTGGATTTGTATTCCCTGAATGTTCTGTAAATCGCTTTGGATATTTGCTTCTAAATGACTATAGATGTAGTAGTTCTTTGTAGCCTGTACTGAATGATAGTAATAGTGCTTAACGATTGCTAGGTAGCCTAATGAAATTGTGGTTAATACTTAGCTTAATTAACAATCATTAGCAAGGCAGCCTAATGAAATTTTGATAAAATTAGCCTAATTAGCACAGGTTATCAAGGTTACGATATTTATGGATCAGACTGTATGGTATTTGTCCATGATAAATCAGCACCACTGATTAGCTCGTTTAGTTAGTCATTACTAGGGTTGCAAAATTCCGGGAATTTTTAAAGCTGAAAACTTTCCATGGGAATTAACGGGAATATATGGGAATTAACGGGAATTAATGGGAATAAACAGGGAATTTGCAAAATTGCAGGTTAGCCTATAACAGGGTACTTTAATGTAGTTGAAAAAATACATCTTGCAGCATAATTTTGGTTAAAACAACCAGATTTAATGCAATTTCAGTTGAATTTTTACCCTGACATTCACACAGCACACTACTTACTGCAGGGCTATTAAGGCCACACCCCCTGCATGTGCATTCCCCCAGTCCATAACATACACATTTGATCAAAAATACAGAAAAAAACAGTAATATTGTGAAATATAACCACAATTTAAAATAATGGTTTTCTATTTTAATATACATTAAAATATAATTTATTTCTGTGATGCAGAGCTGAATTTTCAGCATCATTACTCCAGTCTTCAGTGTCACATGATCCTTCAGAAGTTATTCTCATATGCTGATTTGATACTCATTTATCAATGTTGGAAACAGTTGTGCTGCTTAATATTTTTTATAACCTGTGATACTTTTTTTCAGGATTCTTTGATGAATAAAAATGTAAAGAACAGCATTTATTTAAAATGGAAATCTTCTGTAATAATATACACTACCAGTCAAAATTTTGGGGTCAGTAATTTTTTCCTTTTTTTTTTTTTTTTTTTTTTTTTTTGAAGAAGAAGAAGAAGAAGAAATTAATACTTTTATTCAGCAAGGATGTGTGAAATTGATAAAAAGTGATATTAAAGTGATATTGTTAGAAAAGATTTCTATTTTGAATAAATGCTGTTCTTTTTAACTTTTTATTCATCAATGAATCCTGAAAAAGTATTACAGGTTCCAAAAAAATATTAAGCAGCACAACTGTTTCCAACATTGACAATAACTGAGTATCAAATCAGCATATTAGAATAACTTCTGAAGGATCATGTGACACTGAAATAAATAACACATAATTGCTGCAATAAAAATATTTATTTTACATATTTATTAAATTAGAATTGAATGCGAAAAAGAAATTTCATGTTATGACCAAACAAAATGTTTATATTTATGTTTGTATATGATACATTTTATATAAATATTATACATTTATATAAATTTCCCAAAATTTCCAATTAGTTCCCATAAATTCTCATAAATTCCCATAAATTCCTGTAAATTTCCATAAATTCCCATAAATTCCTGTTAAGTTTCCAAATTGGAATATTTCCAAAATTCCCGGGTTAAGTTCCCGTGGAAAGTTTCCAGAAACTTTCCGCCCCTTTGCAACCCTAGTCATTACACACCCAGGAGGAAGCGTTGAATTTTGAGAACATGATGATGAAGATGGGCAAAGGCTTTTGGGACTCTTCGATGGTCCCTAGTTGCAGCATTCTGCTCACCTCCTCAGTAGTCTGTCCGCAAACCCAGTTGAGCCACTGTCTTAGAACCACCCCCATCAGCATGCATACATAATGTGCCTAAGTCTGACTAGGGATCTCTAAGAACATTTTTTAGAATTTGCTGACCAGATGGCTTAGATTCCTTTTTAACTTTCTTATAGGAATCCCTAACCAGGTAAAGAAAGGAACATCTCTCTGGTGATGTTCCGTAAACTGGCTTTGCTGAGAGGAACTGCTTCAGGGTATTTGGTGGTGTAAGTGGGGATGCATTGTAACATTAGGGCACTTCTTGGCATTCATTAAGAAAGTGGTTCTCAAGGTGTGGGTACTGCAGGGGGGTAACTGCAGTTCGAATGTGCGTGAATAGCGGTTGGCGCTCTGCCTTTATAAAGCGGCACCGAACGCCAATTATACCGAATCGTTCTTCAGATCGATTCTTCAGATTCTCGACTTGTCACCATCTGAACAAGCCCAACATAGAAGCTGACCGCCATAGAAAAGATTTTTCTTTTAAGGTTTAAAGGGGGGTGCGACCAAAAAAGTTTGAGAACCACTGCATTAAGGGAATGAGTCTGAAATGGTGCTCTGTGCTCTTTATGCTTTGTCAATTTAGATGGTTTTCCCATGACAGAGCATTTGGGGATTTGATGGGGTGTACGATGGCCATCCAGGCATGGGTATTAGGGAAGTCGAGCAGCTTAGGGTCCTCGTGGATTCCCACTACTATTGGATGCTCCAATGGGAAGGTGCATCCGGCTGTCGCCTTTCTGACATTGTCTTATTTGGGAAGGTTGGGATCCTCTTCTCAGCATCTCTGGTGTGCATTGCCTCCGCCAGCTCCACTACTTCAAACAGCCATCCAAAGTTTGAGGAATTCTTCATCGCTATTGCTTTCTGCTGGGCCCAGGGCAGCATGTGAAGGAACATGTGAATGACCACCTTCTTGCCGACCTGGGCCTGTTAGGTTGACCGGAAAAACAATCAGCATTGTGCCAAGTGAGCTGTCTGAATATGGTTGGAATCACTCAAAAACGCTCGATCGCACCAACCAGCAACAGTCCCTCCTTGGTCAGCATTTCCCATCGTAGTTGTCTGTAACAATGGAAGGGAGAGAAGAGCCTCCACATATTGCTGCTCTGTGAGAATCAAAAAATGAATTCCAGTGATGTCGGGCTAACATCCTGAGGCTTTTGCTGTTCCATAAGCTCCCTTCCTTGATGAAGGATATTGCCTTCAGGTGTTCCCGACTCATTGTCTCTGTTCTGCTGATTACAGTTGCTAGAGGCCAGAGAAATATACTCTGGTCAAGGTTAGGCACTTTGGTTAAATCACTGTAGATTTGTTACATTTTAATATTGTTTGAACAAAAGTAAAAACAAAAACAATAAAACAGTTGTATTTCTTTGTTCTGTCTTCAGTCAAGTTCAGACCAGTCTAAAGCAAGCTTGTGTGTTTGTTTTTAAAAATCAAAATATAATCGTGCAGAATCAATGTGTTGAAATGTATGTTTATATAAACCCAGTGTGAACACATTCTCATCTGTGCAGAATTTTTTAGAATGAATTGAGAATCTGTTACAATGTTTACTAACTTGCATTGTGTTTCCTTTTTCAGAACCACAGTCTGAGTCTGCACAGCAGCTAACAAAACTGCCTGGAATAGAATCAAGACCCCCACCATGGCCCAATAAATATATGAATATTTATTTTTTGTGTTGCACTCAACTTTTTGTCAGTCTAACAAAACAATTATAAAGAAAATGAAGACAGAGGGTAGAAGGGTAGATGTTTGATTTTAAGTGTTTAATATCCAAACAACCTATTTGTAAGTAAACCTTCATGTTTTGCCTTTACTTTTCCTGTAAAGAGTGTTGATTTAATCATTAAAATAAATGTGTTTGAACACTACAAAAGAAACAAATTGTCAGCCAGATTCAGCTAATATGAGGAAGAACTTAGGCTCACAAACCAAGATGATATCAGGAAAAAACAGAGCCTTCATTACGAGCCCAGCCTGCCTATGTCTGATGCCACACACCTCTGTGACCAGAACACCATGCTCAAAGGTCAAACTTTTGAAAGACATAAAATATAAAGAATAATATGTTGAATATATGCAAAATCAGAACAAGACATAAGCAGCAGTATTCCATTCCTAATGACCTTCTCTTATTCTGAGGCCATTACTCCAAGTTAGAGAAACTGCTGTCTATCCATGTTGACTTATGACTTGTACAGTATATTTATGTTATTAATGTTTACTGCTTGCTAAAGTCTGGATGTATCTGGAATTTTTTCTTTCTATAAGAAAGAGGGTGATAAATTTATTCTCTGTTGTCTCTATTTGTCTCATTGGGATGGGCTACACAAATGCTGTCAGGAGCATGTCAACGGCTGACTGATGTGTATTGCCCTACTCTTACTGTATCAATGCTGTGTCTAATATGTACAGTATATACCAGTTTTACATAAAATGAAATTGACATGCACTTTTGCAACACTCCATACTTTCATGGATGTTCTTGTTTTGAGCTGACTACACACTTGAAAAGTGGCAGCTGGACATTTTATTATGAGTTATGACATGTCAATTTAAAAAAAAATTGTTCTATAAAAATATTAACTGAGGTCCGATTTTGTTGGACCTTTTTGTGTTCCCATGTGATGAAAACATTAAAATTGTATGAAGATATGGATTTACTGTGCTTTTCCAAACATGTTTCTATATGTTTGTTGGTATATATTCCCAAGTGTCATCATATGGAATGAAAGAAATATAAATGTATTTCTTAAAAAAAAAAAAGAAAAGTTCAGTTATTATAAGAGATCTGGCACTTTCCATATGCAGGATACAAAACATGCCTTGAAAATCCTAATCCTTTAAGCAATGCATTAGATAATGTTCCACCTGTCTACACCAGAAGAAACTAAATATCAAATCAGCTGTTCTACTTAATTAAGAAGTTTGTTCCAACCCTGTTACCAACATTAGGGACATGTCTGAATTAGGTCTAGGAAAAAAAATAATGCCTTGATTTCTGTGATTGGCTTTTTAACGCATTAAAAATCAACACAATATAGTATATTTTTTTACATCAAAATGGTCTTGGACCAAAGCCACATGTACAGGGATGATCAACCGCAGCTTATGAGAAACACAGTGCTGGATTTATGGATAATGAGGCATGGTGGCAACATTTTGGATTTATGAATGACACAGAATGCAAACCCTGGAACATAATACAATAAAAACACAAGCTGCTCCAGGGCAGTTGCCATTCTCCTTTCTGCCAGTAAACTTTGATAAAGGAGCTAATCTTCAAACATGACAAGCTTTACAGAAGTCAAGTCAACTTTATATATATATAGCGATTTATACAATACAGATTGTTTAGTTTCACAGTAATAATCGTAAATAACGGTTCAATAATGCATACAGATTTTTTTGCTTCGGAGCCGAGTGGTTGTTTTATGAATGAAAAGTGATCACTCTTCCAATTTGCCTCTAAGAAGAAAGCGGAAGCCCACTTGCTTGTGATTGTGACGGCGCGTTCAGCTGTGTTATGCCAGTGTTTTGCACAGAGAAGTGTAGCGATTCACCCCTGGGCACTTCAGCACATAAAAGAGCAGTTTCCCTAAAACAGCAACATGGGCAGCGAGTGTCTTTTTAAAGATGGCTCTCTGTCTGTCGTTTCCTGGCTTCTTCTGACGGCCACGATCGCTGTCTGAGCATGCTGAGACAGCATTCATGGATTCAATTTCTCAAATTGTGAGAATATGACCATGTCGACGCTGTGATCACGACTCGCCTTCCTTGTGATGGCTTGAGTCCCCTCTGCCGCTACCCAGCCCGGTTCCTCTGCACTGCACAAGGCTGCGTCAGCTAGTGCTCTGAGAGATCTGAGGATTATGGTGGGAGCTTTTCTACCAGGCAAGTCCCCATGGACCTCCCACTACTCTTGCGTGTTGTGTGCAGCTCCCGAGTGGTACCACTGGCCTGTCTGATGGCATACCAGTACAAGGTCCTCCTCTTTGGGCTGTCCCTGTCTCCCCGCATCTTAACCAAAGTCGTGGTGGCTGCCCTTGCCCCGTTTAGGGAAGTGGTCGTTTGCATCCTCAACTATCTCGACGACTGGCTCATTCTGCCTCACTCTCGAGATTTGTTGTGCGAACACAGGGACCTGGTACTCAGGCACCTCAGCCATCTGGTGCTTCAGGTCTACTGGGAAAGGAGCAAGCTCTCCCCTGTGCAGAGCATCTCTTTTCTCGGTATGGAGTTGGACTGTGACCGTCACGTACACCAACCGCCAAGGCGGAGTTTGCTCACGGTGCATGTCACAACTTGTCCGCCATCTCCTCTGCTCAGGTCGCTCCGTGCCATTCACATTCCGGGCGAGCTTAATTGGGCAACCGATGCACTCTCACGACAGCTCACACTCCTGGGAGAATGGAGACTCTATCCCCAGGTAGTCTATCTGATCTGGTCAATTCAGGGAAACACAGGTAGACCTGTTTGCTTCCAAGGAATCCTCCCACTACCCACTCTTTTACTCCCTGACGGAGGCACCCCTTGGCACAGATGTACTGACACACAGCTGGCCCCAGGACCTACGCAAAAATGTTTCCCCCAGTGAGCCTGCTTGCACAGATACTGTGCAAGGTCAGAGAGGATGAGGAGCAGGTCTTGATAGTTGTGCCTTACTGGCCCACCCGCACCTTGTTCTTTGACCTAATGCACCTTATGACAGCCCCTCCCTGGTGGATACTGGCCCACCCACACCTGGATCTCAGACCTGATGCTCCTCGTGACAGTCCCTGGCGGACTGGACAACGTATGATCTCAAGGACCTTTGAAACCTCCTCACGTGGCTTCTGGATGGGATGCGAAAGGCGGTGGTAGACACTATCACCGGCGGTGGTAGACACTATCACTAGGGGATGCGAGCGCCCTTTTTGCTCTCCATGAGAGTTCCCCTGGCGAACCCTCCAGCACCTCTTATCATCTGATCGTGGTTGTATCGACCACAACGTTCTTTTGAATAGACTCGAAAATTACATTAGCATTAGTGGAATTGCATTGGCATGGTTCAAATCATACTTATCTGACCATTACCAATTTGTCATATTGTCATATTGATCAGTTCAGTATGGAGTACCGCAAGGCTCAGTACTAGGACCGTTGCTTTTCACCCTGTACATGCTACCCTTGGGAGTTATTATGAGAAGTTCTGTTGGTCACTCTAATTCACTTCATCAGCATGAACTTGAGGAGACATTAATCTTATGCAAAAAAGCTCATTTGGTATTGGAAACATGGTTGTTTCTTTATGCTATCCGATTATATTGCCAACATGCTGTGTTAAAGTTAGCAACATGCTTGCTGCTTAAAGCTTATCTACAGTATCGCTAACATGCTTGTGCTTAAATACACATTAGGTACGTTTTACCAGAGAGGTCTCTTCTTCAAACACCAACAACGTCGTAGCTTGATGATCCTGTGAAAGAGTATGGAATCATGGGAGTCATCATCTTCACCTCCACAGCCAATGGAATCAGTCCGACGGGAGCAGAAATCATGCTCATGAATGAGGAAGCACACTGTATTTTCATTGCTTAGCTGCATGCTGCACCTAACTCAGAGCTATTGCTGTAGGGTGTATGCTTCCCTGACTGGACTACCACTGGTTTTAATACTAGTCTGTGATTATACAAAATGCTTGTTGTATCAGATTTTGTTGCTGCTAGTCGGGGCTGTTGCTGCAGGGTGTATGCTTCCCCGATTGGACTACCACTAGTTTTAAAGGGGTCATGAACTGCATTATTTTATTATTTTATAATGTTTCCTGGGGTGCACTTATAATGTTAGTATGATTTTTACATCAAAAATTGTCATAATTTAGAAATAAAAGGCATTTTTCCTACCCTGATTTTAGCCCTCTGATTTGAATGCTCTGTTTTAAGGGGCATGTCTGCTGTGAGACTTAAGTGTAAACGCCCACTGCTGTGATTGGCTAACATTTTTGCATATGAAAATTGCTAAGTATTACATGTGGAACTCTCGAAAACTTTTAGCATGGTTTTACTATTACAGTTCTCAAGTTTTACTAATCGTATAATGTGTTAATTATAGCATTATATTGAGATCATGGCATGAAAGGTGGCAGTGATGAGCATAGCCGATCACAGACATGTTGAGTGCATGAATGCAGTGATCTCGTCATTGTAACTTGATTTCTGCACACTAACGAATGCTTTTATCATAACTAAGAGTGCAAACACAATAATGTAAATTGTAGATTTGTTGATTCTAACGGGAGTTTTGGTGAGAATCCAGAACTCAGTCACTGATACCTCACGCTGTTTGATTGACAGCTCCAGTGATTGTAAAAGGAGAGTTCTTTGATCGCTTTCTATATATAATTTAATCACAGTTTATATAAAAGATTATTTTCATCCTACTAAGTGAAACAATGTGACGTTGACCGTTTAGTCACTTTGATTTACTGACAATAAACGATTTTGAGACAAAGAACATCTGACTGTATATGAATCATTACATATCATAAATAACTGGTGATTTTGGTTAGACGTACACATAATCCGTACATATCGTACATATCTGTAACAAAGCAAGTGACACGGTAAAAACTTTTTTACTCACATAAGTGTGTTGCGCTGTTCCTATCGGAGACAATATAGAAGGCACAGCATCGTTTTTTAACTTCAGGCTTTCTGCAAATCAAATGCAGTTACTGTGTTTTTCCACAACCTGGAACTGCACAACATTTTGCACTCTTCAAAGGCAAGTTTATTACTTAGTTGCTCAATCCAGTGTTATTAGCATCACGTCTGTTATTTACCTACTACTTGTCATGCGCGAATCAGTGGGCGGGGCTACAGTGGTAACGATGTAGAAGTAGGCGTTGATATTCTTCTGCAGAGGCGGTCTTTCACCTATCTATAGGCACATTCCACAACCAGCCGTAATCTGGGCTTGGTATAAATAAAAGCCCACATTAAGTTTTCAGTTCTGAAACTTACAGTAAATTCTTGTAGTATGATGACCTGTTATATGTCAAAAGCTCAAGGAAAATTTGATTTCTCAATTCATGACCCCTTTAATACTAGGGTTGTTTTTTTTTGACAAAATAAACACACACACACACACACACACACACACACACACACACACACACACACACACACAAATCATTATTGGATGGCAACATTGTCAAGGGAGTAATGACTGTGATAGCAAACACTCTATTGAAAGGTGCAATCATTACTTATGATCCATGTGTGGTGGTGTTTGTGTCTATGGAGACACTGTCTTGTGCCTGTATTTTCTTATTTTCTTCATGTATTGCTGTGCTTGGGACGTTTCTGTATGGTTGAAGCAGAAGCTGCAAAGAGAGCAGATCCCATCTTTGGAAACACTTTTAGCATGTATCGGTGGCCACACTTATGAGAAATGTAGGTACAATATCAGTGACACCCTGCAAAAGCATTATGAAGAGAAAGTTATTGATGTCAACAGAGATGATGGATATGTATGGTAAACTCTATCGCATGATAGTCCACCTCTTTGGAGCCCCACTGCTGTGAACTTTGCTTTGCAATGAGTTTCCGAAGGTAATCATGGAAATTTCTCTGAGAAGGCTGTGGAGACAGTAAAGCCGAACTTTTACGTGGATGACTGTCTGAAGTCTGTACCAACTAAATATGCAACCATTACACTTGATTCTGAACTCAGTGAGTTGCTCATCAGGGGAGGTTTGAAGCTGTGGCTAGAATGTGGCTAGAAATTCTAAAGAAGTAAAGTCAATACCTGTTGAATACTGGGCCAAGTCGTTGCATGAGTTCAAATTCGATCAAAAAGATTTGCCATACGAATGAACCCTTGGAGTCCTGTGGGATGAGGAAACTAATTGCTTTACATTCAAGCCAAGATGATCAACAGATCTGCAACAAAGAGATGAGTTCTGAGCACAACCAGATCAGTTTAAAATCTCCTGGGGTTTGTGCCACTATTGTGATTTATGCCCGGTACACAGTGTATGATTTTGGGCTATCCCAGATGAAAGATGACCAATCGTGGCGATTTCTGTGGCCGTGGCTCCTAAATGGTGGTCCTACATTGTACAGTGTGAGAAGTTCAAAGATGGTCACGGTCTTGTGACCAAAGATAGTCTGCGAAAATTTTCTGACATTGTCAGAAATTTAGCATGTTCATCTCACAGTGTGTTTGCTGCAACGACCTACGTATACTGACTAGCCAATAAAAATGTAACATGAAATGGCATATTGATCAACGCGACATGGAGCTAAAACTTAAAACTACTTATCTCAACCTTCATTTGCAAAATTGTCATGCCCAGTTGGCCTCTTTTCCCTAGCCATGACCGCGTCCATATTCTCCTCTTTCACTTCCTCCTCTTTTTTCAGCACACATAAAAACCACAATTACCAAAGTGTGATTCGTCTTGCTTTATTTGTTTACCACTAGCGCATGCTGATGACGTTTTATTCTTCTATACTAACATGCGTCGTAGCCTACGATTCAATAGGTATCACCATTGTAAGTCTACATACATGTCATACCCAAGTTTATTAGTAATTAATTAATAAGTAATAATCTTATAGGATTGGTGAAATCGCACAGTCTGTAGCAGGCATAAGACCAAAGCAGTTTTTCAAGTTATGCAGACTTAAGCTTGATTGGAATAAAGAGATACCTGAGCACGGATGCTTCAGAATTGGCCTATGGTGTCACTTTTTAAAAACTGTATTACTTGTAGGCTGGTAATGTCAAAGGCCAAATTTGCACCTAGCAAGCCAACTAGTATTCCATGACTGGAACTACTGTTGCCAAAGAGCTGGATCAGCATGTCAAACGTCATTTGGAAATTCCTATCACCCTATAAGATTTTCTTCTGGATGGACAGTACAGTATTGTACTTTAGTTCAACAACAATTATCATTAATGGTTCCAGACCTTTTGTTTGTGGGAGTGACCAATTTGTACCATTTGCTCGGTACTTAACACTGTCCTGTTACAACAGTCTCCAAATGATGAGGATTTGGTAATACTTTTTTGCTGTGTGGAAGCTATTGTTAATGGCAGACCAATAACTAAAATCTCTAGCATCCCATAAGATGCTCAACCACTCATGCCTAGTAATCTGCTGCTTTGTTCTGGTCCAGCTTTGCCTCCAGGAGCCTTTACAAAACAAGATTTTGCATGAAAACACACAGTGCTGCCATTGGCCATTAGGTTTGATCACTTACTAGTATGTTGAGTTTGGTTCTTTGTGTGTCCGGTGGTCCCAAGTCTGGTCTCAGCCACAGAGGCCATCACAACCACAGAGACTGAATCCCCGATCCTCATCATGTCAGCTGCCATGTATGTTTTCGGGTTGTCTCCCAACCTTGTGTCCACCCTCAAACTTCTTCCTACTTTGTTGGTCGCACCCAGACTCCTAGCTTCATTTTCTCCACTGGCTCCACCCATCCTCCTAACTCCATCATGTCCGCTGGTTCTGCCTAGCCTCCTAGCTACATCATCTCTGCTGGTTTTGCCCAGCCTCCAAGATTCATCGTATCCACAAGCCCAGAACCCTTTGACTCATCAGCAGCACCATGTTCTTCCATCCATCTGGCTCCAACTTAGGTTGTTGTCCCCCTGGATTCGCTGCAGACTTCCTGGCCTGCAGCTGCACCCGGTCCCTCCAGTCCTTCAGCTCCACCATCCCTTTCGCCTAACCATTGTTCTCACTCCCTCTGGCTCCACCTCGGTCTTTCCAGCCCCCAGCTTCACCTTAGTCCTCGGATTCCCTGGCTCCAACTTGGCCCTCTTTCCCAGCAGCATCAGACTGGTTCTCCAGGCCTCTGGCTCTGCCTTGGTCCCCAGTCTCCCTGACTCTGCCTCTGTCTTCAGTCCCCTTGGCTCCACCCTGGTTCGCAACTCCGAAGGCTCTGCCATGGGTCATCATCCCTCTGACTCTGGGCAGTCCACTCTGGTGGTCTCTTCCTCCGTCATTCTCATTCTGGCCCTCCTTTCCACCACCTGATAGCCTTCTTCAGCTCCTCCCACCACTAAGGTGTAGTTTTTGTTTATGGCACAAGGAGGCATCTACCAAGAAGGGGCATTATGTCACGCCTAGTCTGTTTAGCACTCAATTTCATTTGTTTGTTGTCTGTTCTGGTTTTCCTTGCTCCTACACTCCTGAGCTCCTGCACTTCCTAGTTTGTTTGTTTTGTTTTCCATTTATGAACTAACTGCTTGTAAATAGATCCTCTCCTCTCCTCGTTTGAACCTAACCCTGACATTGCGTCTATCGGGGCGATGATGAACTCATTCGTACTGTGGAAATAAAAACTCAAGCAGGACATTTCAATCACCCTGCAGACAGAATCTGTCTTCTCCCTGCAGACAGAATCTGTCTTCTTGAAGCCAATCTTGTTTAACCCTTTAAGCCCTGAAGGCATTTTTAGAGTTTTTTTCTGAGTGACATACAAAAAAATTAAAGACTAATACTCCAAAAATTATAGCATGGAGAGTCAAAAGGTAGGTATCATTTGATAGAAAACTTTTTAAATTTTTAGAGAAAATTATTACATTTGGACATTCTCATACTGAGAAACAGCTGATAAAATAAAATAAAAATATATGTCATTTTTTAATTATAATTTTACATATCTTTCTTATTTGACATACAATAACTCAGGAAGGATATAAGGTAGGAGGACTAATCTTTTATGGTGAAGTTCCCCTACATGTGAGCTGCATCTGGAATTTTGTGGTGATAGCATAAAGTAATAAAAAGTTACAGCATTTGGAACCAAGGTAGCCTTTTTGTTTTTCTACGATCTGTGCGTGTTTCATGATGTTATGAGTGAAAATTTGTTTTTAGTTAGCACCTGTGCGCCTCTGGGGTTTTATGTGTCATTATTCCGTGAGGAATATCTCATGATCGACGCATTGGATTATGTTGATTTTGGACTCGTTTTAATTGTGAGAATCTGCTGTAAATAATGATGTGGCATTTTCCACCAGTCACGGATCATGTTTCATTAAGTTACAAGCGAAATGTGACACAAATGCAGCATCTGTATATTATTTACATGGGTCTTGCAGGGCTTCACGTACAAAAACTCGCTTAAGTTTAGTCAAAACCCAAAACAATAATGCTTGTTGTATTCTACGCCGTGAGACCTTTCAAATGACATATGACACATGACTATCTGAGCTGTATGATGTTTTTGACACATTGCAGTACATAGTACAAAAAAATATTTCATAATTTATGAAAGCATTTATTTTTATCAGCAAATAACTCAGCACTACTTAGGAGGTATCAAATTGGCTACATTAATTGTAAAGTTCAGACTCTAAGCTTTCAAATGACACCTATTTTGTGTTGATCAATGCAGTAGTTTTGAAAAATATGATTATTAATTTTTTTGTAGCTAGGTGGTGGGCGGTACACTCCGGTTTAGAATGACTACTCAGCACTCGTTAAGAGTTGATCAAAAAAGTTGATCAGAGTTGACATTCAATTAGTATTTTGACATTCAATCAGTAACATGGGTATTCAATAGTCATTGTGTGTACATTAGTTGTACACTCGTTATGAGTTACTCTAATGTCCTCTGTGGTTTTATACACTACTACAAATGGTTGTCCCCTCAAATAGTGCACTGTATAAGGGGTGATTTCGAACACAGCCATGATTAGAAAAGAAAAAGGGTGTGTCTTTGCCTGAACACAGAGAAGACAATGCCAAAGAACATAATTTCAAAATAAAAGACATATAAAAGACATATATCATGACAACTCTCTGAAGACTTTTAGCATGGTAATTGATATGACAATGACAATGTATTTGGTCTTGGCAGAACAGATCTGCTACACTGCTGCTGCTGATATTGCCGCCGCTGTTGATTATTGCTGTTGTTGTAGATTATTGCTGCTGCAGAGCAAGTACAGAAACTTGCTACTGCCAGTACGTCTTAGAACTGCCAGTAGTTCTTAGTAGTTCTCTAGGAAGTATGAAAAAATAGTAGTTATTGATTAGATAATAGTGAACTACCTCATTCAACTGAGCGCTATTACTTACTAATTTGCTAATCAGAGTTTCTTGACGCACATGTATTTGTTCTTAATCTCGTTTAAAATGTTAGTGAATTTGTAGTATTCTAAATGAGCGGCTACATGCACAAGGTTAGTCGTTTGCATAAAACATGCACAAAACAGCCCATATTAGGGCTTTCCGCACAACCTTTCCATTACAGCCTTTTGTCGCTCTTTGCAGACGTGCTCTCACCAGATCCTCGAGCAATGCCAAGTGTACCATTCTCAAAATAAACACAATAAACACAGACCCAGATTACAGACCTCTGATTAGCCAGCTGTACATACTCGTATATCTGCTGCTTTATTCAGAGAAACCTCACAGCTGAAGCTATAACGCTTTCCAGTATATGATGAAATTTATGTAAGATTGTTAAATTTTATTATTTATTAATTTATTGTATAATTTTATATATAATATAATATAATATAATATAACATAGGTTAATTATAGACTAGTCGTGATAAGATTAGATATAACGTTTTAACATGATTTAAGTAGTTTAAGAAGTTTTTGCATACGTGTGGTTTCAGTTGTTCCTAATTTTTGCGTAAATTTAGAATAAATTTTAAAAAGATTTGACGCACAAATTTGTGTGTACACATGCTTAGTGAATGAGACCCATTGCCCTTTATTGAAAGGAATACTGAAAGCATCGTTGGATGTTTTAAGCAAATATGATAAAAAATGCATATTTGCATGAATGCCTAATTCACTTTAACTGCTCTTAAATCTGCAACGTGTTATTTTCACATCAACTACATAAACTGCTTGCTGCTGTTGCCATATAAATACAATAACTTAAACACTGCTGCTTATAAGCTAAGTAATTTACTCCTATCTCGAATGCAAGACGGTAAAACATGACACTTGGTTTTAGAAATTTTATATGTTTTCTAGTTTAGAAATAAAAGGCTGACGAACACTGAGATAAGGAGTAAAAGAATGTTCACTTATCTAGATGTTTAATTTCAGAAAATCTCTTAAAGCGTGCTGCAAACTGCTATAGCGAACACTAACCAGCTATTTAAATGTTTAACAGCATGCTCATTGGCTAAAGATGCGACAGGAACCAATCAGCTTGTGTCATGTAGTAAAAGATGTAAAAGTCATCAGGTTGCATTAAGGAACCTTCAGCTAGCACCGTCTAGAGTTTTATGACAGAACTTGGTACAGTATATACTGTATCCTAACACTAACATTTTCTTGACTTGTATGATTGGGTTCAAGGCATTCTATTCTATTGTTTTATTGTTTTGCAGAGACCTTTTTTTTCTTTTCATCTACAAGCAGCTCATCCATCTAAGTCCCCAAACGCTCAGTTTAGTTAATGATAAGCAGTTTATTGTTAAAACAGCATATTGTTCGTGACAAACAGCACTCCTGATCAGCCATTCTATTCTGTTTGTTATTATCCTTGATATTTGTCTTTTATTCTGCTTTTCTTTTGAAGAAAGAAAAGGGAAGCTTAATTAAATACAGAACAAAATGGAGCAGCATCTTTCTAAACTCTCATGTCATTAAAATGGAGATGAGTATTAAAGAACAACAGAATAATCTTGTGTCTTGTCAGAGATATTTATGGGCTATGTTATGTAAGCATGTCACATTTTTCTGTCTGCATGTTTCATGTCATTATCACTTCTTGTTGTGACATTCCTCAGGGACCCACTAAAGCAATGGCATTAGAGAAGACTCAAAGATTACAGTGAAACACTGTATCCACATTACAGTTTTTTTTTGTTTTGTTTTTTTTAATTGCTTTGGTACTATTTTCACAAGCAAGCAAGTGGTAAATTCTTAGTACTAACTCTGATAACAGATCAGCAAAAGTGCACTTTTTATAACAGATAATATTTCATTTATATAAACATTTATGCACAGTAACTGCCTTTCATGATGCTATTACAATCAAACTTCATTTGCATCTCTTCTAGTTCAGATTTTAAAATATGTTAACAAAGAGCAGGATAGAGAACAAAAGAGAGGACACAATCAATGACTGTAAACATCAGTTTTATTAGGGATGCATCAGAAGAAGGGAGACTGTTGGCGATGTATAGTTAATAATATTACAAACATTACAGATGTTAGTCAGTTAAATAAGTTAAGTAATGTAAGTCTATTTTATAATGTGTCAACTGTAGTCTGTAATACTGTAACATCTTTAATTCAGCAACAAGGGTGATTTGAAACATTGGGTGATTTCTTGCATTGTTGGCTACTCAAAGAACTGATTGATAAAAGTACTAAATTGGAAAAAGATTATACTGTTTTGTTTTGGTGATTAAACCAAATGAAAGCAATAGATCAGGATTTGAAAGAATGACTAGCGGTGTTATAAGTGTGGTTTGGAGTTTTGTACAAGAGTTTTGAAAATGTACATTACTTAATGAATGAACCTTACTTCTAAAAACAGTGCAAAGCGAATAAAAAATAAACAGGCTTAAAATGAATCGTTCGGAGCCCACCTTTTCAGTAGAAGTCTATCCCATGAAAAACTCAAAATATCAAACTCGGAGTATAATTTAAACAGCATTTCTGTGTAATATGGATTTGGATGCAAGATTATTAAATTACTATGCCATTTTTTTGGCACTAAAAAAAAAAAAAACATTAAAAAAAAAATTTCGCCTTTAAAATCACATAATTTATTTTCCTTTTTTTTCTCCCTTTCCTATTCATGTTGCAAATATATTTGTACAGCCACTGCATTACAAACACTTTAAAATGGATTACAATTTACAAACCTTTTCATTGAACTTGGATTATGGAAGCAATTGATATTGTCAAGTGTCATTAGAAGCATATCATAGAAAAACTTTACTAATTTATCATACTAAATGTAAATCAATCAAATGCTTCACATAACCTGTAGACTTGGAATTAATCTGATTGATTTGAGTTCAAAACTTAACATTCAGAGATTAAAGTAAATCCTTACTAAATGAATATATGCATTGTTAAAAAAAGATGTCAGAGATATCCTTGTATCTGACCATAATTTATTATATTCATATAGATGAGCAGATGTTTTACTGGAGTAAACTGGGCCCCAATTAAATCAATGTGCTGAATGCAAACTATGAATTGTATGGATTCAAATATAAGTTAAAAACAAAATTAATTGATTTTGAGTCACATAAAATAATAATAATAATAAGAAGAAGAAGAAGAAGAAGAAGAATTAAAAAGAAAACAATGTGAAGGGCTGGAGTTATGCTGTTAAACCCCAAAATTACAATCAGATTACATGATGTTTACTGATGTTCAAGAGAAAGATCAACAGTGACATCTAATGGACAAATTCAGTCAGCACAATAAGCTCAACAGAAGATCTTTCTGTCTGCCTGTATACAGGAGTAAAGGGTTAGTTCACCCAAAAATGAAAATTCTGTCATTAATTACTCACCCTCATGTCGATCCACACCCGTAAGACCTTCATTCATCTTCGGAACACAAATGAAGATATTTTTCATAACATCCGATGGCTCAGGGAGGTCTGCATTGCCAGCAAGACAATTAACACTTTCACTGCCCAGAAAGCTGCTAAAGACGTATTTAAAACAGTTAATGTGACTACAGTGGGTCAACCTTAATGTTATGAAGCGACGAGAAAAAAACAAATAACGACTTTATTCAACGATATCTAGTGATGGGCGATTTCAAAACACTGCTTCATGAAGTTTCGAAGCTTAATAAATCTTTCGTTTCGAATCAGTGGTTCGGAGCGTGTATCAAACTGCCAAAGCCAGGTGATTTCTGTAAATGAGGCTTCGTTACATCATAAGTGTTTCGAAATTTTAATGGTTCGCCACTGGGGGGCGTGACTTTGGCAGTTTGATACACGCTCCGAACCACTGATTCGAAACAAAAGATTCGTTAAGCTTCAAAGCTTCATGAAGCAGTGTTTTGAAATCGCCCATCACTAGATATTGTTGAATAAACTCGTTATTTGTTTTTTTGTTTTTTGTTTTGGCGCACAAAAAGTATTCTCGTCGCTTTATAACATTAAGGTTGAACCACTGTAGTCACATGAACTGTTTTAAATAAGTCTTTAGTAGCTTTCTGGGCATTGAAAGTTTTAATTGTCTTGCTGGCAATGCAGGCCTCACTGAGCCTGAGTGACAGTGTAGGACATTTAGTGGTATCTCACCCTTTAATGTTAAATGAGTACATTAATGTTTTAACTTCAGCCCAAATATACACTAGAAGTCAAAAGTTGGAACAGATACTGAAAGAAAAGTGGCCACACATGAGAACTCGAGAGAAAAGAGTGTGCAGAGCTCTAAAAAGCAAAGGGTCTAAAACAGTTTTGATTTGTGAAACATTTTCCACCACATATTCCCATTTGCGTGTCACAGTTCATATTTCATAGTTTGATGACTTTAGTATTATTTTGAAATGTGGAAATAGTAATAGCCTAATAAATATGTATGTCCAATTTCTGATTGGTAGTGTATACAATTTAGTCTTAACCACAAGATCAAAATTACTATACAAGTTTGTTCATATTTTACAGACTTTCATGATCCCTCAAAAACATTAAATGTGGATTAATTTCTAAATAATTCCTAGCAGAACAATAGCTCTATTTATAATTTAAATCATAGATTAACAATTTGTTTGTCACCAACACTTATTACACTTAGAGCTCATAATGCATAATGTGAAATACATTTGCTTATAATATACAAATAATGCAAAATACAAATGCTAATATTGTAAAAGCTGAATACTTGATTTTAAATGAAAGTGTATGTGTGTAAAAATGTTGAAGAAGGTAAAATACAACATTTTCATGAAATAATTATAATACTGAATATGAGAACAATAAGAAAACAGATTTAATTACTTGGGAGCAAACTGCACAATGAAGATCTACAATACCTGAAGTACAGTTAAACCAGCTTAATTTGTTTAAGAATTTAACCCTACTGCTTACTGTAACATCTGAGGGTCATGATCATACAAATGTGTGTCTATTTTATTAAATAAGCTAATAAGCAGACTTCAAGCATTTATGGCAGCAGTGTACTTTGTAATACTAGTAGGGGTAAATGAAAGAGGCATTTGGTGCCCATAGAGTGTGCTGCACAAGCTTTAAAGTATTATGAAATACTAAAACATTTCTGAGATGTGTATGTTGCACATAATGGAAGACAATGTCAGCATTTATTGTTTTTCTTTTTAAGGGGGGTGGGGTATGTTAGGTATGTTCTAGATTTGAAATCTCATGACGTGACCTTTTCAGGCAACTGTGCCAGATTAGGCCTCCGTGTGACTTTCTTTCCTTATCAGGCCCGTATAGCGTGATGCGAATGTAAGAGTAGAACATTGAGATACAGCTGAAAGTCTCTATCACTCTGATGGGCTGATTACCTTGTCAATGTGCTCATGCCCACAGACCACTTCTCATGCTCGCAATCATTGCACCAATCCTGAGTGGGTCATACGGCAGGAAATGGAGTGACTAATTACAAAGTAAACAACTCACCCACTCAGACATCATCACTGTCAATCACATATGAATCAAAATGATGAAATGAGTGAGCCACTTATTAAAGAGCTCACAGCTTGATTAAATTAATGGTGTATAAAACATCAGACACGTTTTTCAAAAAAGTTAAATAGTACAGACCAAAACTATTCTAAACCTATTATGTTATCCCTCATGTTGATTTTTTTCCATAGCACAGATCTGCCTATATGGTAAAATAACAACTTAGAGTTACATTTTTAAAATGAGCCTACTAACTACATTTTTGCAGACCTCCAAAAACATACGTACACATACCATTCACTGCGATTTGCTGAAATGAACACTAGTGGCAGTAAAATACCAACAACTATTTCTTTTCACAGATTACAATTACAGGGGCAGATTATGATTAATAAAGACTTATTTTCATGCCATTCCTTACAAAATACTATTTTATGATCTCAAAACACTTTTACCATTGTGCAACTAATACATTTAGACATCTGCAACACCTAACCAGTTTTTCATGTATGCAATGCAAACTTTACTTGAAATGCTAATATATGACTTCTATCATTAAATTCTAAAAGTATTGGTGCTAATGTAAATATAAATATAAATACACAATGTAAATATATTCTTGGCACATGTGACACTAGGAACAAAAACTCTACATACTGTACACTGTGACAACATGGCTCCAGCTTATCCCAGTAACTGGTGCAGTTACAACTGACTTTATTGTTACAATCTCTGGTCTCCAGAGATTCTGGTCTCCCCTCCTAATTTTCATAAGGATCATCATGTGTTTATCGTCATTTATCATTATTTATTTATCATCATTGTAGGAATGTTTTCAGTTCAAAATAATTTACGTTTTATAATGTTCAACCACTATATAATTTTAATTAAACCAGACTGGCATCCTGGAAGGGTTAAAAGCAGAAATGTGAAGCTTATATTTTTGTTAAAACACTTTAAAGGGGTTATGACACGAGAAATCAAATTTGTCTCACTGAATTCAGTTTGACTTGCGTGCAATAGCGCGTGGCCGTTGATACTGTTTTCTATGCAATGACATTAGCCAGTCATAACAATGATAACATTTACTGACAAGCCTTAATAGGAGATGCCCCCTAAAAAATAATTTCAGACAGAGGGTCAAATGAGGATTAAAAATAATCATTTTTCCATATATATATATATATATATATATATACACTACCGGTCAAAAGTTTGGAAACATTACTATTTTTAATGTTTTTGAACGAAGTCTCTTATGCTCATTAAGGCTGCATTTATTTCATAATAAATACAGAAAAAACAGTAATATTGTGAAATATTATTACAATTTAAAATTATGGTTTTCTATTTTTAATATACTTTAAAATATAATTTATTTCTGTGATGCAAAGCTGAATTTTCAGCATCATTACTCCAGTCTTCAGTGTCACATGATCCTTCAGCAATCATTCTAATATGCTGATTTGATACTCAGTTATTATCAATGTTGAAAACAGTTGTGTTGCTTAATATTTTTTTGGAACCTGTGATACTTTTTTCAGGATTCATTGATGAATAAAAGGTTAAAAAGAACAACATTTATTCAAAATATAAATCTTTTCTAACAAAATAAATCTTTACTATCACTTTTTATCAATTTAACACATCCGTGCTGAATAAAAGTATTAATTTCTTTCAAAAAAAAGAAAGAAAAAAAATTACTGACCCCAAACTTTTGAACGGTAGTGTATATTGTTACAAAAGATTTCTATTTTAAATAAATGCTGATATTTTTTAACTTTTTATTCATCAAAGAATCCTGAAAAAGTATCACAGGTTATAAAATAATATTAAGCAGCACAACTGTTTCCAACATTAATAATAAATCAGCATATTACAATGATTTCTGAAGGATCATGTGACACTCAAGACTGGAGTAATGATGCTGACAATTCAGCTTTGCATCACAGAAATAAATTATATTTTAAAGTATATTAAAATAGAAAACCATAATTTTAAATTGTAATAATATTTCACAATATTGTTGTTTTTTCTGTATTTATTATGAAATAAATGCAGCCTTAATGAGCATAAGAGACTTCGTTCAAAAACATTAAAAATAGTAATGTTTCCAAACTTTTGACCGGTAGTATATATATGTATATATATATATATATATATATATATATAGTGCAAAACAAACAAACAAACAAAATTAGTAGTTCATTATTAATAGTTCATTATAAGTAAACCTCAGGGAATGTACTAAAATAATAATAATAAAATAATCCATGTCATGACCCCTTTAAATAAATGAAAAATAAAAATGTACTTTTACTTCTAAATAAATACTTTTCCCAATACTTTTTTGAAGTGCATCTACTTTTCTAGGTGTATGAACTTCTGGTTATGTGCATAAGTTTCCTAATTTACAAATCCATACATTGTCGAAACAGTGAAGTTGAACGATTGTATATGTTTCATGAAAAAGGTTAAGCAATGACACCAGCCTAATGTTAGCAGATATTCCCCCGGTTTTACAGACAAGGCTTAAAGGGTCAGTTCACCCAAAAATGAAAATAATGTAATTTATTACTCACCATGTTGTTCCACACCTTTAAGACCTTTGTTCATCTTCGGAACACAAATTAAGATATGTTTGATGAAATCTGATGGCTCAGTGAGGCCTCTATTGCCAACAATGTCACCGAACCTCTCAAGATCCAGAAAGGTACTCAAAACATATTTAAAACAGTTCATGTGAGTACAGTGGTTCTACCTTAATATTATAAAGTGACGAGAATACTTTTTGTGCACCAAAAAAACAAAACAAAAAACAAAACAAAATAACGACTTTTCAACAATATCTAGTGATGGCCAATTTCAAAACACTTCTTCGAAGCTTTATGAATCTTTTGTTTCGAATCAGTGATTCGGATCGCGTATCATACTGCCAAACTGCTGAAATCACGTGACTTTGGTGCTTCGAACATACTGATTCAAAACAAAATATTCGTAAAGCTTCGAAGCAGTGTTTTGAAATCAGCCATCACTAGATATTGTTGAAAAGTCGTTATTTTGTTTTTTTGGCGCACAAAAAGTATTCTCTTTGCTTTATAATATTAAGGTAGAACCACTGTACTCACATTAACTGTTTTAAATATGTTTTGAGTACGTTTCTGGATCTTGAGAAGTTCGGTGACATTGCTGGCAATAGAGGCCTCACTGAGCCATCGGATTTCATCAAAAATATCTTAATTTGTGTTCCGAAGATGAACGAAGGTCTTATGGCTGTAGAACGACATGAGGGTGAGTAATAAATGACAATTTTCATTTTTGGGTGAACTAACCCTTTAAAGCTAGTCCTAGACTAAAATGCATGTTTGAGCTGTTTTAACTGAAAGCAGCTTGCACTGACAGATCTTAAAGTATGTCAGAGCCATTGTTTTGTCTCAAGATGCACACCAGTAATGTTTTTCTTTTCTTTTCTAGTGTACGTTTATAAAAGCAACTTAAATGCCCTAATTGAACTAAGGCCTAATCCTGGCTTAGGCTAAACCCTGTCTGTGAAACCAGGCCATTATGTTAAAGTCTAGTGGCTTTTTTTATGCTACACAAATGCTGTCAACGGACTTGTTTTGAACCAGGAACATTCCTTTAAATGTATAGGCACTTAAATCCTCTTTTTTACACTGTCTTTAGTACATGTGTGGTGTCCTTAGATCATTCAGACTATCTGTGTGTGCTGGATGGATGGTCTGTCAGAGGTATGGTGGACCTCTGCCGTGGACACAGGATCTTGAAGAAGGCCCTACGGAAGCTGCTGTGGCACAGAGGGTAAAGGAATGGGTTGATTGCTGAGTTCAGCCACAGCAGCCAGAACGTCACCTCATACCAGTGATGTGCCACACAGTCACCTCTACACGCCGCTCGCACAATCATTAACAGAGTGTACGGTGCCCAGCACACTGCGAAAACACACACGATTATTGCCAAAGATTTAGCAATCTTCTTGTCCTGCCTTAGACGTGAGCGCTGAACACACCGCATTGACAGACCGTCGCTCTCCGAGCGCTTCTCGCTGTCTGAAGTGCTTGTCTTTTTGAGTGTCTGTGAGTTCCAGCAGATTCGTACGCTCATGCGGGTCTTCTTCCCCTGTAGAGCTGCAGCATCTTGGCATTTTGGAGGACAGGATTCTTTTTTACTGCCGAGTCTCCTCTGACGGATGCTGAGGTAGATGCTGATGTTGAAGAAAGCCACGGATAAAAAAGGTGAGAAAAATTCGACCACTGAAGCAGAAAGCAGGAAGTACCAGGTGTAGTAGAACTCAGCAAAACACTCGTTGTCTGGTACGCGACTCCTGCCTGTCAGCTGCTCCCAGAATAAGATGGCCGGTCCGTAGAGAAGGAAGGCCAGAATCCAAACCGCTGCTATCTTCACCACAGCGAAGTGGATCATTCCTTGCTTGGCACGATAAGATACCTGAAATCAGGAAAGAAAGCAATGTAAAAATTTCATTTAAATAATAATAAATATAGGAAAATTCAATACATTTTTGTTGTACTAATCAAGATTGTGGAAATCAGGATTGTGCGTAGTTAGTATTTTTTTAAGACATTGAACTTAGACCATAAAACTTATACTGAACATTTGTTCACAAACCTTTTGAGTACTGTATTTTGTAGACTAGAGATTTTGCTACAAAATGGTATGCAAATCATCATGCACACTCATTCACATAAAACAATATATTTATTTAACTTTTGTGAGACACTTTTTGGGTTAAAAAGGTTGTATGTGAGGGAGTGTCAATGGTCATGAATAATGATGAGTTTCACACCTGTGTAGGCAAAGACCCTTCCTTAATGGGCCTATCAAGATGGAATAATGTGAGACAGCCTGAAGAAAGAATGTGAGTAGACTAAAAGATTGTTTTGTATAGAGTTTAATTACAAAATTTTAATTACAAAATAGTGCAGAATATAATCAAAATGTAAACAATAAATGTCAAAGGCACAGTTTTGAGCACACAGATTTGATCACAATCACACATCTTTGTGCCACACTTGAAAACAGTTTATGGGTCATGTTACAATATAGCTTTTAGTGCACAATGAAAGCGTTGGCAGCAATGTCCAAAAAGTCTTTCTGTACCACTTCATGGTTCTGTGCTGTGTAATGTAGTACTGTAACAGCATATTGGCAGGTCAATGGCGCCCCATGTGTTGGTGTATGCAGTCACAGGTGCAGGACATGGGAAAAAATTGTCCTCCGTGTAACTTCTGCTTCCACCCTCCTCTGCACACTGTCTCCTGTAAAGGCAACATGGATGGTGGAACAGACAGACACCTCTCACGTATCCATCCACTTCACAAACACAAGAGGCCCATCCTGAATCTGGACCTCTGGCAGATTTTTTTCATGAGTGAATTATCTGCATTCTGTAGGCAGACCCCCCTACTGTCCATGTAAGTCCCACATGCACCAAACTTCATAACAAACAAGTCTGTTAGGAGTTTAGAATGTGTGTAGAAATTGTTCATGTACAAATGGTACCCAGAGACTAAAACTTTACTGTTCAAAAGAGATGTCACAGCATAATGACAGTCCAGTCCATGGCCTGGCTCTTTCCTGTGTACACCGAAAAGTCCACACTGTATCCATTTGAGTGCAGGAAGAACTTGAAAGCCCACCTGGCTGGCTTGGCTTTCATGTGCTGTGTCATTCCTGTGTTTGCTTTGCATGCCACCATTCTTTCATCCACAGCAAAATTTCTTCTAGAATGACAGATATTTTTGCAAGCATGACATATAGTGTCCATGAGGGGTTTTACCCTGAACAGACGGTCATGTTCAGCTGTGCCCCTCTTTCTGTCATTCTCCTTGTCTGCATTTGGCTGAGTTATGTCCCTTGACATAACTGTTGCAAAGAGAAAAGACTGCTCTGTCCCTGTAGTCGTTCCTGATGGAGCTCACCTTCACCATGGCCATGTAGAATAGAAGCCCAATGTGGCAGTACAGCTGATGCTGACATCTTTCCATTTATATTTGCAGCCGTTTGCAGAAGCCCTGGCAGCCGGAGCATTGGTGTTGTGGCACACAGTTGGCAATGCACTCTCACAAAAAAAAAAAAAAAAAAAAAAAAATTTAAATAGACTAAGGGGGGAGTCAACAGACCTCAGTTGTGGTCCAGGTTCCCGTGCAGGCAGTAATCTCAGAGTCTGTGAAACCATGTCAACATCAGTCTCTGTCTTCCATGACAGAGTGGACTGCCTGTAGCTTGCGTGCTTGTTTGCTCTCTTTGAAGTAGGTGTCTTGTCACATCTGTAAAACAAACAAACAACAGTGAGCCGGCTGGTAACACAATCAAAGAATCTATATTATCATTACCAATCACTAATACTAGTGCCCATGCATAACAAAGGCAGCACAGTTTTTGTAATGCCATATAAGCACATGTGCTATGACAAAGTATGTAAACAAAATTACATCTGTAAAATATTACATTTATGCACTTACTCATTATGATTCTCAATCGCACTGAAAACTGAATGGCACATGCGTGCCCTCCCTGTGTGAGGTGCTGGTGAAGAGAGTGATGCAGCCACATTCCTAAAAATAAATAAATAAAAAGTTGTTAGCTTATACTGTCCAAAGTAAACTGATGGGTATGGATGCACTATGTATATATCTGTTGATGGGCCATAGGCCATACATATTTATAGCACATTCCAAACATTAACACATCAGCAGATATTTACAAACACAAACTACATTGATGAGGCAGTATTTTAGCTACCGTAAACATCCGTAAACCGATGCCCTGGAGTCACAATGGAGCCAGAGTCACATCCATGCACTTCGTTAAGGTGCGAGGCAGTAAGGCTAGGCTGAAATGAAGATCTCGATACTGGTATGCTTCACCCCCAAAAGCAAAACTGAGAAACTTCCTGGTTTCAGTGGTTCAGTATGAAAATATGCATCTTACAGATCTATCATGACAAACCAATCCTGAGATTAAGTTTGAGATATGATAAGCTTGAATGCTAACATCATGAACCTGTATATCCTCAGAGTATGATTCACACTTACAATCGGAGACCCGTTGAGAGCGGAGTGCCCAACCTTGTGGGGAAAATAACATGCCCTGATACCCTCCAAAGAGGGGGTGGGCACCCTTCTCCAGCAAAATTGCTGAACGGAGATGGGGCGGGAACCCCACCCGAGGATACTCTCCCAAGAATCACTGAAGGTGGTGGGATTGATAGAACAGCCTCGCAAGGGTGTCAGCCTTTGATACCTGAACACCTTGGCACTGGGACTACTATTCTACCCAGCTGCCCGAGAGGCAACAACTGGTCTTTGCCTTACAGCTGGGATTGCGTGCGGTGCCCAGGCCCCCAGTCCTTACGAGGGGGAATATGAGCAGCCACACTGGCCATACTGGCTGATTGATCCCTCCGGCCCTTGGACCCAGCAAGGGACACACTGTTGAAATGCTGCCATTTGTTTCTTAGCCGCCTGAAACCTGTCAACGGTTATATTGGGGTGTCAGCAGAAAAGGTTTCTGAAAGGAAAAAGCCAGTCTTTTTAACTCTTTCCCTGCCAGTGTTTTTTTTTTTTTTTTTTTTTTTTTTTTTAAAGTTGAGGCAAAATTTTGAACAAAGACTGCAATGTGCATAAGCAATGCTTTTATTGCTTGTTTCTGCTTCTTTTTTCCCTGTGTTTTGATATGGAGATTGTCAACTCTTTCAGAAGATGCGTGATAGCGCCCCCTACCGTATAACAGTGAAAACACGGAAAGCCGGAAAATTCTGTCAGTGGCGGAGAAGCGTTGTCTCATAAATAATGGAAAAATTCTGTCAATGGCAGGGAAAGAGTTAATGATCATGCCAAAGTAGGGGAGAGACAGCTCGCAAGCATCTCTTCGACCCTTGGCATCAAACCATACCCGTATTCGTACAAGGACAAATAATTCACTGCCAGGGGGGTTTCAACGCATGGTATGGGCTGTTCCTCGATCTCAAAAACCTCAGTGTGTATTGAGAAAGAAGAGGAGGCTCTGCCACTGATAAGAAAGCACTCATGAAGCTTACACTTCCCATTTCCAGGAACACTATAAGCTTCTAAATTGCTTGCTTGCCATTCTTATAGTACTCCTATTTAAACAAAATTAGTCAAACATTATGAGCACATATTCGTAAACACTTGTAAGTTACATTGATAACACAGTATTTTACCATACATCATTTTAAGCAGTGTCATAAACTAGCCAAAACTAGCCAATATATATATATAAATAATAATAATATGAATGTTTAGACTGCATATTATAAACATTTACACCAGAGTAGATACACAAGTAAGCTACATTGAAAACTAGACAAAATATAGTCTAAACATTATATGATTTATAATATGATATAAAAATAATATATTATACACGATACAATTTAAATACTAGTTTGTGTATGACATTTAGATATTAAAAGCTACCTATATAGAGGGCATTTCAAATTCCAACATTTCTGTCTGGAAATATAGTTTGGAATTAGCTAGCATAACTAGTTGTAATGCGAGTAATGTAAGTAAGAATAAATTACATACTTGTCAGAAAGTATATCCTCCACTGGATCAAGTCCCTCTTCAAATGCAACTGTTCGTCATTAGAGTTGTAATCTTCTTCTCAGGAAATGGTAAACTCTTCCTCACTGTCCAGAACCATCTGAAAAGCTTCCTTGCCTATATAGAGTGCCATCTTCCAAATGCGTAGGAAAGTCAATGAATCTTTTGATGAATCTTGATGCTTTTATGGTATTGATCTTGTCTTTATTTTCATGCATATTCCATAATCTGAGAATTTTTATGTGAATTGTAGAATATTAAAAGTAGACATTTCACACCCCAGAATGAAGTTCACAGAGACCAAGATGGTAGTATATTTGTTTTCCGTATATTACAAAGACTACAACATTTTGTTTTTATTGTGAGTGTAAACAAATCAGAAAAGCATTAATGCCAAGTATGTTTACACAGACAAGGAATTTGTCTTGATGACAGGAGCTTCCAGTGCAGAAAAAAGAAGCACAGACATACATAGGGATAACAAATAAATAATAAATAATAAAAAGGTATATAACGCAATAATAAAAAAAGGCAATAAAATTAAATACAATACAGCAATTAATATACATAAAATGCACAATATACAGAATTACGTACGTATAGATATGCTATGTATGGATGTACAGTTATGTGCGAAATGGATGTGTACGAATGTGCTATACACAGTCATGTGCAAATTTAAGTGGAATGAATGTACAGAGGTAGATAATAAATAAGTAAATAAAATAATTATATTATTGTAATGTTATATGTACAATGAAGAGACCCTGTTGGAAGTTTTAACTGTTCAGGTGAAAGATGGCCTAAAGGAAAAAGCTGTTCTTGTGTCTGGCTGTTCGGGTACTCAGTGCTCTGTAGCACCGTCCAGAGAGCAACAGTTTCAAGAGAAAGTGGGCTGGGTTGTGTGGGGTACAAAGTGATTTTCTTAGCCATTTTTCTCACGTTGGAGGTGTAAAGTTCATGGATGTTGGACAGGGGGGCACAAATAATCTTCTCAGCAGTCCTGATTGTCTGTTGTAGTTGCCTTCTGTTTGATTTGGTGGCTGATAGATGAACACAGGACAGACTCAATGACGGCTGAATAGTTAAATTGCATAGTGTATAATATATTATTTTTATATCATATTATAAATCACATTTATATGAATGTTTAGACTACAACCTGAATTCCAGAAAAGTTGGGACGTTAAATTTGAATAAAATGAAAACTAAAAGACTTTCAAATCACGAGCCAATATTTTATTCACAATAGAACATAGATAACATAACAAATGTTTAAACTGCGAACTTTTACACTTTTATCCACTAAATGAGCTAATTTCAAATTTAATGCCTGCTACAGATCTCAAAAAAGTTGGCACGGGGGCAACAAATGGCTGAAAAAGCAAGACATTTTGAAAAGTTTCAGCTAGGAGAACATCTAGCAACTAATTAAGTTAATTGATATCAGGTCTGTAACATGATTAGCTATAAAAGGGATGTCTTAGAGAGGCAGAGTCTCTCAGAAGTAAAGATGGGCAGAGGCTCTCCAATCTGTGAAAGAGTGCGTAAAAAGATTGTGGGAAACAATGTTCCTCAACGTCAAATTGCAAAGGCTTCGCAAATCTCATCATCTACAGTGCATAACATCATCAAAAGATTCAGAGAAACTGGAGAAAATTTCTGTGCGTAAGGGACAAGGCCGAAGACCTTTATTGGATGCCCGTGGTCTTCAGGCCCTCAGACGACACTGCATCACTCATCGGCATAATTGTGTCAATGACATTACTAAATAGGCCCAGGAATACTTCCAGGAACCACTGTCGGTAAACACAATCCGCCGTGCCATCTGCAGATGCCAACTAAAGCTGTATCATGCAAAAAGGAAGCCGTATGTGAACATGGTCCAGAAGCGCCGTTGTGTCCTGTGGGCCAAGGCTCATTTAAAATGGACTGTTTCAAAGTGGAAAAGTGTTCTATGGTCAGATGAGTCCAAATTTGACATTCTTGTTGGAAATCACAGACGCCGTGTCCTCCGGGCTAAAGAGGAGGAAGACCTTTCAGCGAGTTCAGTTCAAAAGCCAGTATCTCTGATGGTATGGGGGTGCATAAGTGCATACGGTATGGGCAGCTTGCATGTTTTGGAAGGCACTATGAATGCTGAAAGGTATATAAAGTTTCCAGATGACGCCTATTTCAGGGAAGGCCTTGTGTATTTCAGCAGGACAAGGCAAAACCACATACTGCAGCTATTACAACAGCATGGCTTCGTCGTAGAAGAGTCCAGGTGCTGAATTGGCCTGCCTGCTGTCCAGATCTTTCACCTAAAGAGAACATTTGGTGCATCATTAAATGAAAAATACGTCAAAGACGACCACAAACTCTTCAGCAGCTGGAAACCTATATCAGGCAAGAATGGGTCCAAATTCCAACACCAAAACTCCAGAAACTCATTACCTCGATGTCCAGACGTCTTCAAACTGTTTTAAAAAGAAGAGGAGATGCTACACCTGTCACATGTCTGTCTGTTTTGGTCTCTGTTCATTTGGTCACATGTCCTCCTTTGTTCTTTTCCGGATTTCGGGTTGTATATTTTGTCTAGTTTTCAATGTAGCTTACAAACGTTCCTTACTTGTGTATCTGCTCCGGTGTAAATGTTTATAATATGATACAGTCCAAACATTCATATTTTTTTTTTATATTTTGGCTAGTTTATGACACTGCTTAAAATACTGTATGGTAAAATACTGTTATCAACGTAACTTACAAGAGTTTACGAATATGTGCTCATAATGTTTGACTAATTTTGTTTAAATAGGAGTACTATAAGAATATCAGAAGAATATCAGACTCAATGACGGCCGAATAGTACAGTGTCAGCAGCTCCTGTTGCAGGTTAACCTCCTCAGCTGGCGGAGAAAGTACAACCTCTGCTGGGCCTTTTTCACAGTGGAGTCTATGTGAGTGTCCCACTTCAGGTCCTGAGAGATGGTACAGCCTATAAACCTTTAGGAGTCCACTGCTACTGCAGTGCTGTTCATGATAGTGAGTGCGAGGGACTTTCTCCTGAAATCCACTATCATCTCCACTGTTTTGAGCATGTTCAGCTCAAGGTTGTTGTGACCACACCAGAAAGCCAGCTGTTCAACATCCTGTCTGTATGTGTTGAAGGTCAAACTGAATTCCACAAATAAGATTCTTACACAAGTCCCAAGTCTGTCGAGATGTTGCAGGATATAATGCAGTCCCTTTTTGACAGCATCATCCACAGACCTATTTGCTTGGTAATCGAACTGAAGGGGATCCAGCAAGGTAGGCCAACACCAGTTTTTTAAACAGCTTCATGACCACAGACATAAGAGTGAGCAGTCTGTAGTCATTAAGTCCAGTGATTTTGTTTTTTGTTTTTTTGAGGACCAGAATGATAGTGGACCATTCAAAGCAGCAGGGAACTTCGCATTGCTCCAGCAATCTCTTGAAGATTTGTGAAGATGGGGGCCAGTTGGTCAGAGCTGTCTTTTAAACAGGCACACGTTCTCCACACAGACCATAAGCGCAGGTTGAATAGCGGGAGGGGGAGGAGAGAGGTTGCAGGAGGTGTTGGTGTATGTGTGAAGTGCAGATCAGAGCAGAAGAGGGGTGTGAGACTGGGCTTATAAAACACATTAGCTGCGTTTCCCTGAGAGCAGTCTACATCCCTGGGTACCAAAATCAGGGAGCAGACATCCTGTCGAGGCAGGGGCTGAGGCCCGGGGAATGGAGACTCCACCCCGAGGTGATGGAGTCAATCTGAAGAGAAGTTGGCCAGCCGGAAGTGGACTTACTTGCATCTCAAGAAACACCACACTGTCCACTCTGGTTCTCACTGACACATCAAGCTCTTCTGGAGCTGGATGCCATGGTGCAGACGTCTTTCATGTTAACCCTTTAAGCCCGATGTGTACCACTGGCGGTACACCACCCCCGTGAAAAAATTATGATTATTATTATTATTATTATTATTTTATTTTATTTATTTTTTTTGTAGCTCGGTGGCTCCCGTAGGCAGTACACACAGGATTAGAGGGAGGAACTACTCAGCACTCATTAAGAGTTCTTCAAAATGGTTGGATGCATTAAAAAGCTGAGTTACTAAACTTTAAAATATCTATTTTGTGTTATTCTTGTCAGTGGTTGCTTAGTAATTTGATTATGTGGAGACGTGTTCTCTGGAGTGGCGAATCACGCTTCTCTGTCTGGCAAGCCAATGGACGAGTCTGGGTTTGGCGGTTGCCCGGAGAACGGTACTTGCCTGGCTGCATTGTGCCAAGTGTAAAGTTTGGTGGAGGGGGGATTATGGTGTGGGGTTGTTTTTCAGGGGTTGGGCTTGGCCCCTTAGTTAAAGTGAAAGGAACTCTTAATGCTTCAGCATACCAAGACATTTTGGACAATTTCATGCTCCCAACTTTGTGGGAACAGTTTGGGGATGGCCCCTTCCTGTTCCAACATGACTGCGCACCAGTGCACAAAGCAAGGTCCATAAAGACATGGATGAGCGAGTTTGGTGTGGAGGAACTTGACTGGCCGGCACAGAGTCCTGACCTCAACCCGACAGAACACCTTTGGGATGAATTAGAGAGGAGACTGCGAGCCAGGCCTTCTCGTCCAACATCACTGCCTGACCTCACAAATGCGCTTCTAGAAGAATGGTCAAAAATTCCCATAAACACACTCCTAAACCTTGTGGAACGCCTTCCCAGAAGAGTTGAGGCTGTTATAGCTGCAAAGGGTGGGCCAACTCCATATTAAACCCTACGAACTGGGGAAGAATGGGATGTCATTTAAGTTCTTGTGCACGTAAAGGCAGGCGTCCCAAAACTTTTGGCAATATAGTGTATTTCTCTAAAAATGTAAAAAGTTTTCTATCAAACGATAACTACCTTTTGACTCTCCTTGCTATAGTATTGGAGTTATTAGTCTTTACTTTTGTGTGTCAATTAGAAAAAAAAAAAAACAACAACTCTAAAAATGCCTTCAGGGCTTAAAGGGTTAAGAGGAAAGTTGCAATAATCACTTGGGTCAAAAGTATTTTTTAAACTAAAAAATAAGAAAAGATATGTATTTGTGCAAGATAAAAAAGATATGTATATGAGCTGTACAACAATTTGCGTTGTACATTAAATGTGCAATGACAATAAAGACATTCAAATTCAAAATATTTTGGTGCCACATGTGAGAGGCCCTACACAACTGGTGCCCCGTGTGAGGGCCCCTACAACTATGAAACACCAAAATCTCCTGTCCACCCTTTCTGACTTGGGCATCACAGGTACGTTACTTTTTCGGATTTACCTCACAGGCAGATCTTTCAAGGTTTTTATGGAGAGAAGGGGTGTCTGAGTAACATCAGCTAATCACTGGGGTGCCTCAAGTTTCAATGCTCACTTCTTTTCTGCATTTACACAACTTTACTGGGAATGATTATAAAGGCACAGGGCTTCTCCTACCACTGCTATGCAGATGATACACAGCTCTATCTGTAATTTGAAGCTGATGATCCCACTGTCTCCACTCGTATCTCTGCCTGCCTTTCAGATATATCTGCTTGGATGAAGCAGCGTCATCTCCAGCTCAAACTTGTGAAGACAGAGCTCCTCCTAATCCCAGCAACATCAGTCGACCACAACGTAACTGTGCAACTGGGGTCTACAACACTAACACCAACCAGAACAGCAAAGAACCTGGTGGTAGTACTCAATGACCAACTGAGCTTTTCCTCCCACATTTCAACATTATTTGATATTATTCTTAGCAGTAGTAGTATATGTTTTTACATAAAATCAATAACATAAAAGATAAAACATGTCTGGGAAAGATAAATTAAAATTAAATAACTGTAATTACAGATCTAGGTTAAATTATAACATGTCAGTCTTTATTTTTCTTCTTTTTAGGGCAGCAGTAACTCAGCAGCAAAGAGCCATCCTCATCAAAAGCTGCAGTTCAGCCCACAATTCAGCAAACATTTAAAACAAATCGCCTATGCACCCACATCTAAACATGTTAAACACCTAAATAATGCAGTGGCATGCTTCATTGCCAAAGACATGATGCCCTTTCAAGAACCATGGAAAACCAGCTTCACAGTGTATTTCCTCTCTTCAGACTGGGAATTGAAGTCCTTTTGCCTCAAAACGACATCTTAGAATTCTTTGAAAACATGCTGCAAGAGTGGAGCATCACAAATAAGCATTTGCCTAGCATCGCAACATGAAAAAGCCCTGTGTTTACCCTTTGGCTTGGCTGTTTTGGCCATAAACTAAATTTAGCTATAGCCAAAGTTCTTAAAATTCAAACAGTTGACTCAGCTGTACGAGCATGCAGGCATCTTGCACAGGGATTCTCTCGCAGTTGGAAAAGAAAGAGAGAATTGAGGAAGAATCAGGCAATCCTAAACATTCTTAAACATGAAATCTCATTCATTTATGACATAGTGACAAGATGACTGACTTTGTAGTGACTTTCAAAATGATTGAGAGATTTCTGGAACAGCAGCGGGCTTGTTGAGCAGTCTTCGCAGCAGACAGAAACTCATGGCATCTAATGCCAAAAGACTGACTTGCACACTTTGGAAATGGTCTGCCAATTTCTTTGGCCTCTAAATGACTTCACAGATCTACTGGGTTCTGAAACAAACACCACCCTGTCATCTTTGAAGCCTGTTATGAAGCATATGACTGGCATTCTGAATGAAAAGGAGGAAGATGATGATATCTTCTAATGCTGACCCACTTGCATGGTGAAAGGCTCATGTTCAAGAGTTACCTCCCCTTAGCAACATAGCAAGGAAATTTCTCTGCATCCCAGCACCCAGTGTGCCCTCAGAGAGGGTGTTCAGTTCTAGTGGACACATTCTTGTGGAAACTGTGAAGTTCAAAAGAACGGCATTTAATTGAAATGGAAATCTTTTATATCAAAGCTAACAAAGTGCAGCGATGTTTGGCACATCTTATTTCACAAACCAGTTTAGTTAAACGGTCAGAGTCATCTGTATGTCAGATAAATATAGGAATTGTATTTTTCTGCTCACCATGTTTCTGCTGTTGTTAAAATAACTGCGTCATCTGCAGCTCTTAATGCCGCGCTTTACGCTTTTATCGTGAGAAAGCAATGCGCATGGAGCGGAAAGAGCTTGAATGAAGCGTGATTGGCTCTAGATGAAAATATTAGAGGATGTAGCACCGAAAGATCATTAAAGTAAACGACCCTGAGCGCTTGTGATGTGAACCTCTCCTTTGTTTTGACGCACTGCTCACTTTAATCTGTAGAAATGGTAAAATGGTACAATTATGTCCCGCAGTCCGGATGGAACAAAAATTGTACCTTTATCTTTTCACTTGGTCAGTAACCTTAAAGGAGCACATTTGTACATTCTCTACCCCTAAAGTGTGCATATTAGTATCATAAGATACAAGTACACCTTTAATTAAAAATAACCATGGTGTTACTACAAATACTAGTCAAAACAATGGTTTCTGTAGCAAAACCATAGTTAATTTTTGTAATGGACTGCCAGTGACAGTGACTTTCCATTTGTTTATTGTGAAATAACTCCTAATTGTACTGGCCATCTGTCCAAGTTGTTTCCCTGCCTTCGGCCTGAGATGCTGGGATAGGCTCCAGCATCCCCACGACCCTACAGACGACAAGCGGTTTGGAGAATGGATGGATCACAGAGAGTATGGTGCCAATGGTTTCTTATGATCTACTTATGCTTATGATGCCTTTGGGAAACGCAGCCCTGTTTGAATAAGCGCTGTGATTGAAGCATCAGATGAACAGGAGACATAGTTCTATCCTACACAATTATTTGCCTGTTCATATTTTTTACTTCAAAGTTTTTTTTATGCATTAAATTATGTGCTTAATAAATAAAACTGCTGGTTAAACTCTTAACACATAAATATCCCACTTAACAGTTAAATGTGATGTGATCTGCAAAAACCCATCACATGGTGAAATTTTACCTATCACAGGTTTCAATGCCATATGAAAGCTGGATTCGAGCCCTTTCCAAATCTGTTTTTACTTCTTTCATAGCTTGTCTTTCACAGGTTATCTGAAGTCAGCTGATCGCTCTGATTTTCAGGAACAGAATTCTGAGAAAAACAGGTTTAAATAACTCTCACCCCCTTTTTTTCGCATAGATGCACTATCCAAACATAAATGTAATTCAAGAATGCTTTGGAATATAGACCTAAGGTTGGTCTTGTTTTAAAGAAGACACTTGTCAGATTATTGTAGAAGTGAAATAAATTATGAAAGTGAAATTTAAAAAAAAAAGTTATAGAAGTTTAAATTTATGAAAATGTAAAAAATATAATTGTTTATATTTTATAATAATATATTACAAAGCATGTTTTACTACTACAAGAAAATAAATGCCAAAAATGTCAACATTCCAAATTTTAGGCTGAAATATTTCAAAAATTAGCTTTCAGTAAGATTTTGTTTGGGCGCAGTACCAAACTTTTTCACTAAATGACACCCAAGCTTTATATCTGACCATTTAAAGGCGCCTCCATTTATTTGAGTGATCTGAACCATATATTTCCATATTTTCATACATTTTATCAAGTAGACATCCTATTCAGAAGTAGTATGGGCAGTTTGGCAGAATTTGATTTGAATTCAACCTCTAATAAACACATAATTAGAACATGTCATAGCTCCGTTGTTCTCTTGTGCTCCGCCTTCTCACGATAACGTTGTATTAGAAAAAAAAAATCTTTGCGTGCCATAGTTTATACAGGACTGGCGGGAAATTTGCATTAATACACCTTCATTCTACATGTTATGTGGTTTATTTTGATAGGTGAACTGTCTTTGTAGTGTTAAGAGAGGGAAAGCTATGGCCGTTTTTTTTTTTTTTTTTTTTTACCTCCGCTAGGTGTGTTTTTAAACAGTAACGTCAGAGAAAGACAGCCTTGCCACTATAAATCGCTATTTTTCTGCACTTAACAGGCGAATTTTGCCAAGATATTTTTACGGATGATAGACAAGATGTTATAGAATGATAATTTAATGAAAACCCAATTTTGACAAGAAAAAAAAAAGAAGACATTTGACCTATTTTTGGACTTTACTGAAAACGTTCCATCGTGACATCCGACGGGTTTTCCCAGATCACATCACAAATATCTCAACACAGACTCCACATTATTTTTTGCACACCATATTTGTATGTGTGTGAACACATGGCATTTGAGAGCTGCAGCAGATGCCAACATTTTCAGCAATTAACCAGTTTCGGTTATGAGATGACAAGGTAAAACTCTTCAATCCTTTTTACACATTACTTGCTGTTACTTGTTTTACCACCATTTTGTCGATATTCTCTACTCTAACACTAGATCAAAATGTTAAATTCAGATGCCTGTTTGTTGCTACTATTTTTATTTGCCTGCTGTACCCATATGGAGGCCCAAATGCAAAACTAATGTGCTAATAATCTTTTGAGAAATTTTTAAATCAACTGAGAAATGTTACAAAATCAACATAGTAATTGATAAATTAACTGAAATGTCAATAAATCAACCAAGCAATCAATTATCAAGATGAGATAAAAAGATTAAAGTTAATTATGAATTTAGAATTTATTACTATTCCATTATCAGGCTGCTAATAAAATAATAATAATAATAATAATCTCGTAGCATATTTAATTTCAAGACAACAAACTGTGGCATTGCTCCACTGAACCATGATCACCACATAGAAACCAAATGTGAAAAAGCACAGTAGCGAATGAGGACAAACACTTTCTTTTGTTGGCATACACAGAGTATCTGTGTACACGGTCATAGTGCTGTCAACGATAGAATGAATCTTTCTTCCTTCACTGGCTTTGATTGAAGCTGTAGCCGCAGTCTGTGAGATCAAACATGGCTGTCTTGCAGATTAAAGGCACACGTTACGTTTTGTGATTTATGTTCATATCATTGCTCTGATGTTAAGAGCTTGCGTGGGAAAACAAAACAAGACATTTTCAAGGACGCTTTCTGACCTGAGTCTAACCAAACATCAGAGAAACCTTTGAAGTAAATATTCCACACTATTCAACTGCTTTATATATCTGTGTTCCCAGGCCATCTCAGGATGTTTCTTTAGTTAGACAGACTTAAACCCACAGTAAAAGTAGATTAGCTAGATTTGGGGAGATCACCACATGCCCTCTCCACTCAACAATGCCTTTAGTTTAAAGTTAAATAAAAATAAAATCCTAGCCAACCTGTTCACACCTGTTGCCAAAGCCCATGTGCTCAAGCACTATTACACACTATTTATTATGCTCTATTAAAGGATTAGTTCACTTTGAAATGAAAATTAGCCCAACCTTTACTCACCATCAAGCCATCCTAGGTGTATATGACTTTCTTGTTTCTGACGAAGACAATCTGAGAAATATTAATAAATATCCTGACGCATCCGAGCTTTATAATGGCAGTGATAGGGATCAATGAGTATGAGCTGAAGCGAGTGCTTCCATCCACATCATAAATATGTGCTCCACACAGTGTTAATAAAGGCCTTCTGAAGCGAAGCGATGCGTTTGTGTAAAAAATATCCATATTTAAACAAGTTATGAAGTCGAATATCGGGCTTCCGCCAAACCGCTTTCTGTATTCAACGTACGCAGAAAGTATAAACCTCTTGCAGTTCACAAAGCTTATGCTACATCATGCGCCTTCCATATTAAACTTCTGAAAAAAGTGTAATTGACGCAACGCCAGTTTACACTTTCTTCGGAACTTGTATATGGAAGGCGGTCTGGCGGAAGCTCAATATTTGACTTCATAACTTGTTAAATATGGATATTTATTTTACACAAATGCATTGTTTCGCTTCAGAAGGCCTTATTAACACTCCGGAGCCGTGTGGAGCACATATTTATGATGGATGGATGTGGATGGAAGCACTTTGTTCAGCTCATACTCATTGAACCCTATGACTGCCATTATAAAGCTCGGATGCGTCAGGATATTTATTAATATTTCTGCAATTATGTTCATCAGAAAGAAGAAAGTCATATAGGATGGCTTGAGGGTGAGTAAAGGTTGGGCTAATTTTCATTTCAAAGTGAACTAATCCTTTAAAGGCACAATATGTATATTTTTGCCGCTAGAGGTCGCTTATTCAAAACAAAGGCGTAGCTTGATGACGTCTTCATTTTGCGGAATCATGGGAGGTGTTGTCTTCACCTGTACAGCTGATGGACAAGAATCGGGACGGGACTCGGGCAGAAATCATGTTCATGGATGAGATTATTAACGTTACTGTAGTATGAAGCAGAGCAGGGTCGAGTGCTGTGTGAACAGAAACGAGGCCGCTGGAGCGATTGCTAATGAGAGATGAGCGCAACACACGGCTCGAGAGCAGCGGGACTTTTATTATGCCGCAATTGCCGCTTCCGCTTCTTCTGGTCAAGCGTATGTGGGGTAAAGCAGTGCTGTTTTATCATATTAGATACATTTGTGTGTTGGAAGTTGTTATAGTGCCACTCTGCATTTGCTCGGCGGCTACTATGAGATACTTAATGCACACTGCAGTAAGCTAGATTGATAGTAGGCATGGTAAAACATGGTACTTACTGTAAATCAAGAAAACGAGATTTAAACAATAAGACTTGCTGTGTTGAGCTATATAACATGATTAGTTTTCTGTCGATGAATATCCATCCAAACAGTTGCTCACCTGTCCTTTGGTGTTTCCGTGGTTTTTACAAAATAAAACCGGAAACCGAGGGTAACGTGGGTATGATGTCATTGATGGTCCGTGGACATGGTCTGTGTCCTGGTTAAAATTGCTTATTTCAATGGATTTAAACATTCTTGGAAACATTTGGATAATGTAAATACACAAGTCAACAAAATATATATAACATTGTTCTAGTGGTTTTTGGATATCCAAAAATCTTACATATTGTGCCTTTACGTAGATTAGTCTTCTTTTGTGCTATGATCAAAGATCTAAAAGCACCAAAATAAATAATTAAAACACAATAATTCCTTTAGTTTGTGGGGAGAACCGGTGTGTTGTTGAGCATCGCTCAATACAGAAGGCCCTACAGTGAGTGCTGGTGTTTGCTGACACCTCTGATACCTCTGCACTGGAACAACCATATGATCCAGTGGTTTATTTCCATCAAACCATCAGATGCTCAGCAGCACTGTCTGATTGCTTTCCCCACTTGAGATGTCTGTTCAAAAAAGTGGGTCATTTAAAGACGTGATCTGGCTAGTTTCTCAATTCCCCCTATTCTCCCTAATCCCCCCATCTCCTTTAGTGAGATAAAGAAAAGTATTTTTGGATAAAGGTAAAGGCATTTAGCTTGCGGTCCATGATAGAGAGCTTGAGCACTCAACAAAATAGCAAACCTATTTTCTTAATGTTCTTTGTCTATTGTGCACAATTTATCAGTGCATGCAATCTCAAAGAAAATAAAAGGTCTTTGTAATATTTAATCAGAATGTGCTTGTTTCACCTCTGAAATTGCTTTTCTTTTTGGCTGACCAAGCCCTTTTATTTTCAACCACTTATCACATAGAGACCACTTTTCACAATCCAATAAATTCCAAGTGAGTGAGATCAAGTCTAATCTTTTTCTTATTGAATATTGAGTTTTATTCTGTAAAATATATCAGAATATGAAAGCAAAAAGTGCAGTGAACAGCGTTTCACATTGACTTTAAGCAGGTAATGGGGAGTGGCAGTTTGTGAGAGAACTTTTCGGAGTTGCTGATAGGTAAACAAACATTGATCAAACCAATATAAGATTGCAGCAGGTTTGATTTTTATGTATTTGCTGATAATTATGTGTACACAGACGACATCCCCCTGATATCTTACAGTAGTGTTGATAATTAATAGCATGTTATAATCTCTCCAATCAGTCTGTTGTATCAGTGTTCTTATTTCCTGTTTAGTTACTGTTTTCTTTGTTATCTCGGTTTCCAAGTACTTACTCATTTGTTTCTATAGTTACTGATTAAGTTTGTCACATGTGTCTAGTTTGATTCTTTGTTATCCCTGTGTATTTACCATCCTTAGTTTCCTCAGTTAAGTGTCAGTTATTGTCTTTGTGTGTATACACAGCTGTTGTGGTTTTGATTCTGTATGACTTTTCTTGGATTATCTTTCATGTTAAAAAAAGCTTCCTCACTTCAATTCTCCTTGCTTGCCTGAATGTCACAGCCCCATTTCCACCTAATATCCAATCCCATGAGACTTTTGTTCATCTTCAGAACACAAATGAAGATATAAAAATAAAATTTTAATTTGAAAAATAAAATGTTTAAGCTTCAAAAAGTTCATAAAGACATCATAAAAGACTTGGATTAAATCACTTGGATTAAATCATGGATTACTTGATTTTTATCAAGTAATCCATGTCAATCGAGCATTTTAATCCAAGCCTTCTGAAGAGACATGATTGCTTTATACTGCATAATGAACAGATTTAATTAAGGCTTTTGTTTACGTAAAAACCTTATAAACCGCACATCAAATATGAAACCTCAACACTACTTGCTTGATGCACAAGAACCAGTGAGGTTTGTTCTCGCATATCAAGGACACATGGTTACTCTGTCAGCCAGTGAGATGCATGGAGTTCCTGAAATGTAATCTGTCATTTTTCCTATACATCTAGCATAAAATCAAGGTTCTACAAATCTACACCTCAAGTCAAGGTCCCAAACCTATAATCAAGCACCCTGAACAAGCTATGCAAGGCCTTAAGGATCACTAGAAATTACAGGCAGGCTAGTTTGATCAGGGTTGGAGCTAAACTCTTAACAGTGGACCCAGAGAGCCAGATTCTAAGTACCCTATTTTAAATACTCTTGCTTCAGTGTTGCTGCAAGCTGGTTCACTCGGATCCCTGAACACCTGGTAAGGGTGCTTAAAGATGAACTAGACATTATGTTCTCTGTGGGTGTGATTGAACCCTCCCTTAGTGAGTGGTGTAGCCAATGTCCTAGTCCCAAAAAGATGGCACCCTTAGATTTTGCATTTACTTCAGACAAATTAACAGCTTGTCTAAGGTAGAGCTCCATCCGATGCCACGAATTGATGAGTTGGTGGAAAGACTGGGCAGAGCCAAATACCTATCCACTGTGGACTTATGCAAGGGTTACTGGCAGGTTCCTTTAACCATTTCTGGGTTATGCCGTTTGACCTGCAGGGGGCGCCAGCGACTTTCCAACATTTTATGCAGGGGTGCCCAATCCTGCTCCTGGAGGACCACTGTCTTGCAGAGTTTAGCTCCAACCCCAATTAAACACAGCTGAACCAGGTAATCAAGGTTTTTAGGAAACTTCCAGGCAGGTCTGTTGTGGTAAATTGGAGCTAAACTCTGCAGGACAGTGGCCCTCCAGGACCAAGTTTGGACACCCCTGGTTTAATGGATCATATCCTGCAAAGCACCAGGGAGTTTGCTGCAGCCTATCTGGATGATGTGGTCATCTTCAGTGAGACCTGGGAAGACCACTGTAAACATCTGAGGCAAGTCTTAGAGAGAATTAAGGCAGCAGGTCTTACCATAAACCTGAAGAAGTGTACAATAGCCAAGAGAGAGATCAGCTACTTGGGATTTGTGATTTGAGGAGGAGTCATTCGCCCTCAGCTGGAGAAAATAGTGGCCATCCGAAGTTACCGTCCCCCTACAACTAAGAAACAGGTGAGATCTTTCCTGGGCTTGTTGGGATGGTATCGCAGATTTATACCTAACTTTTCTGCCAGGGCCTCTGTGCTTACAGATCTAACTACAGTCACAGCTCCCAACAAGGTGGTCTGGATGAAGCAATGTGAGCGAGCTTCCCAGGACTTACGAGAGGCAGTGTGTGGAGAACCTGTTCTGTTGAGCCCGGATTTCCAGAAACCGTTAATCCCGCAGACGGATGCCTCTAGAGTCGGACTGGGGGGCGGTGTTACTGCAGGAAGTGGATGGAGACCACAGACCAGTGGCATTCTTGAGCCGGAAACTGTTCCCTCGAGAAACACATTATTTGACAGTGGAGAAGGAGTGCCTGGCCATAAAATGGGCCACGGATTCCCTTCAGTACTACCTTCTGGGGAGACTCTTTGGGCCCTATCATACACACGCCAGGCGCAACGCAAGTGTTTTTTGCTAGTTTCAGCCCGACGCAGTTATCATTTTCACGTCCTGCGCCACGTTGTTTAAATAGCAAATGCATTTGCGCCCATTTGTGCGCCCATGGGCATGCTGGTCTGAAAACAAGGTGTGTTCAGGCGCATTGTTGGCGCGTTACTATTTTGAGGCAACTGAAATAGACTGCGCCATTGACCAACTGAAACCTGGTCTAAAGTCAATGCCGCAATATTTGTTTTGTTACTTAAAGAGCGCGTTAGTAATAAGCGCCTATATGCGGGTGCACAACGCGTGTACACTGCTTATTACACACACAGGGACGCGCTGTTGACGGATCCTGTTGACTATCACCTGGATCAGCATACATGGTGGCGGCCATCTTGAACTGAGTAAAAGACCCCAAAGGACTTTTGTCATCCATTTAATATCTTTGCTGTGTTGCATCATGGGGGTGGGTGATACCAAATATGATTGGAAAGGAGTGGAACTGTTATTGCTCTTGACTTTCTATAATTATTGCTGAAATGAAGTTATGTTGTGTTGTGCTATTTATATTGGTGTATTGAAGGAAATGGTGTTACTTGATTTTTAATACTTTTCCATGTTATATTACTTCTGAGAAATGGTTATACCCATGTGTATAAATTCACACGTTATGAAGCAGTCAGTTAGTCTATGACTGGTGTTCAGTGAAGAATTCTAGATGGTATCCCTAGTTGAACTGTGACAACATTCCTACTTGACCAAATAGAGAAAAAACGTTTTAGAACAAGTCAAAAAGCAATTGTTAAACAAAGTTGGAGAAGATCTATGAAAGTTCATGTTATAGCCAAGGAACATACAAGAGTTTTTCCAAGAGAGCAATGTACATGTATTATAAGACCCCAATGCAAGGTTTTTCCACTTGATACCCAAGAAAGGTAAATCCCATTGTGGCAAGCAGGGTGGGGCCGAGAGCCGTGGGTACGGAGCGAGTCATCTAATGAGCATCACCTGTGCGCCACGCCGGCCTCAAGTCTCACGGCGGAGCTTCGGAGGGATAAAAGGAGGAGTGACAACAGTGGAGGATGAGAGAGGACAAGGCCTGGACAAATTATGTTGTGTTTTATTATGTTTATATGCAGCAGTCGTCCATGAGGGGCTGCTGCCTTACTTTGGTTTAGTTGTGTGTTTATTTTATGATTAAAGCCAAGATGCAACTTGGATAGGTGGGATTTCAAGAATTGATAATATCATCAATGTTTCTGGAAATACCCCACATGTTTGTGTGTGATTGTTTATGAGTAAAATTCATACTGCACAATCAAATGTATTATTTTAAAAAATTAATGTATTACTTAAAAATTATGTGAATTTTTTAGTTCTTCAATTCAAATTGAGAAATTTAAAATCTATTTTTAATTCACTTTGCAATGATGAACAACCCTAATCCCTACACAGGGGAGTTTCTCAACAGATGGGCTGATGAAGTCCACTATCCCTAGACTGTTGTAGTGGTTGATGGGTGTTTTCATGGTGTTCTGATAAATACAGGTAGTATGGACATTTCTAAGACATGGATTGAACTCTTGTTCTAAACTAGATAATAATGCAAAATGTTTTGAAGGGTATGTATGTTTGCTAGTTCACTTTGTACTTTACTACACCTCAGCCCTTCTTTTACTTCATCACATATGTTCTTGCAGTATAAAAGAAACTGAGGGGAATAAAAGAGCTTTTCAAACTCCAACACAGAACAAAAGTACTACACAAATGCCAAGATGCCTGACACAAGGGATTTAGCAGTGGATTGCCAGTTATGATGAGGCACAATCAGCATCAGCTTTGACTTATCATGTGCTGCCAGTGGGGCTCCATTGTCCTGCCACCCGTTCCTATCATGAGACTAATCCCAGCATTACTGGACTGGACTGAGTGACAGTGATTTGAAGGAAAGCATCCTCACAAAAATCAACTAACAGACTTGCATTACCATTTAGAAAGGTTGAGGGAGTAGGACAGGTGCACTGCTGCCATTAGTAACCATGCAATTCTTTTAACAAAGGATATTACCACAAGAGTGTCAATAAAACAGGGTTCCAAGCATCTGTATTGTTATTTAACATGCTAAAATATGTGCAATTACAGTGCATGACAGAATATCTGCCGTCTTTTTTTAAATAACATGCTTAGGGTAATAAAAAAAACATTTAGGTTATTTCATGTGAGAATCAATCCCCCTAAAACATCAGTATTGAAGGTAGGTTCTTAAAAATCAACCCATTTCCTAATATGAAGCGACATACAGTAATAGAGTTTACTACTCACCCGTTCACAACAGGCACATAAACAACACAGTAAATCTTACTGAATCCAGTTGATTTAAGTCAGGGGTGTCCAATCCTGCTCCTGGAGGGCCAATGTCCTGCAGAATTTAGCTCCAACCCCAATTAAAAACACCTGAACCAGCTAATCAAGGTTTTACTTTGCATACTAGAAACTTCCAGGCAGGTGTGTTGAGGCAAGCTGAACTCTGCAAAACAGTGGCCGAGTTTGAACACCCCTGATTTAAGTAGTTACTTGCACTTTGGGGTTCCACAAAGATGAATTACCATTTGGATACACATGTGGTTCCCTGTGTTAATTATTTTATAATGATCAAGTTTGCTATAATTCTGAGACTCTTGATAAGTATTTTATCATTTTTGTTGATTAAAACAGAAGCATGAGTATCATAATCTTGTTCATGTGGTACTCTATAATAGTCTGCATCCAAGTTCTGCTCTCATGTAAGACAAACTAGTGAACAAAACAAATAAGTAAATAGAACAAAACAAAATAGTCACTGTGATTTAGTGTTGTCAAAAGTACAGACTTCGATACCGAGTAGGTACTGAAATTTTTAAAAATGTGATGATACCAGCATTTCCCCCCTAGCATTTTGAGTGCTGTTGAGTGGATTCTTAAACACCTCTGATTGGCCATTGTGTTCACATGCTCATCAGATATGTCTGTAATTGGCTGCAATGATCAAAGCTTTAAAAACATGTTGTAAATAGACATCTTAAATGCTCTTCACTGAGTGCTTACACAGATAGACACGGGAACGTTTGAATGCAGGCATCTATCAGCGGGACGGTCTGCCGATAGATACCTGCTTTCAAACGCTCCTGCTTTCAAACACTTCTGTGTGCTTTCAAACTCTCCCGTGCATTGATCATTGTAGCCAATCACAGACATATCTGTTGAGCGCATGAACACAATGACCAATCAGAGGTGTTTACGAATCCGCTCAACAGCGTTCAAAATGCTAGGGGGAAATACTGGTATCATCACATTTTTTAAATTTTTTAAATTTAAATTTCTTGGTACTGAAGTCGGTACTTTTGACAACACTACTGTGACTGTGCATGTGGTTCTAAATTAATGAGTTTCATGAATAGTGCGTGTTGCGGTTGTTTCTGATCATCATGAGCTAAGAATACTGAGTCACAATGAATAAACTGCTATATATCACTCCAAATGAAAAAATACTGTGCATAAAATTAGGCCTCACCGCTTTTGTAACTGAGAGATAACGGTCATAGCTGATAAGTACGATGTTGAAGACAGAAGCAGTGCAGAGAAGGTAGTCTACGACAAGCCACAGCTTGCAAAGTCCTTTACCCAGCATCCATTTCCCTGTCAAGATGTAGGGCATATACACGGGTATGCAGAAGGCACCTGTGGGAAACACCAATAAGAAGCCAAAATTATAGTCATTCTTCAAAAAAAAAAAAAAGCTCAAGAATTTTTTTTTATTTTTTTTAATTTACATCTGTTGTTACAGCATTTTTGTCCATTCAGTTGAGTGAAAAAGGGAGAAAAATTGGTGAAAAAAAAATGTTGCTATGGTTATACTATCATTAGTCTCAGCCTAAGACGTCATGCCCACGGACGTCTGATGGCACACTTATCTGGAAACACTTAAGGAGTTTCGAAGTCATCATCTGGTTGGTTGAATTTGGTTGAATACAGGATGTCTGGGAGACACGTGTCGCATTTTTTAACGGTCCGCCGGGAAACAAATGCCGTGACGCTAAACCCCCTCGTGGAAGAAGAACGTGGTCGTGTACACAAGCGCTTACCAGAATCAACTAAACGCTGGATTTTCAAAAGTATGTGAAGTTTGTGGCTCCATTGTTGAGGTAAACTTGCACAACGTTCTTGAATTAATAATTTCTAAATGCACACCAGTCTGTAATTGCAGAGACATCGACTTGATGTGGAACAAAACGAACTGTGATTGGTTGCATTACATGTCAGTCAAATGTCCTCTTGGGCGGTCCTTGGCCAATGAAAGCTGCGATAGAGTCCAGACCTGCCATCAGTCTGAAGGTCTGGCTACGCAAGACTATACAATCATTGCAATTTTGAGAGTAAGGATGAGGTCACATTAGCAAAATTATGTGATCAAAAAAGGTCCATTGTCTATTGTCAGTAGTGTAGTGATGCATGAAGCACAGCTCACACAGAAGTCACTTTCAAACCAAGCAGCTTTCTGTTTGTCAATGCAGCAAATCCGCTGATGACCTGCTGCATGCAGATTAGGGCTGAACGATTTTGGAAAATAATCTAATTGCGATTATTTTTTACCAATATTGCGATTGCGATTTAATATGCGATTATTTTTTAAGTTCTTTATCCTCTGTATTATTCAACAAAGACAAGCAATAAATCATTGTAGGGGTGGGAATCTTTAGGCACCTCACGATTCGATTCCAGGAGTCACAGTCCGATTCCAAAACGATTCTTGATTTTGTTTTTTTGTTTTTTCTTATTGATTAGTCTTATTAATAAAACGTTTTTACTATTTAATTACATATGCAATTATAAGTACTTTTTAAAATAATTACACATTAAAAATGTAATTAAAACAATTGCATGTTAATAATTTTAAATAAACAGACAGGGCTTAAATTAAGCCAGGATTAGGCCTTAGTTTTAAGTAGTTTTTATAAACTTGCCTTAGAAAAAAAAACATTACTGGTGTGCATCTTGAGACAAAACAATGGCACTGACATATTTTAAGACATGTCAGTGAAAGTTGCTTTAAGACAGCTCAAACATTTATTTTAGTCTGGGACTAAGCCTTGTCTGTGAAACTGGGGGAAAAGCTAGTAAATAATAAAGAGGGGGAAAAAACAAACAAACAAACAAAAAACATTACAAGCAATAAACAAACAGTGCTTTCAGTATTTAAGAGTATCTGAAGATTTTCCTTTCAAGAGCTGTGGGTGATTTTTCTCTTTCTCAGCTTTACACAGTTATTGATTATTATGACGACATCACAGAGAGCCGGAGATCTAATAAGCTGCATTCACAATAATGCACCGATCTCTTTTGAAATATATACGATGTGGTTTGTCCTGTCTGTTTGATCCCTTAGGACATAACTGACTGTGTTTACATTAATTTCGCGTCATAAAAGCATTTTGAGATGAAAGTACATTTAACCACTTAAACGGAGTTGCGCACAGCCGCGTGACCGAGCACTCTTCACAATGCGCGCGTCAGCATTTTAAATTGACATGACGACATAATTGAGAGCATTTGTAAGGAAAATACCGGCGGGCGAGACGACACACTGCAAAAGTCAGCAAAGCACGCGTATCTCACAGCGCATCCTGTGCACTGAAGCGCGCGAATGTCCTTGCATTTCGCTTCAAACTTTCCGAACTTTATTAAAGATTATTTTGTAGATGGTTCGAGTGGTGTGTGTGTGTGTGAGTGTGAGAGAGAGAGAGAGAGAGAGAGAGAGAGAGAGAGAGAGAGAGAGAGAGAGAGAGAGAGAGAGCGAGCAATTGGAAGCAAACAGAGTAAGTTTCTAAAGCACACGCAGCGCCATCGCGCATCTGTGGTTAAAAACTAAGCTCAGAATCGTTAGAGAGAGAATCTTTTCTCCCATCTCTATTGTATAGTATGAACAACACAATATTAGATAGATTAAACATAAACTGTGCTTTCCTGTAGGCCAGGCATATTAGTAGCGTGTCAAGTTCATGCTTCCTCTGCAGACTGCTTACTCGCGTGTCACGTGACGAGCGCGAAATCGCACCCTTTGCGGTTAAAAAATCGCGTTTTGTCATATCGCGATATTATCGCAAATGCGATTAATCGTTCAGCCCTAATGCAGATCCTTGTTTTTGTTTTTTGTTTCTTCTCAGAACATGTTTTTGTAATCCAAGTCCAAAATATTCCAACTGGTGAACACATCACTCGAGTTTGTGACAAGACCAGAAGTGTTCATTGTTAGAATTGTGAGTGGTCAACAACAACTTTTGTCAGAAAAAAAGCAAAAAAAAAACAAAAAAAAAAAAAACATGCCTGCTGGAGCAGTCTCAGGTTTTATGCTCATGACATATACCTGAGGTGAAATGTAGTACAAAACAATGGTGAACAGCAATAACACATTATGTCAAAATGCATGTCATACATTACAATATGCACTAAGACATAGAAATGTATTAACAGAATGCAGTAAAAAAGTACACTAGTGTAACTATCTTGAGAGCACTTGCACATGAATGTGTGGTATCTGACAGGAGTTAGTAAGCAGCAATAAAGCACACGAGACTGTTGTAGCGAGCTTCATCCATCTTGTTTACTCATCACTTCCGTTCTCCACACACACTACGTCATTACACAACACTTCAAAATAGCAGTCACGATATAATTTACTCAATAATACAACAGAATTTTTTAGATGTAATGCAAATCACTTATGACTGAGAAAACTGTAAATGTTATTCTTGACTGGGGCTGCATCAAAAATGAATAAGTAGCAATACAGTCTCCAGCAGGCAGAGAAGATCTCGGGTGTAATGACCTGAGATCCATAGAGGTTTATTATAGCAGTATAATATAATTACAATACCATACAATCAAGTTCCTAGAATATGAAGGCCCCATTTAAAGTGCATATCCAATCACATACCATTAGTTAAGATTTCCAGTGAGAAATGAGGCAAAGAGAAGAAAAGTATGGAAGTAGAATAATGATAAAAGTTTTTGAAACAAAACAGCTTGTTGAATTGCACTAATTGAAAAAGAAAAAAAAAATACATTGCATTAGTCATGCTTGCATTTTAATGAATTGTATTTTTATAGGGCTTGCATTTATATGGGCTGAAATTCAATGTGGTTGTATATTTAAGCGGTGAATATTTCATTTCAAAACATTTCACACACATTTTCATTATTAAAAATTCAATAATCTATATTCACCTTTCAGATTTCTTGTCCAAAATATTAGGTCTGTTTAAAAATACAATTTCCGGACCATTTTATTTCAGTTTACAAATTTGCTTCCACAAATTCAGTGGTTCAAATTCAACAGAAAATTCAACATTGCACATCCGGGAACTGCAGGAATAGCAGTAGATTGCCGATGCATGATCTCCATCTGCTGTTAGTCGGCCTCACCAGCAGGTGGTGCAAGCGGCTGTTAACGAAGACCAGAGAAACGGCTAGAGAGTCATTCATTCATTCATTCAAAAAACAGATGTACAGAAATAGAGCAAGCAGTAAGTATATGTGATTATTATCAGGGCCAGAATTTGGAAAAGCTGATGAAGACACAAAAGATGTGTTTGTTTAATTCGCTGTCTTTCCCTGTGTACAGCCTACATATATGCAGCTTTCTCTATCGTGAATGAGATTATAACGTCGCCGACGCTGATGTACAGATCAAATATTACATCTGAGCAAGCCATATATTGCTTTTGGTTGTTTAGCTTTATATCAGTACTGGGGTTTCCCTCATACATCATACTCCAGGATTCCCCCGCCATGGGGACATTCTAGAATGTTTAACAGTGGCTTATTAGACTAATACAGTAATATAAAAGACCAAACACACACTGTATTGCTGATGTAGGCTATACTATATAGGCTGCTACATGCAAACAGCTGCACTCACAATATGAATGTAAGTGTTTCCGAGTGAAATACTGGCATAATAATAAACCAAAATTAATCATTACAATAAACCACGTTAAGTATTTTCCTATGTGAAAATGCTTAGTTTGATATTCGCAAATTTAGGGACTGCCTGTAAAGTTACATACGACATGTTTCTATCTTCAATAGCATTTGAAGAGATTGACTTACAATCATAAAACCAACTGTAAAGTGTTCATCTAGGTGTCAAACATGATGCACACTTTTAAGATTTTTGATGTTTATTAAAATAAATGAGCCCATACAGTATTGAAAAATAGCAATATTTACACATTATCTGACAGTTTATTTTATTAAATATCAGAAATCTAAAGGGTGCATCATATTTGAGTCTGACACCTACATGAACATTTTCAGCTGGATTTATGACTGTAAGTCACTGTCTTTAAATGACATTTGAGCTTTGAATTATGGTATATTTTGTGTATGAGCATACAAGTAAGTGAAATACATAGCATTATTTTCATATGATTTGACAGTTTATTTTATTCAGTTTCAAAAAACCTAAAAGGTGTGCATCATACTGGACATCTGTGACCTGCACAATCACTTTACAGTTGGTTTTGACTGTAAGTCATTCACTTAAAATGCTATTGAAGTTAGAAATGTGTGTAGAAACTAATGTAATTTTAGAGATGGTCCCTAAATTTGCGAATCTCAAACATCCAACGTCAAGCCAACTTTATGTCAGTATTTTACTCGGAAGCACTTACTTTCATATTCTGAGTGCATCTGCTTACCTGTAGCCTATAGTATAGCCTACATCAGCAATACAGTGTGTGTCTGGTCTTTTATATCACTGTATTAGACTATTAAGCCACTGTTAAACGTTCTAGAATGTCTTCACGGCGGGGGAATCCTGGAGTATGACGTATGAGGGAAAACCTAGTACTGCAGCACAGTGCCGCAATATAAAGCTAAACAACCAAGAGCAATATATGGCTTCCTCAGATGTAATATTTGATCTGCACATCAGCGTCGGCGAAGGGGATAACGTTATAATCTCGTTCACGGGAGAGAAAGCTGCGTACATGTAGGCTGTACACAGGGAAAGACACCGAATTAAACGTAAACACATCTTTTATCAGCTTTTCCACATATGTACTGGCCCAGATAATCATCACAAATACTTACTGCTTGCTCCATTTCTGTAAATCCGTTTTTGAATGAATGAATGAATGAATGAATGACCTTCTAGCCATTGCTCTGGTTTTCGTTAACAGCCGCTTGCACCACCTGCTGGTGAGGATGACTAACAGCAGATGGAGATCATGCATCGGCAATCTACTGCTATTCCTGCAGTACCCGGATGTGCAATGTTGAATTTTCTGTCGAATTTAAACCACTGAATTTGTGAAACTGAATTTGTAAAGCGAAATAAAATGGACCGAAAATTGCCTGCCGAATATTATAGGTTGTATTTTTAAACAGACCATATATTTTGGAAGTGAAATCTGAAAGGTGAATATAGATTATTGAATTTTTAATAATGAAAATGTGTATAAAAAGTGTTTGGAAGTGAAATATTCATAGCTTAAATATACAACCACGTTGAATTTCAGCCCATATAAATGCAAGCCCTAAAAATACAATGCGTTAAAATGCAAGCATGGCTAATGCAATGCATTTTTTTTTTTTTTTTTTTTTTCTCCAATTAGTGCAATTCAACAAGCTGTTTTGTTTCAAAAACTTTTGTCATTATTCTACTTCCATATTAAAGAGAGTATACCAGTCAAATCAATACAGGCAAGATAATAAAGATGAGAAGCCTCAGAATTCAAGTAAGAGTGCAAGCAATACTTTGCATAGAGATCTGTCATGTGCCAGCCAACCAACAGTTGAGATGTTAAGGAATTAAGTAAATTGAGAATGTTAATGGATAGCTTTCTCCAGGTATTATAGACTTCCTTTAATTACTAGCTACTAATTACATCTTCTACAGTGTAATTAGATTGATCTATAGTAATCTATTCTTTACAGTATTTAATGCAAATACATCAGAAGTAACTGGTGTATTTGAAATAAGAAATATTAAGAGAAAATTAATTAAATTACTGTAATTAATTACATAGTAATGTAATACACCCAACACTTGCACTTTGAATAAGAAATGAGTTCAACATGTTACTATATTGCTGAATTGTAGCTGTAGCTGCATAAACGTGTTTACGGTGGAACATGTCCCCATAGAAAACATCGTCCCCAACAACATGCAAACAAACCTGTCCCCATTCATGATATACAGGTACGTCCACTAATGTACAGCTGCAATTAGCTGTACGAGACTGATTTGCCTAAAAGGGAGTTCATTCAATTACTTTTTAGCTTCACACTATTTGCTTTCCTCAACAGTTGTTTAATTTTTTTTTACTGTGATAGTATCTAGTAATAATCAACTACTTATACATTTTTGTCATCACCAGACAACGGTAGATGCATACATCACATAGCCTACAGTGAGCATTATTTTTAACACCCAGATATGACAAGGCAAGATTCTGACATAACAAGGAGAGAAAATGCAAAAATGCTTGGAAGTCATGTAATATGTCCTTTCTTTGGCCAAACAAATAGTAGGTTAAATGCACAATGATGTGATGAATAAGAGCAACAGAACAGAGTGCTGTGTGCACTCTCACTTTTATCTCACTTTTTTTCCTCAGAATTTCTCTTTTCTTGTATGAGGGTTTTTTTTTTTTACTGAGAGAAATACAAGTATTAGCCTATGATATATGCACATTAAATATTGTTATTAAAAATGTAATAGCTACATTGGCATAAAAAAAAAATAATTATGTGATGTGACATTTACATTTTTTTCCACCAACATGCAATCTGAAATTTAGATAATAATTTTAGGCTATATATATATATATATATATATATATATATATATATACACACACATAATATTAACGAATTTTATTGCCGTTTAATTTTATTTCCCTGATATATATATATATATATATATTTTTTTTTTTTTTTGAATTTCAATATTTCAGACAAACCAGTCCTCCACACTGTTAAATTTTATTCACCCTAGAATCTTGTCGAACACTGGAGCATTTGAGATTGTTGGTTATAACAGACTACCTGAAGCTAAAAAAGACTGACAAATTATTAAACTTTTCTGTAAACTTTACTTACCAACTAGAAAGTCTGAGATTGCCAGGTTTAGTAGGAAATAATTGCTCTGTTTGCGCAAGCTCTTGTCCATCTTGAAGGCGACAATGACCAGTGCGTTGCCACATACAATCACAGCAATTAATATGACCATCATGACCGTGAGCAGTGCGAGCACCGGACCCGCGAACCCCGCGTCTCTCCTCAAGGCGGTCCAGTTACTGACCGTGTGTTCACGGGTCATATTGGGATCGCCGTGATGGTTACCCATCGAGAGCTTCACGGTCTTCAGTTCAAGCTTGTCTTTTTCATGTGTCTCATGAAGGTTCGGATGAATTGGTCTAGTAAATGTCACGTGTGCGTGCAGTTGACGCCCCTTGCCCGTTCCCACGGCGCGCGTCAAGGGCGATTTTAGTGTTCTGATTTACTGACATAATCCACTAAAAAAAAAAAAAAAAAAAAAAAAAAAAAAAAAAAACTTGTTAATGTGTCACGTAAATCAAATAATCCTATTTAAGAAATCACAGAAAATGTGCAGAACATGGCAATCATTTAAGAAGGTTAAAAGCTAATTATTTAGATTATTCAAACTTAGTCTGTAATATTTTGAAAGCAATATTCCATTTGTTATATTCAGCAAACGTCTAAAACTTATGAGATGCTTTATTCGTTGATTTAAGTGATTCTAAGGCAGAAAAAAAAAAAGAAATAATTTAAAGTTTTTGTTAAAATGACCCAGTAAAGGAGATTAAGATAGAGCTATGGAGAAGAACCAGCTGATAAAACAGCTGTTCAAAGACGATTACAGTTTGAATGCTTAATATTTAATTGTAAGTATTCAGTGTAAGTAATTTTTAAGCTTTAAAGGGGTGGTTCATTGCGATTTCACTTTTTTATCTTTAGTTAGTGTGTAATGTTGCTGCTTGAGCATAAACAGTATCTGCAAAGTTACAGCGCTGAAAGTTCAATGCAAAGGGAGATATTTTCTTTTAAAGAATTCTCTGTTTAAGGACTACAACAAACGGCTGGTAGGGACTACAACAAGCTTCTTCCCGGGTTGGTGACATCACTAACCCTAGAATTTACATAAACCCTGCCCCCCAGAACACGCAACAAAGGGGTGAGACCATATTACTGCATTACAGTACGTAACACAAATGCAATAGCATGTCATAAAAGCAAGATGACAAAATGACAAGTTATAACCGTAATTAAATTAAACTATACCTGTTCTATCTTCATGCAGCATATATTCTCTGGCTCTGTAGGCATCTTACAACAGGTCCCCCACATAAGCGATTTATAGATTATCATGACAGAATATGCTAATCAATGACTTTAAGATAGTTAACTCCACATCAGCTACATAATTTCATCAACTAACCGTTCAGAAACGTCCTGTTGCATTCAAAATATTGTCACTTCTTCTTGAGTGTCTCCATCATTGTCCGACTCCGTTTTGAACATAAAAGGCTGAACAGTTTCTGACATTTTCAGTGAGTCTGCGTGAGGTAATGTGAGCCGCTGCTAAGTGCTAACAGGAGCTCCTGAAACTCCGCCCCCTTTTGAGAGCAGCAGCTCATTTGCATTTAAAGGGACACACACAAAAACGGAGCGTTTTTGCTCACCCCCAAAAACTGACAAATTTAACATGCTATAAAAAATTATCTGTAGGGTATTTTGAGCTAAAACTTCACATACACACTCTGGGGACATCAGAGACTTATTTTACATCTTGTAAAAGTGGCATTATACCACCGCTTTAATCTTAAATTTCATAAAAAGTATTAAGATTCGAATTACATTTGCCGTAAGGCCCTTTCACATTCCGGATAGTAATTAGACTGCATTACTGTAATTAGACTGCTAGATACAGAAGGAACAGACATTCAATGTTACGTCATGCCTAGTCTCGTTAAGAAAGACTGCTAAGTTGGTTTCTAACCCTAGATGAGACTCTTGCCTCTGAGGATGCAAGGGAGGCAGTGCTTCCTCAAAAATTTAAATGAGAAAATATGAGACTCTTGCCTCTGAGGATGCAAAAAAAATTAAATTTAAATGAGAAAATATTCTCAGTACAAAAATAAAACAACACAAATATTATGAAATATGGCATTAAAAAGTGTATAAATCAAACTTGTTTAAAGTGACACTGTCCAACAGCGACACCAGTGGTTAAACTTACAACGTGAAGCAGCATCTCTAGTGCTTCCACTGAGCCCACTGAGTTTTAACAGAACAGGGGTGCATTACCCAAAAGCATCGTTAGCCAACTATGGTCACAAGTTCCACTGAACTCTATTGGTAAAGATGGAACTTGCATATGGAAGCATATGGGTAATATTCAGTTTGAAATGTAATATGCAAAATGGCAATGCAATATGTAAAATGGCGATACATTTCTGTATTTAAATGTACATTTTCCATACCATATGTGCAACGTATGGAGCAAAATGATAATTCAAATTCAGTAATATAATTTACATTTCCTATTTCCTACACTAGTTTTAACATATAATTTAAACATATTTTTAACATTTTATAAGTTGCAAAATTAAAATGAAAATGTATTACAGAAATTATTAGATATGTTTAACATGTTCAGGCAAAATTTGTAGCAAAATTATCATTTAAATGTTATTTTTTCTTAAATGCATTTACAGTACTACGGTGGCCGAGAGAGCTCAATGTGCTGCAACTGAAGAAAACACATGGAAATAGAAAAAACACCAGCAAATAAAGAAAACGTCTTCATCAGTTTGACAACACATGTGCTGCAAATACTCACAATGCAACCAAATACAGAAACGCGCTGCAAAAGTTCACAACACAAGCAAATATAGAAACGCGCTGCAGATAGCAAATACCAGGCCCGGCGATCTCAAGCCCCCCTCTGCGATGATCTGAATGATGATGTGGCTACTTTCAGAATTAAATGAATATTTTCATTTGACCGCAATAATTTCATAGCGCATCACCGCATAACCGACGAGCTGCAATGAGATGTTAGATTAGCTAACTCCTCATTTAAAAAAAAAAAAAAACTTGTTTAACACGAAATAGCCTACATCTCTTCTCATTTTTTTTCCCACTACGCATGGGCCACAAGAGAAATTTTAAGAAAATAAATTAAGGATAAATACTGTTATAAGAACATGTTGAAGTAGAGCTCTCATTGCTCAGTTTTTAGTTTCACTTTCTGCAGTGAATAATTGACTGGGATTTGAGACAAAATCAAGTAAATTATTAAATAAATTATTATTTATTATTAATAATTGATTAATAATAAAAAAAAAGTCGTTTGTCCTGGCTCCGGGACTGGCACAGACCACAACGAAAATGTTTTATGGGGACATCAATGAACCTAGCTGGGACCGCTTATTGTTCAATGGTTACCTTTCAGTGCTGATCGTATGTGAGCAGGCCTATTTGTAGCACGTTTTTGTATTTGGTTGTGAACGTTTGCAGCGCGTTTCTGTATTTGCTTGTGTTGTGAACTTTTGCAGCGCGTTTCTGTATTTGGTTGTGTTGTGAACTTTTGCAGCGCGTTTCTGTATTTGGTTGTGTTGTGAACTTTTGCAGCACGTTTTTGTATATGCTTGTGTTGTGAACTTTTGCAGCGCGTTTCTGTATTTGCTTGTGTTGTGAATTTTTGCAGCGCGTTTCTGTATTTGGGTGCGTTGTGAACTTTTGCAGCACGTGTTGTCAAATTGATGAAGACGTTTTCTTTATTTGCTAGCATTTTTTTCTACTTACATGTGTTTTCTTCAGTTGCAGCGCGTTGAGCTCTCTCGGCCACCGTAATTTACACTCACAGTTAAGACACTTACAATTGCATTTGGTGAGAAAAGAAAAAGGACAAATTTCAGAAATCACTATGGAGAACCCTGGATAAATTAATTGTGAAAATGCTAATACTGTGACAACTAGCACAACCCACACTATAGCTGCATTTCCACTGAAATTACCCAGAACAATTTGTCCCAGGAACTTTTTTTCCTCTAGAACTGTTGCTGTCTGCGTTTCCATCGCGGTCTAAAGTACCATGAAGATTATGCAAATTAGTCCGGTGACTAGGACTGCGCGCAACTTTCCAGTTCCCGCTGGAATTTGTCCTCCGAATATTGAACCTCGTTGTCGGTTCATCGGTCGTATTTTTTAAACTCCATTGTTGATTCAAATAGCAAACAACTCTTACTGCACGCACCGCAACAGACTTTTAAAAATGGTGGTTGAAAAAAGGCTGTGTGGAGTCAACCAATCAAAATGCTGTGTGAACTCAACCAGTCAGCATGTTCAGCGCCTAAGTCCAACCCCCGAAAGTTCCTGAACTTTGAAAAAGTACTACCTTGCGAGCGGGGACTTTCTGGGGGGGGATTTTTTACCCGGAACTTCATTTAGACCCTGGTCCCTGCAGTCGAAACACACCGAGTACCACCCCAAAGTCCCTATAGTTCCTGGGGAAAGTTCCTGTAGTGGAAACATGGCTTATCACTGTGGCTAGTAAGGCTACTGGGCAGTAACAAGGTGAAGTTCAAGGTGAGCGATGAGGTTAATAAATATTTATAATCAGGTTTGTGACATTTTAGTTAAATTGAACCACACGATCAATTTGCTTCTTTTTATACAACAACTTATTAGGGACTGAGCTGGAAAGTGAAGTCCTGTCAACGCCTAATGATAAAGTGGTTTGCTCCACTGCTGACAGCGAGAGACAAGTGTCAGCGCAGGTTGTAGACCTTAACGACCCCAGTAATTGGACTGTGCATCTAGATGCCAAGACAGTGGATTTACTCGTGGAAAAATGTCTTGTCGTGGTGTGCAGCTTTTTATTTTCCCCTCGAATCAAGAAAAAAATACACTTTTCCGATGACTTCTATGCAAGAAATTTGCCCAATAGTGTTAAAACTCATAGAGATTGGCTTGTCTATCAAAGAAAACAGATTCTATATTTTGCTTGTCTTGTAAACTGTGCAACAACTGCACAAGTCGGCCTCGGACCAAACTTGGTAATGAGGGCAATAATGATTGGAGACATTTGGCAGCTGTGCTAAAACATCACAAAACATACTGTGATCATATAAGTGCCGCAAAATGGAGGAATCGAGGAATAAATGCAAAGCTTTATGAAGAGAACAATGTTAACTTTTGGGGGTTAATAGAGATGCTCGCCAAATTTGATTCCACTATGCAAGAACATGTCAGACGTATAAGAAATAAAGAAACTCATGTACATTATCCAGAGTCTCAGATTCAAAATGAGATCATTTTTATTATGGCCACAAATGTCAAAAAAACATTATTGTGAATGACACAAAGGGAGCAAAATATTTTTCTGTGCTTCTTGATTGCACACCAGATATGAGCCACCAAAAGCAAATGTTTTGTCAATATAACATCATTAGAAGTGAATGTAGAAGAAAACTTCATTGATTTCAATTTCATAAATGAAAAAACTGGAAAGGAACTATCAAATGCAGTCCTGACCAAAATAGAGGCCCTTGGACTGAACATCTCTGTCTGTTGGGGCCAAGGATTCAATAACGGAGAAAACATGAAAGGACAAAATCAGGGAATCGAAGCCCATAAATATAGTATAAATATTTATACAGTATTTGCAGGCTCTCCAAATCGGTGGGAAATGTGAAAGTTGACCTGCAAGTGCACAAGACTGTATGATGCTCGGAGCACGTCCGAATCTCAGGATATAAAAACAGTGGACTTATTCCATGAGTTGAGGATACTTAGAGTGATAATTCCAAAGTGATCAACTATAGCACTTCAGTTTTCCCACAGAAATGTTTAAAATATCTAGACTCTAGATCTAAATCTAGAGTAGCTGTATGCATGTGACACTGACTTACACTATATGTAATATATGAAATATAGCCTACAGACCCGAATTACTGAATTGTAAAATAGTAACAAAGTCGCTAACACTCTGTACACTCCTTGGCATTGTCACCAAGTACAATGCCAAGGGTCAGATGGAGTGTTACAAAGCACGCCGCCACTGGCAGTGGAAGTGTCCTCTGTGGAGTGACGAATCACGCTTCTCTGTGGCAATCTGATGGCACAGTGCATTGTGCCCACTGTAAATTTGGTGGAGGAGGGATAATGGTTTGGGGCTTTTGTTCAGGGGTTGGGCTAGGCCCTTTACTTCCTTTACTTCCAATGTTATGCTTCCAACTTTGTGGGAACAGTTTGGCGAAGGCCCCAAAGTGGAACCGTCAGGATCAGAGAGGGCCTAAACTATTGTAAAAATAATATTTAAAAACTTATAAATAGTAGACTAAAAAGAAAAACTTTTTAAATAAGTCATCAGTTCTATAATTTTATTCATAATTTGACAGTAAACATCTAAATATTTCTGAGGAAATAAACCCGTCAAATTTGCTTATTCAGTTTGTGTTGTGTTGTGTAGACGCTCATTTTCTCCATATAAGAATTTTTCCGCCAAACGCTTTGAGCTTTGTAAATGGTGGTCCATCTATGAAATTACAGAGGGCCAAGCAATAGCAAGTCAATGAGAGACGAATTTCAAAGGACAGGAAAATTGACCAATATTATTGTCCCTCTGAATAGGTGGGCCTTTCACTAACTTTATGACAAGTTCTGCCCACTGTGGGGAACACGATCGGGGGGGAAAAAAAAAAACGCTGATAAAATAGGGCTGTTTGTTATGGAAAATGCAATTAATGTTAGTGAGGACATCGTTGCTAATGTATTATCTATGCCGTTTAAAGAAAAGCTGGAGTTAATTGGCAAAGGAAGACCTGAACCAGAGCTTAATTTGGTGCAGAAAGCCAAAGCTTTTGCAAGCATTTCAACCCCTAGCAATTATAAGCGATAGCCCTGGATGACATCAACCAAGAAGCTAAAGCTGCCACTGTTTTATATGTTAAGCTTTATTTGAGAAAACCATCATTTTTCAGAATTACTGGTCATTCTGTAAATTTACCAACTCAGCAACCATTGTGCACATTTGCTGTAATTCTGCATAATAGTTAAAATTTTCCCCAAATCATAAGTTTATCACAGTCTGATACATACATTTAATTGGCTACTGTGCTAGCCTAATGATATTATTTATTATCAACATTGCCGTTTGTGGTGGTGGATTCCAAAATGCGATCCGATTGCAGTTCGCTGTCTATAATGCGTAAGTGTCTGTCGCTAATTTTCTGAGTGCTGTCATGATGTGTCACTTTACATTAAATGTTGTTGGTTTATCCCCCTATAGGCATTATAGGGAACCTTAGTATAAATCATCATAATTATCAAGATGGTTATGTGTATAGAATGAACAGTAACACACTAGTGCAAGCGTGCAAAATTATACTCACGTAGTAAGCACATAGTATTCACACAAACAGAAATGAAGCTCCATTAGTAAGCTTAACCCCCACTGAGGAATTAAAGAGCTTAGGGGATCAGCTTTCTTCCCGTGCAATCTTCACAGCAGGTTACTGATTGAGGAGGGGGCAGAAGATGATGTCAGGCAATTTTGTCAGGCAATTAAAGGCTTTGAAACCAGTTGTTAAAAATATGTTTTTCAGTGAGGAGTTTAGATTCACAGATGTGGTGAGAACAGGCTGTAAATAAATAGGAGTTGTCAGTTGAGCAGGGCAGAGTGAGAGTAGAAATAGAGTAAAGTAGGGTAGAGTATGTAGATGTATGGTCTACAAATCACAAGAGCTATCTGGGAGTCACTGCCCATTGGATAGATTCAGACACACTTACCATCTCTTCAGGGGCTTTAGCTTGCTGAAGGATCAAGGGAAGGCACACTTACGACAATCTGGCAGAGATGCTTGAAAGTGTCCACATGGATTTCAGCATTCAAAACAAAGTTGTGTTAATCGCTACAGACAATGGTTCAAATTTTGTAAAAGCATTTAGTGTGTTCACAGTTTGAAGAAGAAGTGACTGAAGATGATGAAGAAAATGATGAAGAGGCAGATATTGAGTTCACTGATGTTGCAGCATTTCTAAAAGAGACCGAAAAGGATGACTACCACTTGCCAGCCCATCAACGCTGTGCCTGCCATTCGCTCCACTTGGTTGCAACCAAAGATGCTGAGGCAGCAGTGGAAGAGTCTTCATTTAAAAAGATTTCAATGGCAGCTTTCACCAAATGTCAAAGCCTTTGGAATAAGCACAGTAGAAGCACCCATGCTTCTGACACCATTAAAGACGAACTTGGATGCATGCTGGTTGTGCCTAATGTAACTCGGTGGAATTCTACATATAATGCAATGGATCATCTGAAAGCATGCACTGTAAACCCGAACGCTCAAAATACTTAATTGGTTTGAGTAGGACAAACTTAAATTGAACAAATTAGTTCAGTTAAATTAACTGCTATGAGTATTTAGAACTTTCTTATTCTTTTGAGTTCACAGCACTGACATATTTCAAGTAAACTGAACTGTTTCATTGTTTTGAGTTGCATGAACACATTTCTTTTCATTTAGACTAACTTAAGTTTAACTGAAACTGGGCTGGGATTTCTATTTCCCAGCATGCTTTGCCCAAGGCACTCGAAAGGCAGAGTAAATGCTAAAATTAAGTGTTATATAATGTTTTTTTGTTTTGTTTTGTTTTTTTGTGCAAGATTAATGGTAAGGGAGATTTAATAGTGATTAATGTTTTGTTATGCTATTTTAGAAGAGTTTCTGTTAATGTGGGTTTTTGGAGAGTTACCATCATGGTGACAAGTAGCGCATATGGCTTGGTTTGAGAGCAGGTGATTATATGTTTTAAGATGCTGTACTTATTCAGTAAGTGTTATACCATGCTATTGTTAACATGTTAGCAAATTAGCAAGTTGGCATTTTCTGTATTTTCTTAGGGTTTACAGTGAAGTAAATAACTCATTTGATTTGCAAGAACTCAAAATAAAAAAGTTAATTAAATATTTAATTGCTATCAAAATGTATGAGTTAGCTAACTCAGTACTTCAAGTTAGGAGGAATTAACATGCATGAGTACTACAAACTCAAAACTTGATAGTTCTGCTTACTTAAAATTGGGAACATCATAACTCAAAAAATTTGATGTAACTGATTACCTCAAATTTTTTGAGTTAGCCCAACTTATTCTGGTTTTCAGTGTGCATTGAAGCGAAATCTCAAGAGCTCCATGATGTTTGTGAGAAAATGAACATTCCATTACTGAAGCCATCAGAGATGACATTCATCAAAGAATATGTCATGGTGAGTTTGAACTGGCTAAGATGTATTGAATCAATCATTTTATTAATAGAAATATTTTTATTATTTTATAGAATCCCATATTTTTTTAATAAAATAATCCCATAAATATTATTTAAAAATAGCTTTGGTATATACTGTATGTTAAATACTAATTTTATTAAAACTAAATGACTTTTGTAAGTCTTTAGTAAATTCTTAAAAAATTAAGTACCCATTAATAACTCTTAAGAATATAATAATCAACATGGCTTATGCATCCTGTAATTTTCATCATGTATTTTTGCACTCATGCATATTGCCATGTTTTGTTATGTGTAATTTCACAGGTCATGGCACCAGTGTCCAAGGCCCTAGATGTTCTCCAGTTGGACAAAATGGCATACCTTGGAGTCTTGGTTGACATTCTTGTTGAGTAGTTGCTGTCACTCAAGCAAGAAAACCTCCAGTATTGTCTGCCATTAGTTCATGCCATCATCAGTGGTGTAAACAGAAGGTTCAGTTACTTTTCCGGTAAAATATATCTCATGGCAACTGCTTCACATCCTATGTTTCATATGTCTTACATACCAAATGCACAAAAAGATGACATCATCTTAAGACTAAAACAGGAGCTTTCAGCAGCACACAGTCCACATGTTGCAGAGACAATTGTTTCAAGGAAGCCAGAAAATGAAAGTGATGAGAGCACAGACTACTTCTCCAGAAACCAGGAGCATGTTTTGGATGAAGTGGACCATTTTCTACAGTCTACAGCAACCACACCTGATAGTGCTTGCAACTATCAAAAATGAAGAGAATCTTCATTAACTGCAATACTGGTGTCCCTGCCAGTGCCGCATGTGAGCAGTTGTTTAGTGTTGGAAAAGACATTTTCCTGCCAAAACGCAACCGTCTTCCCGACAGTCATTTTGAGAAACTTCTCTTGTGTCAAATTAACAGGCACTTCTGCTTCAGTTTAGATCAGAGTACAAATTGAGTTGCCTACATTTTGTTCTTGCCTGCTCTTATTAGAAGGACACTGCACCTCAATCCTGGACTGGTGGTGTGAAACCTTCCCTGTTTTGCTTGAGGTATAACAGTGACTATAACTTTGCCAGTTCAACTAAAATACTTAAAATTTTCCAAGCATCCTCACTCTTCAGATTTTTTTGGATGAAGTAGACAGGTTTCTACAGTCTACTGCAACTACACCAGATAGTGCTTTGAGTCACATGTGAGCGGTTGTTCAGAGTTTAATATATTTTCTTGCCAAAATGCAACCATCTCTCAATCAGTATTTTTGAAAAAATGTTTCTGTGTATTCAATTTAGGTTGGATACATTTTGTTCTTGCAATGTTAAATTTGTTGCAATTTTGCACTTTGACTTTGACAGTCTGTTTAAGATATTTAAGTATTGTGTGTAATAAAACAATACTCTTTGAGATAATAATTGTATTGCATTGTTGTTTTAAACATTAAATCTTTTACTCAAAACATTCCTCATAAACACTTATTCAGTTATTTATAATATACATCATTGTAAAAAAAAAAGAAAAAAAAAAAAAAAGAAAAGTAGTTTCAGTGTAGCTAGCTACTTTTTGATAGTAACTTGATAGTAGTGTAGCTAACTACTTTTCCAAAAGGGTAGCTTGACTGTAGTTTAACTTCTTTAACTTATGAGTAGCTTGTTGCTTGTCAAACAACAGTTTCAGAGTAGCTTCCCCAACACTGCTTGCGAGGGAGGGAGACAGTGTATTTAGGGGACTTGAGTTTGGGGCCCTATGGGTCTTGTTTGCTTTATTGGCGGCCTTGGAGGGTGGAGTGGATTAAGGAGAAGTATTCACTGATTTTAAGGAGACATACAGGTCATAAAGCTGGGCTTTGTTTATTAAGCTTGCGAAATGGACATCTGCACTGTGAGGCAGGCTCAACCAATATGCTTCAGCCTGCCAAGGTAGAGGATGCTGTAGAGGATGGTGGGTGTCTTGCCGGTGGAGGCGAGGGTAGGCTTTGGCGTCTTGGGGTATGGGGAGCAGAACGGATGGGCCAACATCCGCGTGATGGCACTGGAGGTTCAGTTGCGGTGTCAAGCGGGTGTTCATTGGGCCAATGGAATGCAGCGTGAGGGTCCAGGGAAAGAGGGAATCGTCATTGGACGGGAAGAGTTCTATCTCGGACATTGTGACAAATGGGCTGGACCAAATGCAGAAAACTGTCAAGGAACATAGGTGAGTCGGCTACATACAGTATATTTATGGGCTTCCTCTTATGCTGACTGGATAGATCATTTGAACGTGTTCCTCCTGAACTTTGTCAATAAAACATAATTTTGTGAATGAATCTGAATGAATTTTAAGTTTAAGTGGAATCCATCGTTCAGTTTAATACACATATGTCTTGTTTACTGAAGTCCCTCTCCACTTGAAGCTCTATTTTGAAGCATGTGACTTTTGTGAATCGGTCAACAATACAAGTCAACAATACTGCTTTGTCAATATGAATGTAGAAATATTTGTCATGCAAATAAAGCAACTTAAAACTGAACGAGAGAGGGTAAGTCATTCGTCCATTCAGCATGTGACTCAGTTTCGTTTAACAAGGAGGGATAGCGGGTGCAATGCAAAGACAGTATGCACAAAATATAACCCTAAATATAGGAAAATAAGATTTTTTTACAAATTATGTAATTTGTGAAGTATCTTCATCGTCATCATCATCATCATCATTTTATTTGTTGTTTTGGTGTTTTCCACCTGGAAAGAAGTTATATATAGAAATATGAGGATTTAGGTCATGTACTTTTTAATTTGTACCCAATTCTGTGTAGCTGTCTTTGTCTTGACACTAACGTGAGCTAATAGCACTCAAAAGCGGGTTTGACTCACTGAACTAGTACACCCCATTATTAAAATAGTCTGTTGTGAACAAAATAAACAAATCAGGCATCTCACTTGTGAACCTGGATCTGCTGCAATGGGGGCAAGTCGATTGCTCAACTAAACATGAGTCATTCTTTTTCACAACATTGACAGAATGTATGAATTATAAATATTTATAATGTGACTGATGACACTGAAAATACAATGACAAAAACATTACTGAAATATACTGTTTTGAGTGGGTCACGGAGTATGTAGTCAAAGAAACAACAACAACAAAAAATGTAATTCTAAATGTTCTTTACTGATGCAAGACTTTTATTTTGAAAGACATGCATGAACATTGTCTCTTCTGACAGGCGGGGTTTAATGCTGCCTTCACATGCTCTTGGAATTATCATGAATATGAGTTTCCTTGGTAAAAAAAAAATTGCACATGAACGCCCTTCCATCTTGAATGCGATGAGTTTGTAATCACAACTTCAGAAGGGGAATTATCAAATTTCCGATAGCACATGAAAGCAGAATAAGTAAGAAAAACGTGTTGTCCTCATTCAGTGTTTGCATCTGAAATCTGAAAAATGCTGCCTTCGGAGGACCATGCGTTTTTTAACATTGTTTTCCAATTTTTGATGTCATTTCTAGCAAGAAATTATTATTGTAGTAATTAAATATTCGCCAAAGCTCACACTATTTTGCCGTAGATCATTAAACCATTACACTGCCTCAGAAGTCTGTCCGAAATCAGTTTTGTGAGGTGCCTTTGTACACAAATGCTGCCTGCAAAGTCATTGCCTGATAGGGCAGTGAAGCAACAAGTCAGCTGCTTAAGTTTTCGGATGCAACCGATATTTTTTCGGATGCAACAAATATCTGTTTTCAGATCAGATGTTGTCAGGCTATATGTCCGTGTCATTATTCTACTGATATTTTCTTAGCTTGTTACATAATGTTCCTGTCCTGTCAGATGTTATACTGTGCTTGTAGTGCATATGTGGAGGCATGCACTGTATATTACTTCACTAATTAAAGGATTAGTTCACTTTAAAATGAAAATTACCCCAAGCTACTCATACTCAAGCCATCCTAGGTGTATATGACTTTCTTCTTTCAGATGAACACGATTGGAGTTATATTAATAAATATCCTGACGCATCTAAGTTTATAATGGCAGTGAATGGGTCCAACGAGTATAAATTACGAGCATGCAACATTGCAATTACATTGTCAATTAGAGTCATGAAATTACCAAAAAGTACTATTAAATTACATAACTGTACATTGTGTACGTTTGCACTAAGGTATGATGTTCAACTGTAGTTTCCATAACCTTAACCCAAAATACCACCAATTCTATATTTTTGATGCTTGTGGTGGCTCATACCAACTTAGTACCTTCACTGTATTATGAAAAACTAGTTTGGGACTGCTATTTAATAGCCTTATCACAGCATAATGACCATGAGGAAAATACGGGTCCATTGGCCAAAGCATCTGAGAACCACTACAATAGTATCCAACTGCAAATTGGCAGAGCCATATGTCATAGAAGGTTCAGGACAGCTGTGCCCGGCCAGCAGTCTCAGACCAGAAGTTAGGGTGGAGATTATAGTCTCATTAAGCTTAGGGTTAGTGGTGGGGTTTTGCTAGGGTGGAGCTTATAGTTGTAGTGAAGTTAGGGTTAGTGGTAGGGGCAGGTTAGCCAATTGTCAGCTCTGCCCTAACTTCCGGTCTGGCGCTGCTGTCCTGAAACTGCTGTCACATATGGACATATGCTGTCATATATGCAATTGAACATATCCCACTTCTGACACCAGAATATGATGGAGTGGGTCTTTACTTTAAATGATGGCCCAGCCACAATAGCATGTCAGTGCAAAGAATGTTTATTTTTCAGGGCATTGTTGTTCACAAGAAGTCATCAGAGTGCAGATATATGTAAAAAAGATCAAATAAATAAAGTATATCAGTACATAATATTATTTAAGAATATATACAAGAACCTAGGAATATGAAGTCCATCAGCTGAGATTTCATATTAGCAACTTTCAGTTAGCAATCATTCTGCTATCAAAGCTACTTTCTTATCCATTCTGATGTTTGGCTGACTAAATAGTTGTATAAATGAGCAGATGTACACGGTATAACTAATAAAGTGGCCACTGTGCGTACATGGCAGACATGATAACTTACAACGACTAGAAGAACACAGGAGGAAGTTTACATGACAAGAATGGTTTCAAAAGCTCATGTCAATGACTGACTTTACCTGCCCACAATTCATCAAAGTGCAGTGAAGTTAATGAATCATACATCTTGCAATAGCAGCCATTGTAGCCCTTCTGTCAGCTGCAGAGACCCCCTCCAGAGGCATATGGGTGTTGACATTTTTCCCAGATCCCCTGGAGACTATCACAGCTAATCTTAATTAAACGTAAGGGCATGCCAGTGTATTCACATTATTTTTGATAGTTAAATGTCAGTATCTCCTGCTGCGTATGCTGTCAGAGCGTGTGGACCACACCCCACCAGCCATTTACCTGATATGCTGTAGCATATTATTATGCCTTTTTTTTTTTTTTGTATCAATGTTGTTCTGGCATCTTCTGCCGAATATGGCATACATATACACATTTATATTTATTATTTTAGCAGGCGCTTTTATTCAAAGTGAGGCAATAACATGAAAAGTGCTAACAATGCAAATGCTGTGTCCAAATTTGCCTACTTATACACTTCTTTAAAAACATGTACTCTTTTGTCAATCTTGAAACCACAAATTGTTTTGTTTAGTTGCATGCATCCCGTCACAATAAATCAGTCTGTAAATTATCACAGTTAACATCCTGTCTGTCACAGTGAAGGGATTAGTTCACTTTCAAATGAAAATGACCCCAAGCTTTACTCGCCCTCAAGCCATCCTAGGTGTATATGACTTTCTTCTTTCTGATGAACACAATCGGTGATATATTAATAAATATCCTGACGCATCCAAGCTTTATAATGGCAGTGAGCGGGATCAATGAGTATGAGCTGAAGAAAGTGCCTCCATCCACATCCATCCATCATAAACATACTCCACATGGCTCCGGGGGGTTAATAAAGGCCTTCTGAAGTGAAGCGATGCGTTTTTGTAAAAAAAAAAAAAAAAAAAAAAAAAAAAAAATTCCATATTTAACAAGTTATGTAAATATCTAGCTTCCGCCTTCCGCAAAACCAGTAATGTTGATGTGTTCTGGATCATTTGTAGATGTTTGATTGTACATTCTGGATATCCAGCCAAAACATCATTGCAATAGTCATGTCTAGAAATGACAAGGGACAAAGATTTGTGTTGCATGCTCAGTTAGGAAGGGCCTGACTTTACTGATGTTGTGCAATGCAAACCTGCATGGCTGTGCTGTCGTTGCAATGTGGTCTTTGAAGGTCAGCTGTTCATTAAAGATTACCCCGATATATATGGCTGATCAGGTAGGGGTTATTGTTCATGATCCTAGTTATGTTGGCTTGACAAATCCAACATACTGATCTACTATTTAAGCTTATTTTTCTTCTTTTGAGACTAAATTTTAAACAGTATCTCCTCCTAGGGCTTTCAAGCTAGATCCACCAAACTCAGCTCAGACCTTCAGACTGTTCTGACTCGGTGTGCTATCTGTGCTATCTGACTCAGTGTGCTATCTTTTCTGACTGATCCAACTTGTGGTTTTCGTTAAACGGACGATCTACGAAACTATGGAAAGTCCCATAGACTTTCATTGAGGGGGTCAAAACTTTTGTACAATGAGACAGAGTATTTAAGCTGTCTATCACTAGCAAAGCTTAATAACTACTCTAGGGCAATATGCTAAAACATGATAGCAACATGCTAATTCATGCTAGCAGTGTGTTAAAACATGCTAGCAACATGTTAAATCATGTTAGCAACATGTTAAAACATGTTAGCACCATGCTAATTCATGATAGCCACCTGTTAAAACATGCTAGCAAAACATGCTAATTCATGCTAGCAGTGTGTTAGAACATGTTAATTCATGCTAGCAATGTCTTTCTTTCTTTGAATTCACTAAATTGAAGCTTATAAAACTTTCAAACGTTCATACGGCTTTGTCAAGCCAACATCAAAGTTTGTACCAACAAACTTTACTCATTTAGTTTAATTGTGAAATTGTGCTGTAACATCAGAATGTCTGGGAAGACGAGAAGTTTTATCTTCGCTACATTGAGTTGCAGGTGATGTTTGTGTGTATGTAAAAATAATTGACGATAGGCTTTTGTATTATTGAAAATTAATGTGCACAGTAGTAATGCTTGGACTGTGCATTCATTTTCAATAATTCAAGGGTATGTAGTCAATTATTTATTGTATACCGCTGCATTGTTGAATTCTTGATTCTGAATGGTTGACATGCTCATATGTTATGTGATGTTTGTGTGTGTGTGTGTGTGTGTAAGAAATAATTGACGATGGGCTTTTGTATTATTGAAAATTAATGTGCACACAAGGTGGTAATGCTTGGACTGTGCATTCATTTTCAATAATTCAAGGGTATGTAGTCAATTATTTATTGTATACCACTGCATTGTTGAATTCTTGATTCTGAAGGGTTTTCACATGCTCATATGTCATATGATCTCTTTAGACAATATGATATACAGTACCCTTACAGTCCTCTGAACCTAGTCTATAAAGAATGTGCTCTCAGAATCTCTCTCTCTCTCTCACACACACACACACACACACACACACACACACACACACCACAAATAAATAAATAAATGTTTGACAAGGAGAGCACAAAAACCCTTTAAGTTAAATTAGATTCATCCATTCACGAGTACTGCATTGTCATCAACACCTACATTTCACTTATAATTTATGTTATGTTTGTGCACATGTACTGTGTAAAACTGTCAAAAGCTGCAAAAAAAGTATTTGTTATCCATTTTTATACACAACCAGCACAGAGCAAAAATATATCAAACATTCACTGAGCTATTTCCATACTGTATATAGTGCATCTACTATATTCTTGTAATTTGTAATTATTTGCATTCTCTGCCTGTGTTTTATCTACGTCTTACAAAATGTTAAGTGTTCTGCATGATAGCTTTAGGAATATTTAATTTAGGTGTGTTCTATGTATATTTATCAGGTTTGTTTTCTCAGTCCTGCATTTGAATGGGTGGAGTCTATATTCACCCAAACACCTGATCACCTGCCAGTTTTCACACTGTCTAATGCTTCCATCTAGTGCATTATGTCCACATCACAGTAGTCAAGACTGTTATAAAACCCACCTGTAACTGGGGGAAGATAATTTGTATGTCTAGATACTTTTAATAAGACTATTAGCTGAAGGCGAGTAGGTCAAATCCACATCTTGATTGTACTTTAACCCATTTGGGTCCAACTTTATATTAGGTGTCTAACTATTATGTACTTACACCAAAATAAGGGGTGTATTCATCTTTGAATTCATGTTGTATTGCAATTAAAGCATGTATGTACACAACAAGTGCATTGTATCAAATGATTAATTTAGCCTACATGTTTAGTAGTGGGAAATGTTAAAAGTGGGACCCCAATTTATACAATAATATGACCATTTAAAATTACAAATGACAAATGCATTGTTTGTTGTAGATGTCATGAGGCATATCTTAGGCCCAATCTTCATCAAATCTCGTTGATCTATTGAAATTCAAGAGATTGATGTAAAATGCAAATGTAGGTAGCATTTACATATCTCAGGTTGGCCCAGCCAATTCGCATACTGTTCCCAAGCACGTATCTCAGGACATTTACTGTTTCTGTGTGAACCAGAGCTTCTAACGGCAGCTGCAGTGACACAATGACTTTACCAATTTGCAATTGGCTGATTTATTTAAAAGGTGGGACTTATTCTGCCATATTGTGTATTGCAATTTCTCTCATTCACAGTAATACCAGTGAACTGTCTTGGTATATACAGTTTTGACAGTCTTTTACCAGCAGTATTGTGGATGGGCCAGTGTGTGGAGTAGAATTTTGGGCTACATTAACACTAGCTATGTTTCCATCCAAGTTGCGAAATTTGGAATATCGCATAAAACATTTGCGGATAAAGCACTGTTTCCATCCAGTGAGACAAAGAGAACAAATTTGTCACTTCCTGATAAATTGGCACTAAATATCACTAAGAAAAATGGAAGTTGCTACATTAGAAGCCACTGTATATAATAATTGTCATATATAATAAATTACTTGCACCTCAGAGTGTGCAGATGAAACAAAATAAACGCTGTCATGTTATCTTGCATTCAGATGCCTGGTGTTTGTGAACGCAATTGTGTGAGGAGCTTCTGGGAGAGAATTTTTGCATGCCTGTAACTCAAAAAGTATTGAAGATATCCCAATATCCTTTTAGATTCTGGTTCTTAGCAAACTTTTCTCTTTTTATACAAATTGTTAGGGATTATTATGGTTCATTCCCAGATATGGAGATCTCAATGTGGCTCTATTTGCACATTGTTTACCTTTACCCATTTTACCCATTCTTATCTCAATTACACACAGGATGCAACATCATTCTGAATTGCAGTTTGCACAACAGAGCATTTCTTGCAAGCATATTTGGTATTACTCAAAAGTAAGTAACATAACATAGCAATCATTAATATATGTCAGTAACTCCAAAGTAAATAACATAACATAGCAATCATTAATATATTGCAGTAACTCAAAAGCAAGTAAATATCATCTTTGAACAGTTAAATAGCAATATAAACATCAAATTCCAAAACAGGAGGTAGAAATTAAGTATATGCAGGAAAAAGATATTGCTGTACCGTCCTATTCGAACTGGGCATCCCCCTGTCTTCTCTTTGGGAAAGCTGATGGGTCAGTGAGGTTTTGCGCTGATTTTCATACAGTCAACAGTGTAACTAAACCAGATTGTTTTCCGCTTCCTCATGTTGAGGACTGTGTGGATCAGGTAGGCTCAGCCAAGTTTGTGAGCAAGTTTGACTTGCTAAAAAGCTACTGGCAGGTGCCTTTAAGTAAGCGGGCTCAGGATATTTCCTCATTTGTCACCCCCACAGGATTATACTCTTACAAAGTTATGAGTTTTGGGTTAAGGAAGGCCCCAGCAACGTTTCAGCATCTTATGGACAGAGTAATTTCAGGGCTTGATGGTTGAACAGTTTAATTGGATGATCTCGTTGTGTTTAGTGCTAGCTGGGACACTCATATTAAACACATTTGTGCCATGTAGAGGCGTCTGTCTGAGGCTAAGCTTACTATAAACTTGGCAAAATGTGAATTTGCTAGGGCTACTGTGACTTACCTTGGGAAAGTGGTAGGAAATGGTTTTCCTCAAAAACCTTAATTTCTTTTCAAGTGAAGAAAGAAAGACATGAACATCTTGGATGACATGGGGGTAAGTAAATTATCAAGAAATTTTAATTTGAAAGTGAACTAATTCTTTAATTAAATGTGTCATAATGCATTAATTCCTTAACATATTGTATTAACGGTAACACTTTATTTTAGGGTCTTTTAATTAGTTGCTTATTAGCATGCATATTACTAGAATATTGTCTGTTTATTAGTAATTATTAAGCACATATTAATGCCTTATTCTGCTTGACCTTATTCTACATTCTTAATCCTACCCAATACCTAAACTTAACAACTAACTTACTAACTATTAATAAGCAGTAAATTAGTTTACTGAGGGAAAAGTCGTAGTTAATAGTGAATACATGTTCCCTATACTAAAGTGTTACCGCATTAACTAATAGTGTAAATTAATGTGAAAATTACCACATTAGGTCGAAGCCATGTATTTCAACTTCCAGTTTTCTGCTTTAATTAATCATTAGCTAATGATTTGCAAAGGTATCACTATGTTATGACTTTACATGTTGAGGCACATAACTAATTGTTAAGTATTATGTCATTTTGGTTTTGACATCCACACTAAGTCATGGATTTCAATTTCCAGCCCTCTACAACTCCACTGTGCCAAATGAACTGCTGCTTCTAGTACCTTGTTGCTCATGGCACAGGAATATGTCAGGTTAAGCTTGAGGTCTAGGATTCAAAGGACCTGAGGAACACTGAAAACATGCAGCCGGGCACTCCTATTTCATAACACTGTGTCTAGACTGGACAAAGACAATAGAACCCATTATAATTAGTGATACTACACTGGATGTGGCGCGATGCTACACAACACAAAAAAACCCCAACAGTAGACCAATGCCACATTCTATTTCTGACATAGGGGAGAGCGGGGCACAATCTAAACATTTTTGACTTTCTCAGTTTGTGTAAATCTACTTAGGATTCAGAGAATTTCTTTTTTTTCCACATTAATTTCACACATCTGGTAGAAATACATGGCTTTGTTTCCTTAAAGGAGCATCCACCAAAAATCTCAGTCCGTGTAGGGCAAGGCAGGAGACCTCTGTGGAATGTGCGTGACCTTCGAGCTCTCAGATGACATTACACGAGAATCCGTCATGTTACTGTGTTAAATACAGCAACATAGGCCTTGGAGTACTTAGGAAAACTGTTGTCAATTAACATAGTCTGCCGCTGCATCAAGAAATGCAACTTGAATCTGTTACGCAAGGAGAAAGCTATACATCTCTGAGCTCTCATCACTGAGTTCTCTGGGCCGGAGTCCATCTCAGATGGTCTAAAAGACAGTGGAAATGTGTGCTGTGGACAGATGAGTCCACGTTTCAGCATGTTTTTGAAAAAAAAGAAAAGAAAAAAAAAAAAACCCGGACATCAAGTTCTCAATCCCAAAGACGAAAGGGACCAACCAGATTTTCATCAGTGACAGGTACAAAAGCAAACATCTGTCATGGTATGGGAGTGCATCCGTGAAAACGGTATGGGTGACTTGATGTGTGAAGGTACCAATGACATGGAGATGTATACTGGGATAATACAGAGACATATACTGCCATTAAGGTGACAACTTTCCTGGGAAGCAAGCCAATGCCAGACCTCATTCTGCACATGCTACAACAGAGTGGTTTTTGGATGTGCTTGACTGCCTGCCTGCAGTCCAGATCTGTCTCTTATTGAAAATATATGGCCCATCATGAAAAGGAGAATCAGACAACGATGACCACAGATTGTTGAGCAGCTTTTTTATCAGACGAGATTGGGCAAAAATTCCACATGCAAAATTGCAACAATTAGTATCCTCAATTCACAAACATTTAAAAACTTACTGGTGTGCATCTTGAGACAAAACAATTACACTGAAATATTTAAAGATGTCAGTGCAAGCTGCTTTCAGTTAAAACTGCTCAAACAAAGCCTTTTTCTGTGAAACCGGGTGTATGAGCCATACATTAATATTATCTGTGTATTAGTTAAGCATGAATTACCCGTATTATAAAGTATTACCAAACAGATTATTTTCATAGATGGAAGACTGCACTGCTTGTTGATTTTAACCCACAAAGCAGAAGTTAAATTGCACTCCATCTATCCTGTACTGTATGTACATACAGTACTTTCCTATTACTCACACCATTATAAGTCACAAAATGATCAACATTTTAAACATTTGCTGTGCATTATCATTTTAACGAATTAACATAATGAACCGTGTTTGTGCGTGAGAGTGTTTGCATGTCTGTTTGTGAATGTGAAAGAGTATGAAGTATGAAGGATAAGACAATGGCAATATATTGAGGTTTAATCAATATTTTCATATTTTACTCTTATGTATGTGTGCAATTACAGTATGAGTGTACTTAACAATAACTTGTCTAACTTGTTTCTCAGTCTTTATATGAATAAAGTCAAACTGCCCCACATCATCTTTTAAATTATTTTTTAAATGTGTGATTATTATTTTTTACAGTGTCATGCTCAAATCACCTCCACTGAAAATCTGAGTTTCAAGCTGAAAGGTTAAATAGAAGTTACAGTAAATCTGTGCTGAAGTGTAAACATATAGACTTGTGGTTTCAAGGGAGGGTAAAGACAACTTCAGTACTTTGACATTCTGTGAAATCAAAAAAAATACATTCAGAAACTTTAGAAAACAAAGGTTGAGGTTGATATAATTCTAAACGTCTTTTCAGGAAAGTAAGACTGACTTTTAAGAATAAAACTTTACTGGGAAAAAAAGAATCAGATTGTTAGCATAAAATGAATGAGATCATTTTTTGAAGGGTGTTTTCTCTGTTGAAGCAGAGTAAGCCTCTTAAGACAGCTCAGTGTATAGTAAGCAGTATTGTTCCATTACACCCTTCATAATCACTTCCACACTTCAGCTACTGTCTATCTATCTATCTGTGACCATGTCATTTAATAGTTAATGTGAATCACATTCAATTATCATAGCATGCTTTTATTTATTAATTTCTAAACAAGGGCTGTAGACACAATCTATACACTGTAATGTGCGTTTTGGAGGTGTGAATCTTATGACATTAGTATGCATTTAAATAGAGCCATTGAAGTAATCACATTTATTACAGAAACTCTGCAAAAACACTGATATTTATGAAAACATTACTGATTTATTAATAGTTGGAGTATATACAATAGCTGTATGTGTATGTTGTGTCAGTGAGTGTTCATTACAGCACAAGGGTAGAGTGATCAGCTGCTCTCCGATCCTCTTTATGCTGAGCTCTGCAAACACATCCTCACACACACACACACACACACACACACGTGCACGCGCACGCCGTGATGCACACACACACTGTCTCTCCTGTGCTCCATTTCACGCACCTACAGTCTCTATTACAGGAACAGCAGAGAGGACACAAAACAAGGTGAGACCTTCAGCGGCCATTCAGGCAGGTACATTCACATTTCTGCTTTTCTCTGCTCACATTTCACTTAGGCCTAATTCACTGCCATATTTGGGCAGTAGATTTAGTCAGAGGTATGTTGAGAGTATGTGTCAAAATAGGTCAAGTCACTGTAAATGAGACCGGTACAGTAACATTTGTCATCTGTAAGGTACAGTAATCTTAATCCTGATCAAATCCTGCACATTTACACTGGATGTATGATGTAAAATATTATATGTAGCAAATAATGTTTGCTACATTATATCTATTTTTGCATCAAGAGTCAGTTTTCCTTTGCTTTTTTATGTCACTGAGCAGATTTTATGCATAAATTTCTTCTTAAATTCTTAAAGGCTTGTGAGCTGAGTCTAACCTACACATAGTTCTGTTACCAATAACAGCACATAAATAAACATAACTATACTTTTTAATTTACAATTGAATGTGTAATTCCACTTTATAAATCTCTTAGCTCACCCTGAGATAATTTATGGGTTTTTCTGGCTTCATCATGCACTGCTATTTTAAGTGTGTTCGCTCTAGTTCATACTGGACTGAACTCATAATGTACTACCGACATCTATCAATACATGTAGTATTGTTAGCAAAGCTGGGTGGATAATAAACAGACATAGTGCATTACAAGAAAAACAAAACTGATAAAGGTGAAGGGGTGTGCTCATCTGCTTATAGCAATCGACAGATGTCATCATATTGCTGAATGTTATAATCCCATAATCCTACATGTTTTTCAATGATAAAAAATTGTGTAAATAAATTGCTTATGTTTCATATACATAATGTACACAAAAAGCAATCCAAAAAATTTATCTAATACAAATCCATTTGTTGATGTTGATTGTCCACATTTTCTTAACAGGAGTACAGTCAACTCTTAATCATTCAAACAATTCTAGGCTGTGTTTCCTGAAAGCATCATAAGCCTGCATAGATAATAGAAACCATGGGCACCAATGTTCTCTACTTACAATGCTTTTGGATAATGTAGCCCTGGTCTTGGCAGTCTATTTCATTCTATGTATTTGTTTATCTTTATAGAATTATGAAATATTCTTCCTTTTCCCTTGAAGGACCATGTTTTTGCTATCCATTTATGTATTTCTAGAGCCGGATCAGTAAACAGTTTGGTGTTTTTTGACACAGCTTCATCTGTGACCCCAGAGACTGAGACATCATGTCAGGGGACGGTAGCCAGGGTGACAAGACCCAGTGCAATGGAGTCAAAAATCACAGGTATACTTTTTCTGTCATGGGATTTGGTTTTCCTATCTAATTTTAAAATGTCTACTGACTTTACAGTGACTATAAAAGTATATCTTGTTTATTTTTGATTAAAAAAAAAAACAATTTCCAATTTTTGCATATTAGTATTATTGTTGTTGGTGCTGTTCATGCAGTTAAAACTTCATGTAATTAAATGAAGTCCATTTTCTTTGTTTAGCTGAGTGAAACTATATGCCATTAACTAGCTACATAAAGTATATAGCCTAATTATGGTCACATTATGAATCAGTTATAACAATAGAAGACCTAAGGCAGAGCCTTGTGGCACTCCATAATCTCACACGTGTGTTAGATTTGACACAAACAAAGTGATAGTAAAACCAAAGATAGGATATAATCACCTGCCAACATTTCTCCAGCCAGTTGAAGGGAATGTCATGATCCATGGGACCTAATTCTTTGGTGGTACAATAGGTTTTCTAGTATCTAGACCAGAGCACTTAAGCCTTTATCAGGTTCAGGTTAGTAAAATGAGCAATCGACCAATAACATTTACATATATTCATACAGTTATGTAAGTGAACTTCATACTGTTGCCTTAAAATTGATATGGGTGGCTACAGAAAGCCAGTGGAGTGAGACCAAAAGAGTAACATTTATAGTTTATACTACTACAATATTAGGTCCGACTTTCTATTAAGTGTCTTTAACTACTATTGTAATAACATTTATAATAACATTAATTAATCGTTTGATTCAGTGTACTTATTGTGTGCATACATTTATACTTTAAAAATAATTGCATTTAATTACAGCTGTAATTAATTTCTGTAATTACACTGTTGTACACATTACCCCTTAACCTATCCCTAAACCTACCCTTACCACCAAACCTGTCCCTAACCATACCCATATCCCACCTCAATAGCAGCAAAAATGTTTTGCAATACAACATGAACACAATAAGTACATCGCATTTTTTATGTAACTACATAATAGTTAAACACACATATAAAGTGTGATACTGATTACTGATTACAATACTGATGAATTTATATTACTTTCTTATGTGATGGTTACATACAACTGTCAATATGCTTTTTCCCGATAGCAGATGTGACACAAAAGTGAATGCAATACTTAGATACTAGCAAATGGTTCTCCTTCAAACCAAGTGTCAAACTGTCCCTTTGTAACTTCTCTGATGTGTGGGTCATTTGGTCAGATGGTGCTGTTTGCATCTAAGTCATAGTTACAATGTAATTGAATATTGTATTCACAGAATGCCAATTATATAATATAATCTAAAAAAAAAATGCATTGGACATAATCTTTCATCTGGCTGAAGTTAACTTAAAAGAATGTTCAGAGTTCAGTGGGAGTTAAGTTCAGTCAATGCCAGTATATTAACAAAGGTGTGTCTTTAAGTAAAGCCATAGGACTTTTTTTTTTTTTTTTCAGATTTATCTTTTGTTTAGATGTTTCATGGCTTCATTGTTGGACTTTGTGAATGCTTGCAGACAGCAGGAAAGGCAGATGTTTATGTGGTGTTTTAAGACAATGCTCCCTTTTTTGTGTCCTTGGGTGAACATCATGTAAAAGTTATGGGGTTAAGCCTGGTTTATACCTGATGTCATCACAGCAATACTGCTGTCTGTTGTTTTGAGACATTGCAACAGTTGATTCTGTTTTGGTCTGTTTTCATTGATGGAATTTCTGTTACTCAAAAAGTTACTCAAAGTGAACTTTTTGAACTGTTATGTATAAGCAATATCACAATTGCAATTGTAGTATCGATCTAAATATATTGGCTGTGACCAATATAAATATAACCCGCTTCACGAGGCTACAGCCGTGATAATATTTAGAACAACAGCACTCTTGCTCATGTAATATTGCTTAAATAAATAGTCTGAAATATATATTTGCATTTGGTGTTCTCTAATTACCTGTGTAGTTCTGAACTTATAGAGAAATTTGTTTCATTGTCCGTTTTGGAATAGGTCTGCTCTTCCTGCTGCTATGTTCTCACGAAACAATGTCAGTATGTGGAGCATTCTCAAAAAATGCATTGGGATGGTAAGTCAAATTAATTTTACACATACCGTATTAGTGTTTCTTCAAGCACTTTGTTTCAAAAATTTGATGGTAATCTGAAATTATGAATGTTTGTATTGTAAGGTTTGCATGATGTTCGAGGCAGATTAATTCTAATTCAGCCTGTTAATCAGTTATTCTCATCTTTAAATCTTCACAGGAACTGTCGAAAATCACAATGCCAGTGATTTTTAATGAGCCTTTGAGTTTTCTTCAGAGACTGACTGAATACATGGAACACACATACCTCATTCATAAGGCCAACACTTCACAAGACTCCATCTACAGAATGAAGGTATATATACATATATAGTTTTAGGCCAAAGACCCCTTGGTGAATAGAGAAATAGAGCATGGACCTATTAAGTAAAACAGAACGTTGCAATTTTAAGCCTGGCCTATTTTAACACATGACATATGTATGCTACCATTAATGTATTTACAAACTTTGACATGATGCTTACATTGCAAATCCATTCAAATATTAATGATGATGTACAGAATTTTGAGTTTACTTACATTTTTTAATGGGAGGGACAATTAAACATTTATCTGAATTTCATCTTCATAATTCCAGGTTTGGTTGTAGTTAACTCACTATTTTTAAAGCAAAAATTTCTCTGAGGTCAAACAATAATGGGCAGGACTTTTACCTGAATTATATGCTTTTGCATTTAATTACCTTCAGCATGCAGAGTCTATCATGTAGTTTTTATGTAATCTTATGTAAATACAACACACATTATTTAATAATGTTAATTCACACATTATTACTTAAGCAAAAGATCTGAACGTGCAGAATATAATAATTATGCACTATAAACCTGAGATGTGTATCTGATGGCTCTGCAAGCATCAACTGAAGAGTGAAAATATAAAGTGAAGTACGACCATGAGGTTGCTCAAGCTTTGGGCTGAGGAAAGTATTCATGAAACAAACTTTCTCTTTCACTTTCTCTTTTCTCTTAATATATTAATAATGGTTTTTCAGTGTGTGGCAGCATTTGCTGTGTCAGCTGTGGCCTCGCAGTGGGAGAGGACAGGCAAACCCTTCAACCCACTGCTAGGAGAAACCTATGAGCTGCTCAGGTCAGTGTCTCATATGAACTGATCATTTATGAGTTAATCATGTCAACGTGTCAAATGAGCTGATCACATCAGTGTTTTTCCTGTCATTAGAGAGGATCTGGGGTTCAGATGGATCTCTGAGCAGGTCAGTCATCATCCACCGGTCAGTGCCTTCCATGCTGAGGGCATAAAGAACGACTTCATGTTTCATGGATCCATTTATCCAAAACTCAAATTCTGGGGAAAGAGTGTGGAGGCCGAACCTCGTGGAATTATCACCCTAGAGCTTCCTGTGTGAGTGATTTACAGCCTTATATGTGTACCAGTAAACATAAGGAGTATGAGTGTATTCAAGAGCATGTCAATTTCTCACAGATATAAACATTTAATAAACAGCTAAATCACAGACATAATTATTGTTAATTTGTTGTTCCGTAGTCACAATGAAGCCTACACCTGGACCAACCCTACCTGCTGTGTTCATAACATTATCATGGGACAACTGTGGATTGAGCAATATGGAAATGTTGAAATTATTAATCATAAGTAAGAGCAAATATCAAGAAAGTGTAAGAAACAGTGGTGTAAATTAGAAAAAAAAAATTGCTGCTTTATTACGTTTTGAGAGGAACAATGAAAAAGTCTAACTACTGTAGAAGACCAACACAAATGATTTCACTATGTGTGTGTGTGTGTGTGTTATAACAGAACTGGGGAAAGATGTTGTTTGACTTTCAAGTCATGTGGCATCTTTGGAAAAGAGTTGCATAAAGTGGAAGGATACATACTTGATAAAAGGTATGTAAACACTCTTTAAACGACAAATAACATGATACATGATATTTATGATATTTATGTCCCAGAGACTCTAAATCAGGTTATTCAGTTTTACATGACTGTATTGTGGTAAATACAAAATGTGAAGTTATTAAAACAGTTAGCACTGATCCACTAATTTGATTGGATATGTGGTGTTCCAAGAGGGTTGATATTTCATTTAACAGCACTGGAGCATTTCACTTTTTGTATTACTTTATATTCTTATTAATATAACTTTTTAAATATTTATCACCAATATCACACTTGCAATTGTGCAGTTGTACTGAACAAGCTAATGTCTTGAACTGCCCGAGAGCCGACCGTCGGCTTGGTGTGTCACAGGCGCTGCGTAATATCATTGCGCCTGCTGCACCCATGGTACGGCAGCAAAGTTCCTTGATTATTACGCCGGAATGAGAGTATAGTTCCTAGCCATATCGGCCTAGAAAATCGCAACTTTTCATTTTCCGTCGGTCTTAGTACACGATGTAACTACAGAAGAGTCAAGTTTTAAATATGAAAAATATTGAAACTCTTTGGTCATTTTTAAGCGAGATGCTAACGGTCTAATCGGATTCAATGAACTATGCTAAGCTATGCTAAAAGTGGTACCTCCAGACCCGGAGATCGGCTGAATGGATTCGAAAACGGTAAAACTCAACAGTTTAACTCTAGGGGAGTTGGAAAATGAGCCTATTTTCAAAAAAAGGTGGAGTGTTCCTTTAAACTGACAGAGTGTGTCTGCTTCCCGAACAAGGCTAGGAAGACTCTTCCAGAGTTTGGGTGCTAAATAGGAAAAGGATCTACCGCCTGCAATTGATCTGATATTCTAGGTATTATCAACTGGCCAGAATTATGAGATCGCAATAGACGTGAAGGACAATAATACTTTAAGAGCTGCTCAAGTACTGGGGAGGTAAACATTTTAGTGCTTTGTAAGTAATTAGCAAGACTTTAAAATGTATGCAATGTTTAATAAGGAGCCAATGCAGTGTTGACAGAACCGGGCTCATATGGTCATACTTCCTGGTTCTAGTAAGAATTCTAGCTGCTGCATTTTGGACCAGCTGGAGTTTGTTTATTAAGCATGCAGGGCAACTACCCAGAAGAGCATTACAATAATCTAGCATTGAGGTCATGAACGCATTAACTAACTTTTCTGCATTTGTCATTGAGAGCATATGTCATAATTTAGATATATTTTTAAGATGGAAAAATGTGGTTTTACAGATGCTAGAAATGTGGCTTTCAAATGAAAGATTGGTATCAAAGAGTACACCCAGGTTCGTAACTGACAATGAAGACTTGATAGAGTAGCCATCAAATGTTAGACAGTATTCTAGGTTATTATGTGTGGAGGTTTTTGGTCCAATAATTAGAATCTCTGTTTTTTGTTTTGTTTTGTTTGTTTTTTGTTTTTTTTCCAGAATTTAGAAGTAGGAAATTACTAGTCATCCATTTTTTTATATCAACTATGCATCCTGTTAATTTTGTGAATTGGTATGTTTCATCAGGGAAAAGAAATATAGAGCTGAGTATCATTAGCGTAACAGTGAAAACTAACACCATGCTTCCTAATGATATCTTGCAAGAGTAGCATGTACAGGGTGAAAAGCAATGGTCGTAGTACTGAGCCTTGTGGTACTCCATACTGAACTTGTGATCGATATGACACCTTATCATTTACTGCTACAAATTGGTAACAGTCAAATAAGTATTATTTGAACCATGTCAGTGCAATTCCACTAATGCATCGTAATTTTCGAGTGTATTCAAAAGAATGTTGTGGTCAATAGTATCTGCACTAAGATCAGCACTAAGATCCAGTAACACTAATAAAGAGATACAACCACAATCAGATAGTAAGAGCCAGAGATGTTCACGAGTCTTTTATCTGGAGTCTGAGTCAAGTCTGAAGTCTTTATCACTGGAGTCTGAGTCAAGTCTGGAGTCTTTTGTCACGAGTCCGAGTCGAGTCTCGAGTCGTTAAAAAAAAAAAAAAAAATCTCATAATCAAATCCTATTTTTTATCCTAGTTGTATTATATAGACAAAATAATATGATCTTTCTATCATCTGTTTTATTTGAAATTAAGGTCCTATGATGTAAGGGATAATGTACATCCAGCTTGTTACTTTATAATCCATTACAATGTACAAAACAATCGTCCTGGAAACACGAGTACTCAGTTTCAATACAGTCGCTAAGTGGACGCAAGATGGCGCCAGTGAGTCACGGTTTGTTATACAGCAGTTTGTTATACAGCTTCATTGTTATTGACGACAGTCATTATCAGAAAATATGAAACCTCGGAATGTTTAAGAATGTCAATTGAAAACTCTACACGTGCTGATTGCGATACGTTAAAATATGAGCTTTAAGTAAAAAATGGATTAACATCTCTTTCTATCTCTCTCTTATGGACACACATTAAGAAAGAGAAAAGCTGCATATAATACGAAAAGATTGATAAAACGTAGTGCTAGGTTTAAAGGCTAGAATTTTTTTCTTTCATATTTTAACAGACTGGCAATCCAAATGAGCCATGCAGCTACACCACAGTATAATAGCTAGCTGTGTGAGTTAATGTGACTAACCTTTTGTGGATGCGATGTCTCATAAAATTTGATGATGTCGTTCTGGTGTCTTTAATTGTTTTCCCGCATTCTGTGCATCTAGCCAAACTGACATGATAATAAACCCAAAGGAAAGAACATATGGCACAGTGGCTCCCGTCATGTTTCATGGGACTCTTATGACATTTCGGAGTTTACGCGCAATACACAGACATACGTAATCAAATTCTATGACGAGTCCGATCTACCACGACAGATAGGGAAATATATGTGACGCAGATATTATAAATCCATTCAAATACAACAAAAATTCTTTATTTATTATATCAGTAGTTAAGGGTAAAAGACTTGAGTCGTTTTTAAAATATTCACGAGTCTTTTGTGCCGAGTCGAGTCAAGTCTGAAGTCATTTCAGGTCGAGTCCGAGTCAAGTCTGAGGTCTGTTAAAATGCGACTCGAGTGCGACTCGAGTACGAGTCACTAACTCAAGTGCCCATCTCTGGTAAGAGCAAATAATTTGTAACTCTAATGAGAGCAGTCTCAGTACTATGATACGGTCTAAATCCTGATTGGAAATCCTCGCAGATACCATTTCTTTCTAAAAAGGAGCATAGTTGTGAGGATACTGTCTTTTCTAGTATTTTTGACAGAAAAGGTTGATTCGAGATTGGTCTGTAATTAACTAATTCTTTAGGATCAAGTTGCAAGAGGTTTAATAAGAGGTTTAATAACAGCCATCTTAAAAAGTTTTTGGTACGTATCCTAATGACAACGATGAATTAATAATATTAAGAGGAGGATCTATAACTTCTGGAAGCATCTCTTTTAGTAGCTTAGTCGGTATAGGGTCTAATGTACATGTTCTTGATTTTGATGATTTAATAAGTTTAGACAATTCTTCCTCTCCTATAGCAAAGAATGAATGGAATTGTTCTTCAGGGGGTCTATAGTACGATGTCTGATCCGATACTGTAGTAGATGGTTGTATGGGTATAATTTTCATTCTAACAGTATCATTCTTGTAAGTAAAGAAATTCATAAAGTCTTTACTGCCATGCTGTTTGGAAACGTCTGAAGTTTAACCTTTATTTCTCGTTAATTTATCCACTGTATCAAATAAATATTTAGGGTTGCGTTTGTTCTCTTTTAAGAGAGTCGAAAAGTAAGCAGATCTAGCAGTTTTTAAGGCCTTTCTGTATGCAATAACACTTTCCTTCCACGAAATGCAAAATACCTCAAGTTTTGTTTTCTTCCAGCTGTGCTCCTGACACGTGTTGTCTAACTCCAATAGAGTTTAGAATGTCTGTAAATGCCAATCCCAATGTGTCATTTCATTATCTACATGTATATTAAAATCTCCAACAATTAAGACTGTTGTCTTTAAGACAATTGCAGCCAGTACTAATTCTGATAGAAAATCAGCAAATTCTTTGATAAAGTCTATATGGTGCCCTGGTGGCATGTATACAGTAGCCAGTACAAACTTCAAACAGGATTTATCACTTACACTAGATAACGTTACATAAAGCACCATCACTCCAAAAGAATTAAACTTGAAACTATATGAAATAATGCTTAGACCTCTGAGTACTTTAAATTATACTTAGACCTCTGAGTAATACTGGAAATATTACTATAAATTACAGCAACACCGCCCACTTTGCCTTTCAGACGAGGCTCATGTTTATAACAGTAATCTTGAGGGGTTGACTCATTTAATGTAATCATCTGGTTTTAGCCAGGTTTCTGTCAAACACAGCACATCTAGGTTATGATCTGTGATCATATCATTTGCAAAAAGTGCTTTTGTAGAAAGGGATCTAATATTGAGCAAACCGAACTTTATCATTTGATCATCTGTATCATATCTGTTTTTTATTTGTTGAACATCAATTCAATTTTTCCCCTTAAATGGGTTTGGGAGTTTCTTTGTATTTCCTAGTTTGGGGAACAGACACAGTCTCTATATGATGATATCTAGGTGAAAGAGTCTCTATGTGTTGGGATTTATCTGACTTCTGTGACATGCATCTAGCAGACGGTTTAGCCAGTCGGTCTGCTTACTGACCTGGGCCCCAGTTAGTAAAGATTCAACTCTAAGACTATGTGCCATATTAGAGAGAAGAGCAGCACCACCCAAGGAGGGATGAAGGCCATCTCTTTTCAACAGGTCAGGTCTGCCCCAAAAACTTTTTCAACTGTCTATGAACCCTATGTTATTCTGCGGACACCACTTAGCCAGCCATTTAGTGACAACAGTCTGCTACAAGCATAGAGCATATTATAGTGTCTGACATCATACTTGTGAGTTCACACACCTCTTTGTTATTTTTAGTGATCTCCAACTGGCGAAGTCGGACATCATTAGTGCTGACGTGAATAACAATCGTAGAGTATTTAAGTTTAGCATTAGCCATCACTTTTCAACAGGGTTCTCAGTGGGTGCGTCACTGAGTGGGGAAAACCTGTTTGTTGTTTTAATTAGAATGGTATAGCTGTGTTTTGTCTCGCGAATATGCCATCTCACAGTCACCCAGTTGCCCTGCTGTGGGGGGCTCTACTACCGGCACTAAACAATGTACTGGGCTTGCTAATCTAGTTATATCCAAAGTAGTATCTAGAGTCCTTGAATTCTTACTATACTTGATTAAAGTCTCTAATTCTGAAATCTGGGGGGTATTTACATTACATTTGCTTTGACTTGGACCGATATTGATATTTGTTTTGATTTGATATTGGACTGAACTGTTATATGAAATGTAGCTACACTAACAATCGGTCAAAAGGGAAATCTACAACAAACAGAGGTTTGTACATTAATAAAGAGCCACACACAGTAAGCTGTCTGTAATACGACTGTTTTCTTTATGTCTGTCCAGTAAAAAAAAGATCTGTGCTCTCTATGGAAAGTGGACAGAGTGTTTGTATTCTGTGGATCCAGCTACGTTTGATGCTCACAGTAAATCTGACGTAAAGCGTTCTGAGAAGAACAGGAAGGGAAGTGCACAGGTGACTGTTGAGATCATTAGCATGAATATTGATTCTTTTTACATTTTTATGTAATATATTGTCGAACTTAAATATGCATTTTAAACCATTAGAGCAGAAACTGACTTGGTGTATTTAATAACATTAATCAATGTCTAATGGAATGTGTTTTACAAATGTTGCAGAGTAATAATGCGGAAGAGGAGCCAGATGAAATGCCTCCTCCAGAGGCAGAGACTGTGCAGGTGATTCCAGGAAGTGAGCTAATCTGGAGGATATCACCACGACCAGACAACTCAGGAAAAGTATGCAGAATATTTCACTATTTGTCATCACATGATTTTGTTCTTATGATGTGACTATTGGGCTATGGATGAGCACAAGTACTTGGAAGTGATCGGTCATCATGATCATATATGATGTGACATTTTACTGAATTAGATACATTAAATTTTCTGAAATAGAATCAAATTTCTCATTCCTTGAGGTCCCTTCCTGTTCATAGTCTGAGGGCTCTACTGCAGGGGGTTTGTTTTAGCTAATTGTATTGTATTGTACTGGCAAACATTTGATTCATTGTTGATGGGCCTTCTTTACCAACCTGTAACACACAGTTTTTTTCACTTATTCTTGTTATTAATGTTATTTTGTGAGCCATTGTTTAAACATCTTAGAAACAGCCCTATATGTTGCTGTTGTAAACTATAAAGATCCTTGAAATAACTGAAAAAAACTTTAGTGAAGTGATACAGAACTAATGCCATTAAGACTTGGAACTACTTTAAGTGTACAGTTATTGTACCTGCATGCCTGCGTATTGTATTGTATCAGGCAGTCAGAATCAAGCATTCAACAATGTTGAATATGCAAGCAGGAAAAAAAAACAAAAAACTTGTACCTGATTTTCTTTTTAATTATATGCATTTTACCCACCACTGTTGGTTAAACTCTAAGGGGCGGTTTCACGGACAGAGATTAAGCCTAGTCCTAGAATAAAATGCCCCTTTAAACCAGATTAACAGAAATCTGCTTTCTCTGCCATGGTTTTAAATAGTCCAAGACTTAGTCTAGTCCAGAGTTTAATAAGCTGATTTGCTGGAGGAAGACTAGAGCTACTCTAGGACTAAACTGAGGCTTAAATTAAACCTACCAGGAGGCAGGTTTAACTTCAGATTAACACTGTGTTTCAAAGACATGTATTTCTTGGATATATATCGATATTGATATACACTATATATATATATATATATATATATATATATAATTTTTTTTTTTTTTTTTTGATGCTGTTCACACTATCTAAACAACCATTGTTTCTGGTTCAAATGTGATTGCTTCATGTTAATTTAACTTGAAATGGTTACTATTTGAATTCACTTGATATTTTCATTTTGAAATAACGTTACAATCAAGTAACCCAATCAAACAGGATTTTCACTTCCCATCATGCTTTGCACCAGGCTGAATTGGGATAGTAAATGTTGAAATAAAGTGTTATTTTATGCATTTTTAGCAAGATGAGAAAATTGAGAGACTTCTTAATGTTTAATGTTCTATTATGTTGGTATTTAAAAGTTTCTGTTATGTTTGTGTTTTTTGGAGATTACCGTTGTGGTGAAGTGTAGAGCTTGTGCTTGGGTTGAGGACCTGCTAACAAGATTTGTAATTGTTTTAATAGTAAAGCAACCTCTATGATAGTGCTTTGGATTAAACGAGTATCATTTGTAAACTGCCAACACAGAATGTCACGTGTAAATAGTTATGTTCAGTGTGTTGCTATGTAAATCACAGGACAAAACAAGAAGCATTAATAATCATAGGATAATTATAGAATTCATTACAAACAGATTTCCAGGAATTTCTTTTTTTCACAGCTGATGTATTTTGCTTGCTTTAAAAGAACTGTCTCTTGTTTAGTAACGTTTTTTTTTTTTTTTTTTTTTGCAGTCTTCTTGGTTCATTCCATGTTTTGTAGGCAACCTCTCTCATGCTAATTCGGATCAGCACAGTTGGTTTTAAATTAATCTGGTTTATTTAAATTCAGGACTCCATAGTCCAGGTTTTAGTAATCTGAACTTAATCTGTGTTTCAGAAAACCATTTTTTAAGCCACAATTAACTATTCTAGATTAAGGCCTACTCCTGGCTTAATTTAAACCCTGTCCGGGAAACTGCCCCTAAAAGAAATATTCCTGTTTTGTGACACTGTCACTCAACCTCTTTGTCTTTCTTTCTCTCTCTGTCAGTACTATGCCTTTACATCATTTGCTCTGCAGTTGAATGAGTTGGATGCAGAGATGGAGCGAGTTCTTCCACACACAGACTGTCGTCTGAGACCTGATATCAGAGCCCTGGAGAATGGACACATAGGTACACTGACCTCTTATTGTGTCTCATAAAGTTCCTATTCAGTCGGTCACGTTCGACATACGTCGGACAGACCGACGAATAGGAATCTCGCTAGAGAGGCCAATCTGCTTCGAGTGTGACTAAAACGAGCCAATGCACATTGGCATGCAATCATATGCAGCAGCTGCTCACCTCGCAGTGCGGGTATTTAATGAGCAGCAGGTGCGTTGCTTCTTCAGCTTTTTGCATCGGAGCCGAACATAGGGTCGAGTCCTCTCTTTCTTTTGATTATTTTGCTTTTTTGCTTTATTTGAGCAGGGCTGTTCCCAGCTGTTAAAGGCTGTTTTCACGGCCGGTAACGGTGCGCTTTTGAGCGCTCAATAGCTGTTCTCACAGCTGGTAAGAGCAGCGTCTACAAAGAGAGGAGAGCACATGACAGGCTGCACACAATCCCTGTCTGTGTTGCCGCGGCCGTTCCCCTGCGTGCTTCAGCACTTTTAAAGAGCAAGTCCCTGAAAGAGCTTACACAAGTAGAGCTTGCGTCTTTTTAAAGATGACGTTCTACTTGTGTGTTTCTGGATGCGGTCGTTACCTGGCACCGAGGGATGGTCACGATCGCTGCATCACGTGTCTGGGCTTAAAGCACGCTGAGGCAGCGTTCGTGGATGAGTCATGTACCCATTGTGGGAAGATGACCATCTCGGAGTTGCGATCAAGACTCCAGTTCCTGCAAAGGGGCGGAGTCCCAGTGCCGCTGCCTCATTCCATTCCTCCTCAGAGGGTTGCTGCGGGTAGCGGCACTGGTGATCTGAGGATTACAGTGAGGCCGCTTCCTTCGGGGAACCAACCCCCTAGGAACCCTCACTCCTCCTGCACTCCGCAGCCAGTAGAGCTGCCGGGGGAGCGCGGTGGGCCATCTCAAAGGTGTGCACTATCCGTATCCTTCGGAGCTCTCCCCGATGACCGGATGTCGATAGCTGCATCAGAGGGTGAGCCAGATTTTTCTGGAGATGACGAGTCGGCGCAGTTGCCTCCTTCAGGAACGGTAACGGTGCCCGATTCAGATCCGGAGATGATGGCTATGCTTTCCCGGGCCGCCAACAGGGTCGGGCTCATGTGGAATCCTCCACCGTGTCCCGAGACCTCGCGGTTGGATGATTGGTATCTCAGGGTGGTGCGTGCTGGTTCTCAGCCACCCACCCCGGTTCCTTTCTTCCCGAAGGTGCATGAAGAACTCACCAGTATGTGGACGGCACCTTTTACTGCCCGAAACCGTTCCGTTGGATCCTCCTCCCTCACCACCCTTGATGGCAGTGCGGCGAAGGGTTATACGCGCATCCCCCCTGTGGAACGGGCCGTTGCTATGCAACTGTGCCATAACTCCACCCAGCGGGGGGAGCCGTCTCTCCCTTCCCGGGCCTGTAATCACTCGTCGGATCTTACCAGCAGGGCTTTCCCCGTGTCCCAGACTGGCCTCTTCGGCGACAAGGTCGAGAACTTTGCCCAGCAGTTCTCGGCTGTAAAGAAGCAGTCTGAGGCCATCAGCCACATCCTGCCGCGGCGGTCAGCTGCTGCGTCATCCTGCGCTGCCGGCAGCACCTCAGCCTGCTCGTCGCCGAGGGCGCCCCCCTGCGGCTGCTCACGCTCCCGCGCCGCAGCAGCAGCCTCCATCCGAGCGCCGCTGTGGAGCCGGTCGCAAGCGGGGTGCCCAGCCCGTCCAGGCTCCCACCAAGAAGGGCGGTAAAGCCAAGAGCAAGAGGCCCTAGGACGGGCGACCCGGAGATGGATGGGACTACTCTTCAGGAGATGGTGACCGCACCACTCCTTCCCCCGTTTTGTTTGTTTGTACCCAAATTTTCAAAAAAAGAGCAGTTTCCTTCATCTCCGGGTCCGAAGAGGGCTCGGAGAGTAGTGGGAGGAGAAAAACCTCTCCACTCTGATCCCCCTCTTCTATCGCCAGCGGGCAGTAATGCGGTCCTACTGGCGAAGAATGCGATAGAGCTGGTCCCTCCAGCCGATATGAGGTCAGGGTTCTACAGTCCCTACTTCATTGTACCCAAGAAAAGCGGTGGGTTACGACCGATTTTGGACCTGCGAGTTTTGAATCGGAGCCTCCACAAGCTACCATTCAAAATGCTCACACAGAAACACATTTTCGAGTGCATCCGTCCCCAAGATTGGTTTGCAGCGATCAACCTGAAGGACGTGTACTGTCATGTTTCGATTCTCCCTCGACACAGGCCGTTCCTGCGCTTTGCGTTCGAGGGTCGAGCATATCAGTACAAGGTCCTGCCCTGTCTCCCCACGTCTTCACGAAAGTCTTGGAGGGAGCCCTTGTTCCCATGAGAGAACAGGGTGTTCACATCCTCAACTATCTCAACGACTGGCTCATTCTAGCTCAGTCTCGGGATCAGTTGTGCGAACACAGGGACCTGGTGCTCAGTGCACTGGCTTCAAGGCTGAGTCCCGAGATGGGCGTGGCAACGCGGCACGTACCGAGTGGCAATCACTCCGGAATGCCGCCAAACCTTCAGCCCGTGGTCGGACCCCTTGTTTCTTCGGGCAGGAGTGCCCCTAGAGCAGGTGTCCCGGCATGCTGTGGTGTTCACAGATGCCTCTGCCACCGGCTGGGGTGCCACGTACAACGGGCATGCAGTATCAGGGGTGTGGACGGGCCCCCAACTGCATTGGCACGTCAACTGCCTCGAGTTGCTAGCAGTACACCTTGCCCTGAGCCGCCTGAAAGGGCCATTACAGGGCAAGCATGTGCTGGTCTGTACGGACAACACTGCTACCGTTGCGTACATCAACCGTCAGGGTGGTCTACGCTACCGTCGCATGTCGCAACTCGCCCGCCATCTCCTCCTTTAGAGTCAGAAGCATCTGAGGGGGAGAGTGCCGGGAGAGTGGCGACTCCACCCCCAGGTGGTCCAGCTGATTTGGAGAGAGTTCGGAGAGGCTCAGGTAGACCTCTCGCTCCTCGCGACAGCCCCTCCCTGGTGCATTCCTCTGAGGAAGGACCTTCTTTCTCAGAGACGGGGCATCCTTTGGCACCCGCGTCCAGACCTCTGGAAACTCCATGTCTGGTCCCTGGACGGGACGCAGAGGTTCTAGGTGACTTACCCCCTGAGGTACTTAACACCATCACTTTGGCACGTGCACCGTCTACGAGATGTGCTTACGCCTTGAAGTGGAACCTGTTCGTCGAGTGGCGTTCTTCTCACCCGAGAAGACCCCCGAAGATGTTCGATCAGAGTCGTGCTTTCCTTCTTGCAGAAAGGGTTGGAGCGTAGGCTGTCTCCCTCCACCCTCAAAGTTCATGCTGCCGCTATTTCCACATACCACGACCACATCGATGGCAAGTCTGTTGGTAAGCACGACCTGGTCGTCAGGTTCCTTAGGGGGGCGAGACGGTTAAATCCTCCTCGACCCCCCTCCATACCCTCTCGGGACTTTGCTCTGGCGCTTCGAGCACTCCAGAATGCTCCCTTTGAGCCCTTGCAGTCAGCAGACTTAAAGATTCTGTCTATGAAGACTTTGCTGCTGGTTGTATTGGCCTCCATCAAGAGGGTAGGGGATCTGCAGGCATTTTCGGTCGACGAATCGTGCCTAGATTTCGGGCCGGGCGACGGCCACGTGGTACAGAGACCCTGGCCTGGCTATGTGCCCAAGGTTCCTACCACTCCCTTCAGGGACCAGGTAGTGAGCCTGCAAGCACTGCCCCCGGAGGAGGCAGACCCAGCCCTGGCTTTGCTCTGTCCAGTTCGTGCTTTGCGACTGTACATAGACAGAACTCAAAGCCTCAGGACCTCAGACCAGCTCTTTGTCTGTTACGGAGGCCAGCAGAAGGGAAAGGCTGTCTCCATGCAGAGGATGGCCCACTGGATAGTGGACGCCATTGCCTTGGCTTACCAAGCACAAGGCGTGCCCTGCCCGCTCAGGTTGCATGCTCACTTTACGAGAGGTGTTGCATCCTCCTGGGCGCTGGCACATGGCGCATCACTGACAGACATTTGTAGAGCTGCGGGCTGGGTGACACCTAACACGTTTGCTAGATTCTATAGCCTTCGTGTCGAGCCGGTCTCCTCCCGTGTTCTCACCTCAGGTCAGAGGCACGGAGAGGCCTTGGCTTAGTGTCGGCTTGCTGCGCTTACATGCGCTTATTACTACAGAGAGTCCCTACAAGGCAGACCCTGTTGAGTCCTCTGATTCCCTTCGGCAGCCGGACGTAACGGAGCGTCTGGCGCCAGGCCTATACTCCATTGTATCCTTGAGAACTGGATTTAGGCTGGGTTCCATATGTGTGACCCTGCGGGGATCCCATATGTGTTTTCCACAGTTGCTCCTAAACGAAGTCTGTGTCTTTCCCTCTGGGAGAGCCCACCTCTCATCAGGTTGGAGTCACCCCAGTACTTCCATATGTAATACAGCCCTACGGGGTTAGTCCATATGTACTTCTCCACATAACTCCTTCGGGGAAGGATGTGGCTTCCGCAGTGTTCCTTTCCTAGTGAAAGGGTGCGCTTTCCCAGTGTTATCCAATAGTCTCACTGAATGGGTTTTTTTGGGAACAGCAGTGATCGACACTCTCTGTGTTAGCCCTGTCCCACTGTCCTTAGGCAAGGGGGTTCAGGAGGCTTGGAACAGAGCGCTGGAAGGGGGCAGCTCCTGTGGAGCTTTGGTAAGGATTCCTATTCGTTGGTCTGTCTGACGTACGTCGAACATGACCGACTGAATGGGAACGTCTCGGTTACATAGGTAACCCTCGTTCCCTGAAGGAGGGAACGGAGACGTACGTCCCGTCGCCACAGTCGCTGTACCCCGCTGATGCTGCCGCCTAACCTGTTCGGCTCCTCAGCGAAAACCTGAAGATGCAACGCACCTGCTGCTCATTAAATACCCGCACTGTAAGGCGAGCAGCTGCTGCATATGATTGCATGCCAATGTGCATTGGCTCGTTTTAGTTACACTCGAAGCAGATTGGCCTCTCTAGCTAGATTCCTATTCATTGGTCTGTCCGACGTACGTCTCTGTTCCCTCCTTCAGGGAACGAGGGTTACCTATGTAACCGAGACGTTATAACACATTCATTCACCCAGAAAAACTCACAACCACACTACCAAGTTCTGAAATGCAAGATGGTAGGAGAAGGCTGATACCTGGTCTGTCCTTATCCCTAAAGCCCTCAAGTTTCTTGTTTCACTGATCAATAAGGTGGTGCTTATATCATGAACACTACCATCCTATATTTTGTACATCTGCATAATACAAGACTTGCCGCATATTCGGCCTTGATTTTTCTTGTCGATGGGGTTGTAGGGTTATAACTGCCATTAACTAAACTGTTCATTGAAATAAAGCTGAAATAAAATAAAATATTATTATCAGATAAAAACTTAAACTAAATGAAAATTAAAAATATTACCTAGGCAACTAAATGAAATAAGGTTAAGTTAAAGCACTATATAATGCTGCTGTTTCTCCAGATGTAGCCAGTGCAGAGAAGAACAGACTGGAAGAAAAACAACGCATGGCTCGGAGAAACCTCTCCAAATCAAACGAAGAATGGAAAATAAGGTTTGAAATTTTAAATAAGACCTATTATGCTTTTATGTTCATCTTTCTTTAGTGAGTAATGTTGCTGTCTGAGCATGAAAAAGGTCTGCAAAATTCCAAAGAACAAAATCACTCCAAAGGGAGTTATTCTCTATATTAGTGTGCACTGTTTCTGGACTCCCTGAAATGCCTACATTGTTCTTCCTAGAACAAACATGTCAAAATATTCCTCACTTAAATAATTCCTGCCAAAGGCATACGCAAAATAATGAGCCGGGGCCAGGTTGAGTTAGTAAATAGATGGAATGATGGCATTGATCTACACCTTAACATCAAACTTATGTTCACACACAGGTGGTTTCATCAGGGGCCGAACCCTCACACCAGAGCTCCAGACTGGCTCTACAATGGCAGCTACTGGGACAGGAACTACTCACAACTGCCTGACATATATTGACCTCAAATTACTGCAGACATCTGGCGGAATGGAGTACATATATGAGCACCCTAGTTGAGGAAATGTATTTGATTATATATATATATATATATATATATATATATATATATTTACACAGACGTGGACAAAATTGTTGGTCCTCTTGGTAAATATGAACAAAAAAGCCTGTGAAAATAAATCTGCATCGTTAATCCTTTAGGTCTTTTATTTCAAAAATTCACAAAAATCTAACCTTTTATTGAAGTATAAGAATTTAAAATGGGGAGTAAATCTCATTATGAATTTTTTTTTTTTTTTTTTTTTTTTTTTTTTTCCTTTAATACACATTGGACAAAATATCTAAAAAGAAATAGAAGTATATTCCCATCCATATTTACATTTTTAGCACACCAGGGTGATAGGAACATGAAAATATCCAGCCATGACTTCCTGTTCCACAGGAGTATAAATGTGACCCTGGACCACAAAACCAGTCATAAGGGTCAATTGTTTTAAATGAAGATTTATATAGAATAAATAAGCTTTCCATTGATTTATGGTTTGTTAGGACAGGACAATATTTGGTCGAGATACAACTATTTGAAAATCTGGAATCTGAGGGTGCAAAAAAATCTAAATATTGAGAAAATCGCCTTTTAAAGTTGTCCAAATGAAGTCCTTAGCAACGCATATCCACTCACAAAAAAATTTATATATTTACGGTAGGAAATTTACAAAATATCTTCATGGAACATGAACTTTACTTAATATCCTAATGATTTTTGGCATAAAAGAAAAATCGATAATTTTGACCCATACAATGTATTGTTGGCTTTGTGGTCCAGGGTCACAAATATAAGGAAACACAAGGGACAAATTCAATCATCCATCACAATGGGTAGCAAAAGATTGTTGAGTTTCACAAAATAAAAAGTGGCTGTAGGAAAATAGCTAAAGCATTGAAAATTCCCATTTTCACCATCAGGGCAATAATTAAGAAGTTTCAATCAACTAAAGATATTATGAATCTGCCTGGAAGACAACGTGTGTCTATATTGTCCTAATGCACGACGAGGAGGAAAGTTTGAGTAGCCAAAGACTCAGCATCACAGCTGGAGAATTGCAGAGATTAGTTGAGTCTTGGGGTCAGTTTTTTTTTTTTTTTTGCTGTAAGTCCTGGACATCTTGTTCAGATACATGGTATCATGGATTTTAGCAAATACGTCCAAGTGTAGTATTCATTTATATAAGTCATATCATAGCAGGTGACAGATATGTGAGATAATGTGCCACATTCCAAGAATTTGTTGAAAACATTTGTAACATTTAAATATTAGACGTTTTCATACAATTAATATGGATTATTTTCATACAAATAGATATATAATAGAATAGTGTTTATTGTACAAATCATTTAGATAGACTAGGATCTAAAAGAGCAAATGATTCACATCCATTTCAAATGTTCCTGGGTGAGACATAATTATTCTGACGATATATGGTGTGAAAATACTCTAGCCAACTTAGATTTAAATTGACTTATTGTGAATATTGAAAAGTTTTGCTGAAGAGTGTTTTGAAAGGACAAAAAATCTGCTTGTGTTTAACAATGATGGTACTCTGTTGCATTTACACCAAATAGCTGAACTTCTTAAATAAAAGGGAAATCGTAACATGAATATGCAAAAAAAAAAAAAAAAAAAAAAAAAAAGTTCCTTTGTCATTTATACGTCCATTAAACAGTTGCACCCTGAAAAGTGCAAACATTTCGTCATGTAAACAATATTTATTCATTCCATGTAACACTTTTTATTTTGCTAAATAAAGGCTTTCTGAAACTTCTTTTTTTTTGTGACAAAAAGTAAATTATATAGTGCTGCCGTGAGTTTTTGTGCCATCTAGTGGTTTAGAGGAGAATAAAATTAAATGTGCCTTTAGCCCCATTGTATCCTATAAATCAGTGTACATGGAAGGTCTTTTCCCCCTCATGCTTCCTTCTGAGGCCTTTGGCCCTCCTCCTCCACCTGCAGCACCGCCATTGTCTTCATCTGCTCCTCTGAGTCCTCCTCACCCTTCCGGTTCCACGGGATCTCCCCAGTCCTCTGTCTTCACTGGCTCAACCACGGCCTACTGGCCCGCCAGATCCATCGTGGTCTTTGGCGTCATGGCCTCAGTCTAGGACTTCCGACCTTCTGGCTCTGCCTTGGCCCTTACGATCAGTCGGCCCCAGTGTGGTACCCCATCCTTCCGGTTTCACAGGGTCTCTGTCTCTAGACCTGTTTATTTTAATGAAAGGACACGACTTCTCATTGGTCCATATGCAGTTTCTGCCCTTCACCCATCTTGAGACTAATTCCTAAGGTTTAGATCCAGACCTCAATGAAAATTCCTTTGGACCATTTGAATGCAGCTGCAGCTGAAAGGCCACAAGAATCCATCCAAATCCATTCATAACTGTTTGGAAACCTTAAAATTGATGTTAACTACAACATATCCATTTCATACATATTCAGAGAAATATGGAAACAGATCTACTCTCTCCTCCTTTGCAACTGTGACATGTATATATTTTGAACATCTTGCTTCTGAACAAAATAAAACATGTAACATGCAGATAAAAGTATCACAATATTTTAAGAAATTATAAAAATTATTAATTAAAAAAAAAAAAAAAAAAAAAAGGCAGCCTGATGAACCTTCACAATAGCCTTGATGTGAAATGCCATTGGCTTTTGTGTGCCTTGTGACTGATTATGACATGTTAAAGTTTGCTCTGTTTCCTTATATTAATTTTTCTTCATTTGACATTGAGAGCATATGCCATAATTTAGATATATTTTCAAGATGGGAGAAATGCGGTTTTGCAAATGCTAGAAATGTGGCTTTCAAATGAAAGATTGCTATCAACACACCCAGGTTCCTAACTGACGACGAAGACTTGACCGGGCAGCCATCAACTATTAGACAGCAGTCTAGGTTATTACGTGCAGAGGTTTTCTTTCTATTTTTTTTTTTTTTTTTTTTTTTTCAGAATTTTGTAGCAGGAAATTACTAGTCATCCAATGTTTTTTATATCAACTATGCATTCAGTTAGTTTTGTGAATTGGTATGTTTCATCAGGGTGCAAAGAAATAGAGCTGAGTATCATCAGCGTAACAGTGGAAATTAAAGGTGATGATACACCAGGCAACTTTTTGTGCAATGTTGCCAAGCGATGTTGCCTGGGCACTTTTTTCATTGAGAATGGGCAACAAATTTCAATCTAACTTTCAATCTAAATTTAATTCTAAATTTCAAGCAACATCGCTCGGCAACATCGCTCGGCAACATTGCTCAAAAAGTTGCTCCGTGTATCATCACCATGTCTCCTAATGATATCTCCAAAGGGTAGCATGTACAGGGTGAAAAGCAATGGTCCTAGTACTGAGCCTTGTGGTTCTCCATATTGAACTTGTGATCGATATGACACGTCTTCATTTACTGCTACAAACTGATAATGGTCAGAAAAGTACTATTTGAACCATGCCAATGCAATTCCACTAATGCCAATGTAATCTGAGTCATTCAAAAGAATGTTGTGGCCGATAGTATCAAATACTAAGGTCCAGTAACACTAATAGAGAGATACAACCATGATCAGATGATAAGAGGAAGCCATTTGTAACTCTGATGAGAGCAGTCTCAAGACTATGATATGGTCTAAATCCTGACTGGAAATCCTCATAGATACAATTTCTTTCTAAGAAAAAGCAGACAATCTGGCTTTTTTTTCTTTCTTTTTTTTTTTTTGAAAGCCAGATTTGTCTGCATTTTCTTTCCCTCCATGATTGCTGGAGCTGAGTGATTACAGAACACTTTGAGAGCTTAGAGACTAAATCTGTCACTCTACCCATTCACGCTGTTCCAGAGTTGCTTTAAATCTAAGTGGACATGCTAAACTTGATGTGTTGGTTTCTTTTGGTGCTATTTTTTGTTGACAGATAAAGAATATATATATATATATATAATGATGACATAATTTAAATGTTTGGGTGAACTATCCTTTTAATGCACGGTTTAGACAAAATGTCAGATTAAAATAAATTTAAAGTAAATTACACACAACTACAGAGTACATCTCAGTGAAAAAAATGGGCTATCTTTAACTTTCTTTAGTGTGTCAACTGTATTAAAGTGCTCCTATTATGGTTTTTGGGATATTAACTTTCATGTAGTGTGTAATAGAGCTGTTTGTGAATTAAACGATTAATTCACTTTAAAATGAAAATTACCCCAAGATTTACTCACCTTCAAGCCACCCTAGGTGTACATGTTCATTTTTCTGATGAACACAATCGGAAGTTATATTAATAAATATCCTGAGGCGTCCAAGCTTTATAATGGCAGTCGACGGGGGAAACGAGTTTGAAGCTCAAGAAAGTGCATCCATCCATCATAAATGTACTCCACATGGCTCCAGGGGTGTAAATAACGGCCTTCTGAAGCGAAGTGATGCGTTTGTGTAAGAAAAATATCCAGCCAGACCGCCTTCCGCATTCAACTTACGAAGAAAGCGTATCTGATTTCCCGTCAGTTATGCTGTTTTTGTAAGTTGAATGCGGAAGGTGTAGGACATAGCGTAAGCGTTTTGAACTGCGAGAGGCGTTACGCTTTCTTTGTAAGTTGAATACGGAAGGCAGTCTGGCTGAAGCTAAATATTTAACTTTATAACTTGTTAAATATGGATTTTTTTTTTTTTACACAAAGGCATCGATTCGCTTCAGAAGGCCTTTATGAACCCCCGGGGCCGTGTGGAGTAAGGTTATGATGGAGGGATGCGCTTTCTTGAACTTCAAACTCATTGCCCCCATTCTTTGCCATTACAAAGCTTGGACGCATCAGGATATTTATTAATATAACTCTGATTGTGTTCATCAGTAAGAAGAAAGTCATATACCCATAGGATGGCTTGAGGGTGAGTAAATCTTGGGGTAATTTTCATTTTAAAATGAACTAATCCTTTAAGATATCTGCAAAGTTTCAAAGATCAAAGTGCAGATAAATAGAGTTATCTCCCAAAAGAAAGAAGCGATTCTGAACTGCCTGTAATTCCATTCTGACTTCTTGTTTGAACCCATGTAGGTTTGTAAAAATTTGCATATAATGCCTGCCTATGGTCTTCATTGGCTGCCGGTGAACAATGTCCATTTTGACCCAGCTTCAAAAGTTGTAGTTGAGACAGGAAGAGTTTGATTTGTGTTGTCATGTCGAGAAACCAATCCACTTTGCATGCACTTCCAAAGGATGAGGACTTGTACTTGAATTGATATGGTAAAACAGACACCACCGCTACTGTTCATATCACTGTGTATCAAGTGCTGAGGAAGATCCGGAGCTGAAATTCAGATAACGGCCATTTCAATTCCAACACGCATAGTAAGCTGTCGACCAGTCACAACAGACAACAGGTATATTTGACCAATCAGGGCAGAGTAGGCTCTCGGAAAGAAGAGGTATAGAGAGAATAAATCCATTCACTGTGAAAAAAGAGGTGATGCTGCAATGTATATTATGAGAAGATTAAAGTGTTTTTTGACCTTGGATGCATGTAAACCTGCTGTAGGAGACCTCTTAAACAAAATTAGGAACATTTAAAATAGCATAATAAGCACTTTAACAGTTAGAAACTATTTCAGGAAGTGTGACAGGCTTATATGTATAAATAAATAGAATTTCCCCATTTCCCCAGTCAGTGAGAAGATACAAAAGGCATTATTGTAAGCAAGTGAACTACATCTGATGGATCTGGTTATCAAATGAAGAAATACAATCAAATGAAAAACATTAATAATAGTGACCAGACACAAAATTAAAAATGTTGGACAGTTATAATTTTATTACTGTGTTTTGAGTGATTTTTAAAAGCAGTATGGAGTATAACATCTGTTAGTGAATATGTCCGCTTCGCCTTTCTTTCATCTTTAATATGTCGTTCTACATTAAAGTTCAGGAAGTGTCCAGTCTTGAACCCAGAGGATGTCTGAGCTGCATGATTTAGGGCGTTTGAATGGGTTTTGAGTAAGAACATCCAAGTGGCAAGTAAGAACATCCAACCTGCTGGCCGCGAGACTATGGACGCTCTGATCAAATGGCAGTTTTGGTGTTTGTAATGCAGAGCAGGTAAACAGATGTCTCAAGGAGACTATCACAAGTATCCTTCCCGACGAAACTGTTCCTGTAAGATATCCTTGTACTCATCAAAGCCTCCGTCCACGCGGTGCACTCGCCCAGCCTCACAAACCCAGAGCTCCTTACAAACTATCCGGATTAGACGCTCATCGTGGGACACCAGAACCACACCACCCTGACAGAGAAACACAAGTGTCAAGTTTCTGCAGACAACACTTAATTAGCTCATGCTACTTTCTGCTGTTTTGTTGTACATCAAGTGATTACAATTACATAATGAAGAAGCTTCGACAAATGCTGTAAACACCTCAGAACACATCAGATTTGCTTGTTCAATGTGGAGGACAACATTAGCAGATTCTGCACTTACTTTGAAATTGTTGAGGGCTTTTGCCAAGGCCTCAATCGTCTCCATGTCCAGATGATTTGTCGGCTCATCCAGAATGTAGAAGTTGGGGCTATAAATGAAAGTCAGATGTGTTTAAATCTATGAAAGTGAGGGTCAGAATATGTAAATGCAGGCCATACAGTGTAAATTCAGAGGGTGTAAGTGAAGGTCAGTCAGTGAAAGTGAGGGTCAGGTGACGAAAATACAGGTGTAAATGAGGGTTAGAGGCAGGATTATAGTAGTTAACTAAAACCATAAAAAAAAAAAAAAAAATTCATTACTTGAAATAAAATAAATGTTAAAGGCACAGTATGTAAGTTTCACTGCTAGAGATTGATGCAGTGACGGAGCGTGGAATCATGGGAGTGGTCGTTTTCACCTCCACAGCCGTTTTTGCTTAATGGGGTTATAATTGTGGTCCACCACAAATGGTGCAAAACAAAAAACTGTGGCTTGCTACAAGCTACCAGAAATCTTTGGCTTTGACGCTACAACTACTATGTCTACATTTTTCCTGGAAGTGCAGAGTTTCCATGGTTTCTACTGATGGGCCATGTCACTGGGTAAAACTGTGGATTTCTCTGGATTTAAACATTGTTGGAAACATTTGGGATAATGTAAGTACACAAGTAAACAAAATATATAACATTGTTCTAGTGGGATATTTGGGATTTTAATGCAAAAATCTTACATATTGTACCTTTAATTGAAATAAAACAAAATAAAACAGAAACTTATTTTATTTCAGAAAGTTGCCAAGGCAACATTTCTCATTTTCATTTAGTTTAATTTGATGTAAAAAAAAAAAATTGTAAAACTGAAAAATTAACAACTACAAATCATGTTTAAAATGCAAATATTTTAACTATAGTAGTATCTTTAACTATAGTAGTATCTTAACTTAAATAACACTGGTTAGGTGTACATGAAGGTCAAATGGTGTAAAATTAGAATCATGACGATCAGATTATATATATATATATACACACATATACACATTTTTTTTTTTTTTTTTTTTTAAGGCAAGATAAACATTAACTAAAACAAAATAAACTTATTTTATTTCAGCTAGATCCCAAGGCAACATTTCTCATTTTTATTTAGTTTAACTTTATGTACTAAAATAATGTTGATGTACTTACACACAAAAAAGATAAACACACAACAAAATTACTAGAACTTCAACAAAAAATGAAGAAGAAAAAAAAAAAAAAAAAACTGGTTAGATGCAGCAGGAGCAAAAACATTAAGCCATGCGAGAGCAGTATTACCAGGGCATGGTCATCTGAGCGAAAGCCACACGGCTCTTCTGTCCTCCTGACAGACTCGCCACCGGTCGTGTGGCCAGTTCCCCCGTGATGCCATATCGACCCAGCTGATGACGGTACTCTTCTTCTGTTTGACCTGATCACAACAACACAGAGTAGACTGTTAAAAGTTCAGCTAAATGTACTTAATATTAGACTGTACATTAAAACACAAATCAAAACATCAGAACATGAAACGGCATTCAAGTATTTAACTTCCATAATGTGGAATATTTCTTTGAGAAACAGAATATTCAAAGGCAGGGTGGGTTGGATGACACTATGTTATTAGTTAATATTTTCTCCTCCCACATTGAGGAAATCTGTTTAATAAAGTCAAAGACAATAAATAAAAAAAATAAAATAAAATAAAAATAAAAAAGATTTTGCTCCAGTATTGATTTTATGCTGACTTTAAATACGTCAGTCACACAGAAGATGACATGAGTAACAAAGGCCTAGAATCACTGGTCAACATCACAAAGAGACATTCTCAGTGTGTAGCTGTCAATACTGTGACTGAAACGTCATCTAGTATCTTCATTAATGAACAGGACTTGAAACATCAGAAGTGTCTCTGTAGGGGTCAGGGATGTAATCCTGATGATTTTTGATGATAATGTAAGTGCCAATTTGAGGCAGTACCGGGAAATCTCTTCAGCAGCAGTTCTATTGAGCAGACATTGAGGTCTAGTTGATCCACGTGATGTTGACTGAAATAACCAATCTTCAAGTTTCTGTTTGGAAAGACACAAAAATGTGAGACAGACAGACAAGACAGACAAGGTTATAGTCTCTTCAGTGTTGCAGTGAAGCTCACCTGTGGGCGTATCTGACACCGTTGATAGGAGTCAGCTCTCCCATTAGCAGCTTCAGTACAGTGGATTTACCAGCTCCATTCTCACCCACCTACAAAGTCAATGAATGAATGAATGAATGAATATGCGCGCTCTGTTAATTGAAAAGTAAAAAAGTAATAAGAAAGGGTCATGAAACCCCAAAACACATTTTTTGAGATGTGAACAGACATGTACAGGCTGCACATCACTGAGAACACTAAAAGCACTCATGAATTTAACCAACAAGTGGAAAATGGTTATTTTTGCATTTTTCTGAGCATTTTCATTCTTCCGGGTTGAAAAACAAAGTCGAAGCAACGTCACGGAATCTGACGTAGAAGCGTGCCTCCGGAGTGTGTGATTGGCTGCTGGGGCTGGAGAGCACGATTCTACGTCATCCGGTTCCGAGTGCTTCTCTGCATTTATTCACGAGAATTAAATCTTTCAACCCAATCAATGCGCTGTATTACACATGAGATCGCATTACAGCAGAGAATTCAAACAACATGTAACAACATGCGGAGCGCGCACGAGAGCGGTTTCTGAAGACAGTGATGTAGACCAGTAATTCAAAAAGAACAATGGACAAAAAAGTAACTATGCCTTTATTCTGTCTGTTAAACTGACATGTGTCGTTCGTTTGTTGCAGAGAGTAGTACTCGTAAATGGAATGCAGAGACTGTAGTGCTCATATATGCAATGAAAATATTATTAGACCTTTTAAATGTTATTCCGCGTTTCTCCCTTCCTTCTCCGCGGTTCCTGGGAGTTTGTTATAGGTTTACATATTTAAAACACATCAAGGTGCCCTCAACTGTTTTTTTTTTTTTGTATGTTTTTTTTCCTCTGTGGTCCTACTTTAATATTCATGTGTCTGTATGAGTGTGTTGTAGGTCTTTGTTTTATTGGTTGTTTTCTCCCCTTTTCCCACCCTCTACTCTTCCACTTTTCCACTGCTTTACACGGCCATTTCTAGAGACTTTTTCAACTCAGAGGTATAAACAACCAGGCTAAAACAGGAGGGGGTTTCATGACACTTTAGGATGAAACATGGCGGCGACAGATATCTATTGCATAACTAACCAAAAAAAAAAAAAAGGCAGAGACAGACAAATGTTGCATAATTCAAAGAAATAAAAAGAAAATCCATTAAAATGGCGGCGAAAGACAAATTGCATAATTCGAACCATTATATATTTCAACTAATAGTAATAGTAAACTAATAGTTTCAAATAATTGTAATGAATATGTTCTCTCTGTTAACTGATAGGAGTTACTAAAACTAACCAAAGCAAAACAAACACACACACACACACACACACAAAACAAAACAAAACAACAAAACAAAAATCCTTTAAATGAGGCATGGTGGCAACAGACAAATATTGCATAAGATTAAACTACATAATAGTATGACTGTTTTAAGCCATACATAAGATATCAAATGGATATTTCGTATTCAAACCTGTTTTCGTATTCAAAACGGAAATGTCTGTGTTTCAGCAATGTTTTGTGTTGACAATCAACTTGCCAAGTCTCTTGAGAAAGAGACATTAACCAGGGACATTTTCTTGGGCAAAAAAACCCAGATAAATGTATATTTATAATTATCTAGGTTTTAATGCTGTTCCGAATCAATGTCTATCATAACAGACATTTAAAAAAGGCTAAATTCTAAACAATGCTAATAATGATCGCTTCAGAAAAGACCAGTAAGCTCTGGAAATATTTCAAGCAGAACATTCACACAGTGTCAGATCTTCTATTGCAAACACATACGATGCAAATACGAGACTCTAGATCAGCCGAGACGCTGAGGCCGCTGAAGAGCCGCTGGTCAGGCGAGTAGCCGAAGTCCACCTCATCCAGCTGCAAGATTGGAGGAGACAGCTTCTCAAAGTTATCTGGAAAACTGTTGGGAGATCAGAACAAAACACTCGTTCACTTCCGACAGGCGGCAATCTGCTTCACAAACACACAGGAAGACGGAGTGAAACTGACCGTAAGATGACTTCAGACTCCTTCACTAGGGGCTTGAGTTCAGGCCTGTGACACACAGACAGATGGTGAGGAGGCAGCGAGTGAGTTTGATCAGTGAATAAACGTGAGCTGCTCATGTCACACTTACAGTTTCTCCAGCAGCTTGAGTTTGCTCTGCACTTGAGCGGCTCTGTTGGCGTTATATCTGAAGCGGTCAATGAACACCTGACACAAGCACAACATTAACAGAAGTTTCATCTGGCAGCTTTGTCAATGGATAATAAACAATGTCAATGCACTGTCAAATTTTAGTGAATTGAGATAATATTGTGTAATATTTTGTGAATATTTATGGTACATGCAGATATGCACAATGTGTTCAGAAAATATTTAGATTGTTTTTTCTTTCACATTTTGTTGTTGCAGCTATAATTCAAATAGAAAGTTTGGAATCATTAAGATATTTTACTGTTTTTGAAAGAAGTATCTTCTGCTCACCAAGGCTGCATTTATTTTATCAAAAAAGTAAAAACAGCAATATTGTGAAATGTTTTTACAAGTTAAAAGAACTGATTTACAAATGTAATTAAAATTTAAACGAACAGCATTTATTAGAAACCGAAATCTTTTGTAATATTATAAAAGTCTTTTCTTTCTTTCCTTCCTTCCTTCCTTCCTTCCTCTTACCTAAAACTTTTGAATGGTAGTGTAAAAATATTATGCAGAAAAACCATTTTCAACATTGATAAAAACACTAAAACAAAGCACCAAATCAGCATATTAGAATGATTTCTCATAGAATGATTTCTGCATGAACTAAGACTTTTAAGGACCTGTGGGTGACACATTTGTGATTTCACACATATCTAAGATCTATGTCAGCCTTCCTCCACCTTTAGACATACTGTCTAGGTACACTATATTGCCAAAAGTATTGGGACACCCCTCCAAATCATTGAATTCAGGTGTTCCAATCACTTCCATGGCCACAGGTGTATAAAATCAAGCACCTAGGCATGTAGACTGCTTCTACAAACATTTGTGAAAGAATGGGTCGCTCTCAGGAGCTCAGTGAATTCAAGCGTGGTACCGTGATGGGTTGCCACCTGTGCAATAAGTCCATTTGTAAAATTTCCTCACTACTAAATATTCCACGGTCAACTGTTAGTGGTATTATAACAAAGTGGAAGCAATTGGGAACAACAGCAACTCAGCCACGAACTGGTAGGCCATGTAAAAATCACAGAGCGGGGTCAGCGCATGCTGAGGTGCATAGCTACAGACCTCCAAACTTCCTGTGGCCTTCAGATTAGCTCAAGAACAGTGCGTAGAGAGCTTCATGGAATGGGTTTCCATGGCCGAGCAGCTACATCCAAGCCTTGCATCACCAAGTGCAATGCAAAGCGTCGGATGCAGTGGTGTAAAGCACGCCGCCACTGGACTCTAGAGTAGTGGAGACGTGTTCTCTGGAGTGATGAATCACACTTCTCTGTCTGGCAATCTGATGGACGAGTCTGGGTTTGGCAGTTGCCAGGAGAACGGTACTTGCCTGACTGCATTGTGCCAAGTGTAAAGTTTGATGGAGGGGGGATTATGGTGTGGGGTTGTTTTCAGGGGTTGGGCTTGGCCCCTTAGTTCCAGTGAAAGGAACTCTTAATGCTTCAGCATACCAAGACATTTTGGACAATTTCATGCTCCCACCTTTGTGGGAACAGTTTAGGGATGGGCCCTTCCTGTTCCAACATGACTGCGCACCAGTGCACAAAGCAAGGTCCATAAAGACATGGATGAGCGAGTTTGGTGTGGAGGAACTTGACTGGCCTGCATAGAGTCCTGACCTCAACCCGATAGAACACTTTTGGGATGAATAAGAGCGGAGACTGCGAGCCAGGCCTTCTCGCCAACATCACTGCCTGACCTCACAAATGCGCTTCTAGAAAAATGGTCAAAAATGAACATAAACACACTCCTAAACCTTGTGGAAAGCCTTCCCAAAAGAGTTGAGGCTGTTATAGCTGCAAAGGGTGGGCCAACTCCATATTAAACCCTACGGATTAAGAATGGGATGTCATTAAAGTTCATGTGCACGTAAAGGCAGGCATCCCAAAACTTTTGGCAATATAGTGCAAGTCTAGGTAATGTCTAGGTAATGTTCTGCAGCAGTTATGCAGAGAAGCTGGGTTGACCTGCTTTGATACCTGTATATGTTCTCTGTACTGTAACTGAGCTTCATATTCTCTTTGCTGGTTCTTCAGTCGGTCTTCTTTGGTCTTGATGAAGTTCTCATAATCGCCGCGGTAACTCTCCAGCCGCTGGGAGTGCAGGTGTATGATGTCTGTTACCACGGCATTCAAGAAGTTACGATCGTGAGACACCACAAGGATGGTGGACTGCCATGTCTAGAGTAAAAGTAAGGTACAATTATTTCCAAAACGTTTGTCGGAACTACCATTTTATCAGAGTTTGGCAATTAAAACATTTTGTTCCATTAGTTTTCATTTAGAACTGTTAAATGCCAAAATGTCAGCCATTAAAGCAAACTACTGAACTATCTGTCTTAAAAGACACTTACTTGTAAATAGTTTTCCAGCCACAGAATGGCTCTTACGTCCAACATGTTTGTGGGCTCTGTATAGAAGTGATGAATGAAAGATATGGATCAATATTTAACGCTGAATATTAATATAAGCACCATACTCAGTACATTTTACTCACCATCAAGTAACAAAAGATCAGGCCTGAAAAAAGCATAAAAAAAACAATCATTACTATCACAAAGTACTTTAAATAACTTTTTTTTTTTTTTTAAATCTGATTAGTCAACCAAAGCAACCTTTTAAATTACACAAATATATTAATTTTATAAAACTGCACCAACATTTCTAAAATTATATTATTTTCAAAGTTATAATACGTATTTGTTAATTAAGAATAATAAACTCACCGTGCAAACAGGGCTCTTGCTAAAGCTAACCTCATCCTCCAGCCTCCAGAAAACTCCCTACAGGAAACACACACATCAAAAACCACTGCAGAACACATTCACTTATAAAGGCTTTTATTTGCAGAAAAGATGAGGAAGAGAGAAGAACAGAAACAACAGTTTAGCAATAACCATCACTGCATGGCTACATACTCACTTGGTTGCTTGCTGTTGCATTTTGGGTGAAAAGCCTAAACCAGCAAGGATAACTGATGCTCTGAGAGAGTGGGGAGAGGAAAAAAAAAAACATCACATGACCTTTTCATCAGACTGACTATGCTCACATGTCCTAAATAACAATATGAAGCCTAATCTACAATCACATGAAAATTATGTGTAAAATGATCTCACACCTGATAAACAAGCAAATCATTTTCTACTCACCTGGCAGGTGCTTTATCAGCTTCAATTTCTTCCAGTTTAGCATAAATTTCAGAAAGACGGACACTTTCTAGCCCATCTGCACTGAAAGATTGAAGGAAAGACACAAAAACAGGAGTTTTAGCTAAAAGTAAAAATATTTCAAACATTAAATTATTTAAATGATGAATATTGTGACAGAGGAAAATTTCACGCTGTTTTGTAAGCCCCATTATAATCTGCATTTGAAAATGGTCAGGTTATATACTTTACAAATCTTTTACGCTGTGTTTGAATACCAAAAAGTGCATTGGTTAACTGAACAATATGTTTATATGTAAAAATAAAAAAAAATAAAAAATAAAATAAAAACAAGCTGCTTCCAAACTGAGGTTACAGAATAAAGGACGACAAAAATAGCAGTGTCCACCACACCACACCGCACTATGTGATACAAACATACAACATATTTACATGTGTGAGGCATTGGTCAGTGTATGGTGGGATGTAGTTGACGTACGTTCCATTCGCGATATGTGCATTGAGTGAACGCTCTTCCTTCAGCAGCTCCTCTCGAACGGTGTCACTCTCTAGAACACTCTGTAGAGCCACGGTGTCGTCTCCGGCCACTTCCTGCTCCACGTGCAGAATGGAAATGTGCAAAGGGACGCGTAGGCTCCGACTCGCCAACATCTTCAACAGAGTGGTCTTACCGAGCCCGTTACGCCCAATAAGACCGTAGCGCCTGCCACTGGCCAGAGACAGTTCAGTGCCCTGCAGCAGACATCTGCGCTCGGGAACAAAATAACTTATGGTTTAAAAACACAAGGGACGCATTTCTATTAAAACAGTTGTTAAAGCAAGAAAACACAAGAGGCCATGCAGACATTTTTCAAAGTCTGATGTGTGTATATATATATATATATTTTTTTTTTTTGTGCAAAAAACTTATTAACATTATAAGTGAACCTCAAGGAACATTAAAATAAAAAAAAATCCATGTCATGACCCCTCAAGTCATATTGTCGAGTAGTGAAAGTGCATTTGAAGTCTGAGTGAATGAGTGAGTGATGACATCAACAGTGTACTGCAAAAAACTGTAATATTGGCTGAAAATAATGTTAATAACCAATATGGTCCCAATATATTGTGCAGCAGTAGTTTGTCTGATCAATCCTTCACTAAATTAACTCTCTGAATCCATCAGATCAGTTACTAAATCACTTAAGTTATCCTTACGGTCTCAAAATAAAGAATGCTTTGTGTACTAATATTTTTGGTCATTTAGATACCAGTGTTTCTGTTAATCAAGTGATTTCTCACCTTTCACCAAAAGACACATCAAAATTCTCAATGCGGATGTCATAACTCCGATTCTTCCCAGACAAGTCGACACGATTTTCTTTCTTATTGCTTGCCTGACTGGCTGAGGCCTCCTCCAAAACCCTGCAAAAACACATTCATAAACAGAACAACAGTCATTCACTGACCTCAATGAAAGGGTTTTATCATTAGTGGACTGCAGCACTTTTTTGCATGAAGTTCATTTGAACATTATAATATGTAATATGAAAATCTCATGTCCATTTTAAAACTGGGAGAAAAACAGCTCCTAATTCCAACAGTCATGAACAGAGACCGGTTTATTTAAGCACAACTCACAGTACAGATGATGTTTTCTGTGAGTCTTTCTCATTTCTGCGCTCATGTTTGGCTTTCAGTTTGGCCTCAGCTTTCTCTAGTTTCTTGGCATCCACAGTCTAACATAAACAGAAGAGATTAATAAAGTTTTTTACCAGTAAAGTAAAGCATCACATGGTTGACGGTGCTGGACATAGACCTATTCAAAACATAACATCATAAAATCTTTTTACTCAAGTTTGAAAGCTTGCATAGGCAGATAAGATAATCTTACTGTACTCGGATTCCTCTTCATCATCCAGATACCATGAACATCATTAGCAGATGATGCTGAAAGAGCAGAAACATTTGAGACACTCTTTTGACATTAAACTGGACCTATTTGTAATGTTGCTGTTTTCCCAAACACGCTCGAAGCGCTTGAACAATCTCAACACACGGGACCAGCCGACCAATCAAAGTACATTGTACTTTTCAGAAGGAGGGGCTTCATAGAAACAAGAACTAAACAGAGCGTTACTGACAGACTGGGAAGAGAGGAGCTACAACAGTGTCAAATATGGGGAAAAATAATGTGTTTTTTTGAAGATTCAAGCATGAAAACCTGTTCTAGTAGAGTCCCAAAACAAAATCAAGACATTGTAAAAGGGCATACTATGGCCTCTTTAAGAGTTCACTGTACTAAAAAACTTTAACATCAAAATAGGTGTTTCCTATGCAAAGACGATCACCAGCCATTTACATTAAAGTCTTAAAAATGCAGCTCCAAAACCAAGCCTTTCATTCTCATGGTTAAAGAAATGGTTGTGTATTACAATTATGACTGTTTTTTAGAACAAAACAAAAACTTAATATTTTAAGTGGAGGAAATAATACAATAATAAAGTATTACCCTTTATGCCAAAACTGGAATCCGTCACCTGTATGTCATCTAGTTGCTGTCTATCACCACTGAGAGTGTAAAAAATGAAGTACAAAACGAAGTTGAAAAATTAAATAAATATCTCACCTGTGTCAGCAGACACTTGCGATAACTGCACTGGAGCCTGTAGCAGCATCTGCTGCTGACCAGAGTCACACTTAGTCCTGACAAGAACAAACAAAATTATGGATTTTCTTATTTGTCAACAGAGGTTTAGTAAAAGCAGCTTTCATATTTAAGGGTGGCCACTGTCACAGCAAAGGCATAAGAACAGAAAAAACAGGCACATGTATGTTATCCATCAAGTGATTTACTGACTAAATGAATTTGTCATGCATCCATTTAATTTTTAAATGAAAATTTTTACTTTGCTGAAGTCTCACAGATTGATGGCTCATTTTCAAGAAAGACCACGACGACAGAAGATGTTAGAGAGAGGTTAGAGAGCTTCCCTTTCATAACTCAATTTCTCAATTTCAAAGTAATAATAACTTTATACAACAGTTAGTTCTGGTTCTTGAATCTGATTGAATCAGCCATGAAATATTCTACTAATATCACACGGAAACTGTTTCAATTTGTATCACTCTGCTTGTTTCAGTCAGATCTATACTGGCAGCATTTCTCAAAGCAAGCGTCAGCGGAGGATCAAACCCTCTATAATTTTACAAGTAATACTGTTATTGTGTCATGGAATGTAGTTTTAAGTGTTTTTAGGCGAGAATGTTTTTGCAAACTACAATCTGTCATATGGGCAATCTTTGGTCTTATTAATCCATTACTTGTTCCCGAGCAAATCAATTTGGCTAAGGGAAAAGTTAAGTTTCATAACTATTTTTATTAATTGAATCCTGTACTAACTAGAGTGCTGCTTTTGTACTTTTGATTGAATTGTTTGCTTGTGTTTATTTCCTGTTGTAAAAACTTCTTATACTATTATAATGGCTATTACTGTTTATTTTAAATATTTTTTAATAAATAATATTTTATTTTTATATAAATAATATGCTGTATTTAGTATTGAGAAAGGGTCTATAAGTGATTGTGATTTCGACTTCAGTGAAAGTCAGCAAGTTGACTGTCTAGATAGTGCAGTCTTCTAGTCTTCTCCACTAGATATCATCCTCTTTTATTGCGCGACAGTGGGGACTCTGTCATTCATTCAGTGCTTAACATTGCGGATGCAGTTGTGCCTTTCAGTGTGAAAGACATTCCAGACAGTTGTAGGACCTGTCACTGTCCTGATCGGGCCAGTTCTGCATGGTCACGAAAGTTTATCATTTGCACCCATTATCAAGCATTGCCAACTTAAGAATTCAAGCACAAGACGCAAAAGAGAACACACATGCTGTGTGAAAAGTTTTGTGCACACACCTGAAGTAAATAAAATGAATTCTCTTTTCACAGCTCCTTGCGCTTAAACTGACAAATTCACACAAATGTATCACAAAATGCCCGCATTGGCGAGCATCCTAGTAAACATAGTCGGTTATTACTTAAGTCGCTTAAGTAAACAAACAGTAGAGAAAGACAACGCATGTGTATCATTATATTGGATCCGTGCAGCTCTTAAATTTTAAACGGCTGCTGTCACTTTAAATTAGTTAGATATTAGTTTTAGCTGTGGTATCGAAATTGGAATCGAGAATTGTTAAATTTCACTGGTATCTAAAATTTTGGTGTCATAACCTTATTTATTATAATACAGGGATACATGGATCAAAAACAACAAAAACAATAACTATTTTATTCATTTATTATAATTTTTTGTGGTGGGGCCAGTGAAAATTGAATCATTGAATTCATTCCTAGATTCATTACTAGATGAATCAGTGTTTTTGAACAAATCTTTTGAATGAATGATTCAATGACAAATAAATTTTTTATAGTCACTTGTCGCCACCTACTGGTGTAACGTAACTGATACAATCTTTATTTGAAGCATCAAGTTCCTTTCAAAAGGTGATTTACTCTATTTTGATCACTACCGTAGACATCAGTGTTCATATCTGAACTATAAACTTCAAATTATCCCAGTACTTCTGTGATAATTTGAATGATTTTAACACAGAAATAATAATACTGCGTGGTTGAAAGACTGTTTGTGAAGCTGTTTCATACCTACACATGACAACTGCTTCTCTCTGGATCAGAGGCAGCACAGACGCAGATCTGAATTGCTGTGATAATACTTGTCAAAGGCTTAATAGACAGATCCGAATCTCTGTAATTTAGGAATAACATTACATGGGTGTTTGAATCGAGATGACAATCTTTATTCGATTAATCGTGAAGCTCTACTATGCTTTGTTATTCTTTATTCTATGATAATTTAGACTTACATCACTTCCCAGTTGTTAATCTATGTTTAGCTTCTCTCTGGTGTTTATTTTATTTTTTTTTTAAATAGAAAACTAATGAACAGTAAACACTGGATAACTTTCCTGAGGTAAATGCAACATTAAGTGACAATGTTCACAAGCTGTTTTATTGACGTCTTTCCATGGTTGAAACACTTCTTGAGCAATTACATGAGACATGATACACTTTGTTAAGTTGTACTCTATCTTTCAACATAACTTTTGTTGTTCATGCATGCTTTTTTGTGTTATAACTTGTATTAAAGAGGAAGAGATGACTCTCGCTACGGCTTAAACTGAGGCGCTACAGCGATCTGTCATGTCACATTTAAAGGGCACCTATTATGCAAAATTCACTTTTACATGGTGTTTGGACATAAATGTGTGTCGGCAGTGTGTGTACACAACCACCCTATAATGATAAAAATCCACCCACTCCTCTTTTTTCCATAAATCATAAGCAGTGTCTCAGAACAAGCCGTTTACAGTTTCTGGGCAAAGTGACATGACTTTGCACAGGCCCCGCCCACGACTGCTGATGGACTCTGCCGCATTTGCATAGACCTTGCCCTGAGCGAGTTGTACATTGTCCACCTTTTTCTCCAGGCCGGAGCAGCTGTAGCGACAACAATTATCTCTCATAAGCAACTCAGGTGTGCTGTTGTTGGATGTAAGAGTGAACATAACAGTCTTCATGTACTCCCGACATCAGAGCTGCTGAAGACGCAGTGGATTTGTTTTGTTTGTGAAGAGAATGCACCCCCACATACCTAAATTCGTTTATGTCTGCATGAATCATTTTACAACAGACTGCTTTGTGAACGAGGGTCAATACAAATGGACAATAGAAAACAGGTTTTGCTAAAAAGTTGTTACTTAAGGATGGATCAGTACCAGCTGTTCGTGATCCAGCTTACAGTCTCCAGAGCGATACTAGATACGGCAGTAATGAAAGGAGAGCATGCACTTTATTACATTTCATCGGTGTTGTTTTACGGATAAAATAAAGTTTACCAGTTTATTAAGAACCCCCGAAATGGCATAAGGTCTGTATATATTTGTTTACTGTTTGTGGTGACAAGTGTTTTTGTGTAATTTACTGTATATGTTGATGATAATGCAAGGGAGAGAGAGAGTTTATGGATAATATTTTAATGCGCACTTCTTTATTCAGCTCTTACTGTGATTTTTCTGGAGTGAAAACGGACGCTTCATCTTTTGTGTGATGTACAATAAACGTCATAAAACTCATCAGTAAAGTTTTGGCCATCATTCGGACGGGGTCTGCTACAACAGGCTTGTATTAATAGTGGATAAAAGTAAGATGACAACATAATTTATAACCGTAATTAAACTAAACTATACCTGTTCTATCTCCATGTAGCATATATTCTCTGGCTCTGGATCATCGGCTGTTTTTAAACAAATGGCTGATGGCCGATAGTGAAAATAATTGCTTTTATTGGCCGATATATCATTGATTTTTATCACCAAATAACAATCTTTTTTTCTCTCTTCACACACACTCTGGTGCAAGAGCATGTTTGTATATATACAGCTTGCCATTCATTCCTACATTTGTCAAAGCCCCAATTTTGCAGGAGTATTTGTGGAAACATTCAAGTTGCATCATTCCTTTAGCGAATTAGACATACAGACAGCGCATGCAAATAACACCATCAGAGGACAATTCATTATTAATGAGTTCCCCCTCTCTGTTTCTATACAAATTATTTAATAGATAGTATAAATTGTTTTTATTTTAGAAAGAATATGAACATCATATGAACATCAACAGATTTTCCACTGATGCTGGATCGGATCATTGGCACTTACAGCTGGAGTGTGTTGAACATCTGGAAACAGATTTTTCGAATGTCGTCTTCATTCTTGTCACCAACCTCTTGCAGAACGCCGCCGATGGCATCAAACACTTCCTCCGCATCCTCGAAATCTGAGCCGCCACTGTCCAACACGCCTGCGCCATAAAACACGTCACACAGTCAGAATATGCATCTGGTCTTCAACATCTCCAATCGACCTGTGTCGCAGTATTGTTCAGGATTTATGAGGATATTTCACTAAGACAGGGCTCGACAGGCTCGTACAAACTGTAAAATGTATTTAGGAGCATGTGTCCGAAAAGCAAATTTCTTAAATTTAATGTCATAAAAAGTCTGAAATGGTAAAACACGTCTTAATTATCATTTTAAGACGTCTTATATTTTGGGGATGAAAACATAATTCGTGATATTGATTATTAAACTTTAAAAGACTATGATTTCATCAAAAAACAAAAAACAAAAACAAAAACAAACAAAAAAAAGAGCGCTGCACGTTTCAATGTCACAAGGCACTTTAGATTCTCAATTAATGAACAGCGCACATTTATGCCAAACGATTGCTAGTGAACTCGAGTTGATGAATTATGACAATGTCTACTTCATGGCCTTTATATAATATGTTTTAGATGGTTGTAAGAATGCATATTTTATCTCTCTAATCTGAAGGATCAGCCCACAATAGTATAGACATACATTTCAAAATAAGAGTCCCGATGTATTTCAGGTTTGCTTATAATTAAAAGTCACACAGTAAGTTAGCCTATGTAATTAAAATGAATTTCAATAAATAGAAATATTGTTAAAAATCACATATTAATTGTTGTTTGTCACATGTAGTAGACCATTTTTGTGTCGTGGGTAATAGGAGGATTTTCCACGCATCGACCACCGCAAGTATATTTCAAACCTGTGGGAAGCACTGAGATCCCTAATATATCCGCTGATAGTCGCCTGCTTTCAATCGCTTCCATGTGTATCTGTGCAAGCGCTCGGTGAAAAGCGTCAAAGATGTCTATTACAACATCAGTACTTTTGAGAACCCTAGTTTAAACTTCTGACAATATTACTGAGGCATCATTCAGAATCGCTTAGAAATATTGCAAAAAGCAAAGAGGCCAGCTACAGAGGGAGAATTTCTCAAAAATACATTTATGGACTGTGCAGAATCGCAGAATTGTTTTCAGATTTTAAGAACAAGGACGACATCACCAGGCAAATTTCAAAGCTGCAGTTGTCTGATTCAAACGTGCCCAGACGAGTAGAACAAATTTCAGACAATCTCTTTTCAAAGGTGTTAAAAGATATTGAAGGTTTAGAGTACTTCAGTTTGGCGCTGGATGAATCTACTCACAGCACAGATGTCAAGGAGATAGCAGTGAGGGTGTGTCTTCTTAAAGGGGAAACATTTGTCAAGGAAATGTTGACCTTGCTTCCATTAAAGGGCCAAACCAGTGGAGAGGACATTCACTCTGCACTGACAGGCAAAAAACAAACTTGAAAAAGCTCATTTCTGTGACTACTGATGGCGCCCCATCAATGGTTGGAAAAAGAAAAAAAAAAAAAAATATATATATATATAATTTTTTTTTTGTATAATAAATAATTATGTCTCAGAGCACGCAGACGAAATGCAATCAAAGCGTTATCTTGCTTTCAAAAGCAGATGCCTGCTGTTTGGGAATGCAGTCAGGCGTAAGACAGTTCTGGAAGGTAATTATACCGAAGTACTTTGAGGCATTTCAGAACAACTAAAACAGTGCAAAAAGATCAGTCCCTGGGTTAGTCCAGTTATGCCATCCCATCGCGCAAAGTCACATGATTTTTATTTTTTTTATGCGCATTGAGGAACTTATTCTGTAAATGCAAATTTATCCGACTCAAATGAGTGCTTTAGTTTTTGGCCCGGAACACACCAAGCCGATGCCGACGAACTAGTGGCGATGAAAGCAGACTGCGGGGTTGGCTCACATCGGCAGCGTCTGGGTCCAAAGTTGCCCTGACACACCAAACTGACGCTCGACACCAGACGGCCAAGTAGCACATCCGTTCTGCGCCTGCGTAAGAAGAAATGCCTTTCTGTACCAGCAGGTGGCAGTAGCTGAACAGCTAATCAGAATGATCAGATGGCCCGACTGACCGACGAGCTCCGACGCCGATTCAACATGTCGAATCGGCCAAAAAAAAGCCGACGAGGACCAACTTAAGCCGACGGTGTGGAACACACTGAGAAAACTTGGTCGGCCGACCATGCATTTTCAGAACTTATGTGCATCTGGGCGTTTCCATAAAGCAGTTTTATATGCAACATCCCAAAATGCTCATAAAAAAGGTGGATGGAAACATAGCTACTGTGACATGAACAGTCAATTTTATTCTTGCAAATGCTCTGAAACATAGACAGTTCCATTCCTTGGTTGAGTTTGAAAGTGCATATCCTGACATGGTAATGCATATAGAGGTCAGATGGCTTAGTCGCGGAAATGTCCTTGATCGCTTCATGGGATTACTTCCAGTTGTGCGCAGTGTTGGGCAGTAACTAGTTATTAGTAACTAGTTACAGTAATAATATTACTTTTTGCAGTAACTAGTAGTGTAACTCATTACTAATAAGATTTCAGTAATAATATTACAGTTACCATCTATAAAACAACTCATTACTTAGTTACTTTTGATGCCTCAACCCCTACTGATTTGAAATCCAACAATCCAATAATTCCTAGATGTATTTTCATAGTTTTTATGACTTGCACAGGCACATGAAGTCACCAGTGTATCAGGCAAGCTTGGAATATGTAAAAGCTTACATTCAGCGGATGGAAATATTGCCATTACATTGATTTTGTCAGGAGAAAAGATGATCTGAACACTGTTGTGTAAGTTGTGGCATAAAGTTGTGGCATTACTTTACTCTGGCATTACGTCTTGACCACCCACATCCCTCTGATCATGATATAAATTATATTACTAATTAAAAATCTTTTTGGAAAACGAAACATTTTCTTACGAACGTATGTGATTTCTTTTGATAAAATACATCATGACATGTAATCGTATATGGGTAACAGAGAAATTCTAGCTACAATTAGCTTCAAGCTACACATGACAATTAATGAGATTAATACAACACTTTTGCTATCAAGTCACTATCAATCAACATTGAGTGTTTGTAATAACTTCTGACTGTGATCCAATGTGGATTTTGGTCAAATGATGAGGAAGAAATATGTTGTTAGTAACATTTTAGAAGAATTTTATGGGGAACACACACACACTTCTGTGGGGTGTGAAGGAAAAGTAATATAACTAGTAGTGTAACTAATTACTGTTGTCAGAAAATAATAAGTAAAGTAACTAGTAATGTGTAATAAATTACATTTTTTGAGTAACAATCCCAACACTGGTTGTGCACATATTTTTGAAAGAGAAGGCCCAATGTGATTCACCCTTCGAAGACATTAATGCACAATGCAGCTTTTTTGACTGATGTTACAGACATTTAAATGCACTCGATCATAAACTTCAAGGGAAACAAAAGATTCCTCCGATGATGCTAAACGATGTGGCTGCATTTGAAGCGAAGCTGTTCGTGCAGCAACTTCAGGAAGGTAATTTCACTCACTTTTCTGTTCTGCATTCACAAGTGACTGAACCAGGTTCATTTTTACCCAGCGTTTACTGTGAATTTCTCAGGGAGCTAAAAGACGAGTTCTCCTCCTGATTTGTGGACGTTAAATCCCTCAAACCTGTACTTGCATTCACAGAGAATCCATTTGCTTGTGACATACAGGCTATGTCTGTCGCAGTCACGTGAGAACACTTCAGTGTGGAAAGGGCAGAATTTGAGGAGAAACTCATAGAGCTGCAGCACAACAACATCCTTAAAGAAAGATGCAAGGAAGAGAGCATTGACACATTCTGGATCAAGTGTGTTCTGAAAGACACATGCCCTGCATTAATCCTGAATTGCTTTGGATCTACGTATGTGTGTGAAAGTGCTTTCTCTGCAATGGGAATAATAGAGTTAAAGGAACGTTCTCGTCTAACTGACAGACATTTGACAGACTGTCTTAGGCCCTGTTTACACCTGGTATTAAGATGTGTTTTGGGAAGTGTGCTAGCCAGACGGGATTTAAACTTTGTTGGCTGAAGCCCCAAGTTTGGTTTGAAGACAAAAAAACATACCAAGCACAATGTTCTCTCACTATTCCTGATTTCTAACATGCACTCACCGCATTCCACGTGGTCTTGCAGCTATCAGAGCAGAAATGAAAACTGATGCTCTCCGTGTGGTTTTCAGTTGTCTCTGGGCACGTTCATATGTAAATTGCACAAGCTTATTTTGTCCATTAGACCGAAAGATCTGAAAAAACCCATACATTTACTTGCCTATAGACCCTCCCCTCGAAGAAATCAGGACAGAAGTGGTTGAAAGTGGATTAAAATACAAGGTGTATAAGGGTATGTGTCTCCCTCGTCCATTTGTGATCCGATCGACGTATCAACATTTCTTTTTTTTTTTCCAGAATTTTTTTTTTCATGTTCAGTATGACTTTAAATAGGACAAGGCCTATCAAGACTTATATGGGTAATAAACTGCATTTCTTAATCAGTACTACTGCAAATATTGTCTTAAATAAAGTCTTACGATGCAAGTTGTAATTTGTGGCCCATTTTATGTGGTTTAAAAGTGGGCCCTTGACCTCTGAACTTGAGTACCCCTGCAATAAGGTTTCACTTGTGAACATTGGTAACATAACATCATGGTTAATTTTAATCTCAACATTAACCTACACATTTTTAAGATCCAAAGTTTTATCTGTTAACATTAGTTTATGCACTGTGAACTAACATTAATAACACTAACATTAATAAATGATGTAAGAATATTTCACTCATTGTTAGTTGTTGGTTAATACATTAACAAATGAGACCTTTACAAACAAATCTATATAAAAAGATGGGATTAAGTAATATAATGCTTAATAAAATGTATTAAGCAGGCATGCATGATATATCGGACACCATATCTGCCGATATATTAAAGCCGATAAATGATGGATTATTTCCTTCAACTGAGACACTTCAGACATGCATTGTTCACCATGATGGTTTTGAATTGCTTGAAATATGATTGGAGTAATTTCGAAAAGGAAAATAAAGTCCATCATATAGGCTACATTATTATTTATAATTTATAATTTAAATTTATATTAATAATTTAAATCTACAGTTGTTGCTGCATATATATCAGTTTGGAGAAAATATATATTAACAAATGAAGGCATAATAAAGATAGAACGAAAATGTGCTCATTCATTCATTTCATTGTAACGCCATTCATAAATTCTGATGAATGACGCCTGGGAAACTAACATGATTCGTGAACCATGATAATATTTTTGTTAAAGATCATATAATTTGCGTGATTCTCTAACATTCACATACATGACGCAGTTTATCAAGTCTATAAATCAATCTGCAGTCTGTGAATATTTCGCTGTAGTTTGTTTAGTTGTCAGCATTTATAACTGATTTCAGGTCATGACAGCAAGAAATTAATGTCTGATTGTATTTCCTTACTTTTGTCGATGTTTCATCATTTCAGCTTTCTGAATGACATAGGCTAAATAACCCATCACATATATCTCAAAACAACTCATGTATCACGTAATCTACTATATAACTGTTAAATTGCCGTATTGTTCAAGAAAATCATCTGTCAGGCACAAACTATTATATTATAATATATTTATTATATTACACTATATAAATGAGGAGACAGTAAATGATCTGTCTGGAAACATGACACCGGTGTTACTGTCAAACTTCAATGCAGCTACTTTATTTCACAAATATGAACTTATACTGCATTTAGGCTTTGATCGAATTGATAACTTATGTGTCAATGAAATTATTTAAACGATAATATCAGTAACTCATCAGATTTATCTGATACTGTCTGTTAGCATGACCAACACATCATCAGCATGCAGCACTATTTTATGTAATGAATGAACTTATGTCATTAACGCTGGACTTGACACTAACAGAGCATATAAGGTATTACATATGTATAATAATGTCATATATTTGTACAATACCAGTAATATAATCGAAGAGTTCAGAGTCGATCTGTGGAAACTCGTTCTTCAGTATCTCCACATACGCCGCCATCATACACACACCGGGCCGGACACGAGGCGCATGCGCACAGACGCATCAATAACACGTGGACGAACGCTGCAAGAATAACTCCTGAAGTGCGTGTTCAGCCAAGGAGCGCTCTGCGGCTCAGGAAGAGTTGTTACATTCAAATCTCACGACATTTTACATGTGCGCTAGATCGTCTAAATGTACTAAATCCAAAATTGGAGACTGACATACAAATGGAATGTAATAATTCTCTATAAACGATTAAATAAAAACGCCCTTTATATTTATCAGAGTGCACTGATTGGTGCATCGTGACCAGCGCTGAAAAAAGTAATAGGTACACGTGACAACGCTGTCCATGTACGCAGAATAATTAAATAATAATAACACCGAGAAACTTTAATGGCTATTGAACAGAAAACACAAAGTGAGAATATTAAATAGGAGAATTATTATTCACATATCCATCATAGATAATATTAATAATAGACAGAGCGTCCGCGTAACATATTCATATAACATTTACGTAATTTATTTTTGCAGTTATATTCATATAATAGTACTCTTAAATATGGGCAATTGTTCCCATCATTGGTTGAAACTCACTTATTTTTCATTTATTGTATTTTCAGACTGTTCATCCTCTCCCAAGATTTGTCACTGCCGAAACACTATAAATCTATCGAAAGGCTAGAAATACGTTACACTTACACTTTTTTTTTTATTATTGGAAATTAGTCAAATTGCGGACTTTTTTTTTTTTTTTTTGAACTTAGCATTGCTTTACCTTCAAGAATGACACAAACGTATCTGTACGATCTAGATTTGCAGTAACTGGACCCTTAGCCATTAATAATAACTGATATGAACGGGATAACATTGTTCACTTAGACAGTATCTCACCTAGGGATCTTAATATCTAGGACTGTGATCGGAGAACATGTGAAACACGTTTTAAACTTTAAATCTGACTTTCATAAACTAAAATCCTTTTGATTTGGGCAACTGTTTATCACTGTTTATTTCTTTCAATTAACGTATGATAAAGTTTTGGAAGTGAAGTGTATTTTAGTAGTGACAATTTTAGGTATTTTTAGCATAACTGAGCACATGCCTGACAAACACATCTTTGAACAAATGTACATAAACATTTATTTAATCACATTAAAAACGTATTTGGTAATGACATTTACTTCAAAATGATAGGATCTAGCCATGATGGACAGGGATGCAGTCTCACTTCCTGGTTAAAATTCAGTGACATGCATAGCTAAAATCAGGCTAAAACTTTTATTGTTTCGGTAGTGACATGAAAGTATGGTACTGCATTTTTTTAATAACTTTTTTTTTTTGTAAAAATGAAATTTTAATGAATGCTTTGGGTTTAAGCAGACCATAACATTCTCATGATACCCAATATCTGAATATCATAATTATTAATAGTTCTTTTGTACAGTAATGGTTCATTTTGTACATTTTGTACAGTGACGCAGCTGCATGACATTAAGATACACTGTCAATTTTATCAAAAACACTTTATTTTTCAAAACAATAGCACGTTAAGCAACTACAGAATTGAACAATGGTGGCAATATATAAAGACATACAAAGGACAGGGAAACTGATGCTCTAAAGAGCCATTAGAGAAAGCAAAGTGAACATCATTCTGACTGAATGAGAGTTGGAAACTCAATACTGGAAGCTGCGTTTGGTCTGAATGTCATCCAGGATTTGTTGTAACTCCTCATCCTCAAACCGGCCTTCCAAGCTAGAAAGAAAAAAAAACAACAACACATCAAATGAATAAAGTAAATGAACATCAAAAGCAGTGAGTTAGATTTGTGATTGTGATGTTCAGTTAAACGCATCAGTGACATCAGAGTGCAAATATTCTCTAAGAAATATCATCTTACAGATAAGCCTATAGTTTAAAGAGCCAATTATTGTTTAAGGGATCTAGGATCAAAGTTCAATTTCATTCTACAAGTGCCGCAATGTAACTCCTGCTGATCGGGTTTCTTAAAGTGCCCCTTCTATGCTATTAGAAAGGTCTCCTACAATAGGTTCAGCAGAAAACAGTGTATTCTCGACGTGAACAACAAGAACCAAACTCTTCCAGTCTTAGCTACCACTACACTGTTCGAGGGTCAAAGTAGACAATGTTCACAACTGAAGACCATAGGCTGACATTATGCAAATTTGTTACAAACCTACGTAGTTTCGAGCAGGAAGTAAGACTGGAATTACTGACAACTCATTTCAGGCAGTTCAGAATCGCTTCTTTCTTTTGGGAGACAATAACTCCATTTATCTGCACTTTGATCTTTGAAACTTGGCAGACATTTTACATTCACAAACAGCTTTATTACACAATACATTAAAGGTGCACTTTAAGAAGCACTTTAAGGTCCAATAATAATGATTTCTGTTGGCCCAGCTGGGCCAGTAGTTCAGATTTTTACTTGCTCTGCCAGCATTTTTACTGTGGCCCAATAGTGTAAATAACAGTTTTGATATAACAGTTTTGTGTATAACACAGGCATGAGATTGTTCAAACTAAGCAATTCTCCACATTATAATGACCAACCTTGGGATGAGGGCTTTGGCCTCCTCTGCAGCCTCGGGACACAGATTTGCTAAACTTGCCAACTCAAACTTGTGAAGCTTCTTCTGCAGAAGTAAGCTGTAAAACAAGGTCACAGTTAACAGCAATGTAATATTCACTAAATGACAGTAAAATTATGCAAGAAAAAAAAAAAAAAAAAAAACTAATCTAAATCTCAGAAACATTCCATTCAGTTTATATTAATATTTTGGAAAAAAAAAAAAAGAACCACACCCCATTATCTCACTGTGTAAAAATAAATAAATAAATAAAATAAAATTTACAGTAAAAAAAAAAAAAAGCATCTGGGCCAAATTACTAATATATTACTAATATCTGTTTTTACCTTTATAATACACTGACAATCACCTTAAAACACAGAGAGTAAAGAGCAAGTCATTTGATGAAGCAAAGTTAATCTCAAGTAGCTTTTCAACAAGCTGATGTAAATACTAATATATAGAAGGTGCACATGGTGTCATACATACACACACATACAAAAAATCAACATGGTAACACACGACACTAAAATAGTGCTGTCAGACAATTAATCACATCCAAAATAAAAGTTTGTTATATATATTAGGGCTGCACGATTATGACAAAAATCATAATTGTCGATTATTCCCTTGAAATTGTTATTGCGATTAATTACAATTATCACAATTTACATTAAATAATGTATTGAACACCTGAAATTTTTTTTATTGTTTTTCTATAGCATTAAACCTCAAATGTCAACTATACATTGGGTTGGTTTCTTCTTTAAATAATAATAAAAAGTCAACATATGCATGGTATAATAATAGGGGCTTTTGCATCAAGTTGTTCTTGGAACTTATATATAGGAACTAGCCACCAGTGTGGTTCCCCGAGAACTAATTTTCCCCTAGGGCCTGAAGTGACGTAAACTGTGTCACCCCCTTTTATTTTGATGGCACTGATATCAGTTCAGACAGATCCTGAGCACACAGTGCTCGCATTCTCCGTCTTCATTAGTTTACGATCTGTTTAACAGTCCTGTCTAATACGTTATTAGATAGAACTGTTATACAAATAAAGTAGACAGCACATGAAAAAGTATTAGCTTTTGCCATGTGGTTTGTTGATGCCCAATGCCGCTAGCTTAGCAGAAATACATAATCATGTTTTGCTTGGTCTGCTCAAAGTCGTGCTGGATTTTCTCCTTAGCGTAAGGTTGAGAGGTCCTATCGCTGTTTTTCATGTTTGTAGAGTTAGTTCGTGGAGTATATATAGGCTGTGGACACGGCTTTTTAAAAATGGCGGGTGCTGGTGTTTCGCGTGCGTTCGACGTATCAGCGTACACCTACGTCACTGGTAGCTCCTTTTGGCTGGGCTAGACCTTTTTACATTCTGAAGTAGTCATGATTCACCTCTCGCAACGTAACATGCTCTAAACACACCTCTTGAACACGCAAGTGGATATTTTTCCTTGTATTCGTGCCTTTGAACGATTACGAAATCGTGGCATCCGTAATCGTGATTAGAAATTCGATTAATTGTGCAGCCCTAATATATATATATATATATGCACACACATACATGTATATATTTAAGAAATATTTTATATATACACTACCGATAAGATTTTTAATGTTTTTTTTTTATGATTTTTAAGTCTTGTCTGCTCACCAAGGCTGCATTAACTTAATTAACATTACAGTAAAAACAGTAATATTGTGAAATATTATTACAATTTAAAATAACTGTTTTCTATTTGAATATATTTTACAAAGTAATTTATTCCTGTGATGGTAAAGCTGAATTTTCAGCACCATTACTCCAGTCTTCAATGTTACATGATCCTTCAGAAATCATTCTAATATGCTGATTTGCTGCTTAAGAAACATTTATTATTATTATTATCATCAATGTTGAAAACAGTTGTGTACTTTTTTTTCAGGATTCCTTGATGAATAGAAAGTTCAAAAGAACAGCATTTATCTGAAATCTTTTGTAACATTATACACTACCGTTCAAAAGTTTGGGGTCAGTAAGAATATTTATTTTTATTTTTTTGAAAAGAAATTAAAGAAATTAATACTTTTATTCAGCAAGGATGCATTAAATCGATCAAAAGTAACACTAAAGACAATTATAATGTTACAAAAGATTATATTTCAAATAAACACTGTTCTTTTGAACTTTCTATTCATCAAAGATTCCCAAAAAAAAAATATATATATATTGTACACAAATATTTTGTACAATTGTACACAATAAATTTTTCTTGAGCAGCAAATCAGCATATTAGAATGATTTCTGTAAGATCGTTTGATACTGAAGACTGGGGTAATGATGTTGAAAATTCAGCTTTGCCAACACAAGAATAAATTACATTTTAAAAAATTTTCAAATAGAAAACAGTTATTTTAAATTGTAATATTTCACAATATTACTGTTTTTACTGTATTTTTAATTAAATAAATGCAGCCTTGGTGAGCAGACAAAACTTCTTTTAAAAACATATAAAACCTTACCGATCCCAAACTTTTGAGAGGTAGTGTGTGTAAATATATATAATAAATAAATATAATATATTTTTGTTAAATATATACATGCATGTGTATTTATATATGCATAATAAATATACACAGCACACACATTATGTAATATTTTATTTTGGATGCGATTAATCGTTTGACAGCACTACACTAAAATAATGCAATAAACATTCATTTAACAGCATAATGTGTATTATAAAAAAAAACTTAACAGTTATGTCAATGAAAATCCATCAAATGTGAGCTGTCACACATCTGTCACGTTAAAACATTTAATACACAATGTGGACAGTCAATAATTTAGATCAGATTCCAATCATATACACAAATAATTGGTTTTGGACTGACAGTGTAAACATAGCCAAAGTCACATAAACCACGCGAAATCTGATCAGAGCAGTCAGAATGGAACGGATTTCCAGAAATTCGATTTGAATAGGATTTCAAACCACACATGAAAGTAGCTTGAAACGGTGTAAAAAAAAAAAAAAAAAAAAAAAAAAAAAAAAAAACGCATTTCATATGATTCTTTGCCGTTCAAACTGATCATCGGATTTCAATCGGTAAAATGCATAACAATCACATTTGGACTGACAGTCTGAAGGAGGCTTAATTGGCGTCTTAACTTGTTCGGCCTTATACTATCAGAAGCTAATATTTTGAGGTACGCACTGTGGTCTCTCTTAATTACCCACTGTTTTACTGGTGAATCCAAGGGCAAGATATGCCTTATTTTCTTGTCTTGAGGCTGTCTACACTGGACACATCATAGAGAACGTTGTAAATCCATTTGTCCTTTGTGTCAGAAGTTAGTTGTGTCAGAAATAAAACAAGGCAAGTTTACTGTTAGGAATTTGTCGCACATTTACCTGACACTGGCAGTCCTTTCACAAACTTGTCCATGCACCAGAACCATGCATCATCCATTTATATTTTTTTACATGGCTCCCTGCTGCAATACTCAATTCTGATTCTTCAAATCACACCATCTAGTGGTCTGTTATTCCACCACAACAACAGCTACAATTGATAGACCGGGTACAAGCGAGTCATTTTGAAGTAATGAAACATGTCAGATTAATATTCTATTTTCAATTATTTACTTATGTAGCAAGTAGCCGCATAATAAGCATAAGATAATTTCATAGTGGGGTTTGTATCACCCTAAAGAGGTTTCTTTTGCATTACAATCAGCTGACTGGATCACTAAGACTATAAAAATAAAAAAATGGAATAAAAATAAATAAACAATAAAAGGTAATTGACACGTTATCTCACAATTCAGACTTTTTCCCCTCAGAACTTAGAGTTTATTACTGAATAGATGTTCCTGCTGTCTGCGTCTCTGTGATTAGTGTACTGTCTGTTCTAGACAGCTTTTATAAAGCATGCTGACCTGCGCACACTGGCGATGGTCTCTCTGTTCTTGAAACGGCTGAATCTGGCGGTGTAGTTGAGGGTCTTCATGAAGACCTCCGACAGCTCCTGCTCATCCTCCGCGCTTTCATTCTGCTGCTTGCGATGCTCCAGCAACATGTGAACCTCAGAGTTCAGCAGCGTCTCTGCGTTCTCAAACTCTGAGACAAATGAAACATCAGTCAGCTTCTGAAATGAACAACACAACTCTGCATTCTGAAAACAAGACGCAAAACTACACTTAACCAAGTGAGTTAAGTGAAATCCAACAAAAAAATAACACGCAACCTGACAGTCTCTAACAAAACACAAGGTAATGTAATGATAATATATCAATTTCCTCACATTTTGGAGAAAGCACTGCAGGGTCTGTGATAGATAATAAGATAGAATTGTCTTAATACACGAAACATACAGTACAGAGCTAATGTGTGCAATTGACGCGCTTATTGTCCATGATAAAGAGCTGATGGTGTGATTCGTTTGTTTTGTATAACTCTAACCTTTAGGAAACATGAGCTGAGACGCGTCCTCCTCCACATCCCCGACATGCGTCGCTCCTCCTGCCGCCATTACACAATAACTAATGAAGAAGATACTGTGAATATGAGTAAATCTTCACTGTATGGTACATACAGTCACATAACTACAGCGCACACTGTCTGTAGCGCCGCTCTATGAAACACATTCTACTTCCGGTTATCTTCTTCTTGTTGTTAATGGCTGTTCACTCCTAGGAACATTACCGCCACCTAACGTATTTTGTAACATATAGGTTGTTTGCACATGACGTCACGGGGTGACGCGTAATGCAGATGGAGGGCAGGAAGTGATTTTCTACATAGGGAAGCACTATGAAATGCCTATGTTTTGCGTTATTTATAGTTGCTCTAATCGATTAAACCGAGAAACCACAAGGAGCTTTTATCATGTACCAAAAGTTGTTGTTTATCAGGAGGAAAAATGCAAGAAATTAACTGAAAAACACAGGAAAAAGTGGCTTGTAATCCTGTCGGGAGGATTTGAGTCGGAAAATGCTTGTGTGTGCAGTGACCACTTTGTCAGAAGTTTACTTATGCAACCACTAAAAAAAAAAAAAAAAAAGTAGTAGGCTATGCCTCCATAGTTTTGTATGCTTTCATTTGTTTTCTGGAGTAGAAAGATATCCGTGCCCAGTTGTATAGAGCAACCTTACACAGAGCGAGCAGGTTCAATCCAAGTCTTCTAAGGAGACATGATCAGCCACTTTCCCAAGGCTTATGCTAGTCCTAGACTAAAATGCATGTTTGAGCTGTTTTAACTGAAAGCAACTTGTACGGACATATCTTAAAATATGTCAGTGCCATTGTTTTGTCTCAAGATGCACACCTGTAATGTTTTTTTTCAAGTGTACATTTATAAAAAATACTTAAATATCCTAATTGAACTAAGGCCTAACCCTGGCTTAGGCTAAGCCTTGTCTGTGAAACTGGGCCCTAATATGATAAACATTTTAATTTAAGCGTTTATTCACATAAACATTGATCAAATTACAGCATACTTATCTGTATTAACAAATAACATATCCATGGCAACAATAGAATTTTATAACAGCAAAACCTGGGTCATTGTCGTGAAACACTTAGCGGTTTCCCTTCACAAACTGTTTAAGGGAATATCAAAGACTTTATCCCCCGGTTCGCCTAGTCCCAGACTAAAATGCATGTTTGAGCTGTCTTAACTGAAAGAAACTTGCACTGGTATATCTTAAAATATGTCACTGCCATTGTTTTGTCGCAAGATGCACATTAATGTTTTTTTTAAAGGCACTTATAAATGCCACTTAAATGTCCTAATTGAACTAAGGCCTAATCCTGGCTTAATCTAAGCACTGCAGGCCTATATGCAACACCCTTAAGTCCAGGGGAAATCACGCCTTAAAGGGTTAGTTCACCCAAACATGAAAATTCCCCCATGATTTACTCACCCTCAACCCATCCTAGGTGTATATGACTTTCTTCTTTCAGATGAATACAATTGGAGTTATATTAAATAATGTCCTGGCTCTTCCAAGCTTTATAATGGCAGTGAATAGAGGAGGAGATTTTGATATCCACACGGCTCCGGGGTGTTAATAAAGGCCTATCTGTAATATATCAAACAATACAAAAAGTAAGTCTTGAATTATATTTTCCATAAAAAATGGCTATCAAAGTTGTGTCCTCACTTTGTGTCAACTCCGTCAGGATTTTTTATAATTCTGAATAAATCAGGCAATGTCATGGTCATCTTTAACTCTGAGGAGCACTTACTATTTCCTGCTCATTGTGGATCTCATAGTAGGACATAGTCCTAGAAGTTTTATATATATTTTTTTATATTTTATACAATGTTGAAGTCAACATGTCAATAGACTGACCACCAACAGCATCAGACACCATCTTTATTTTTTAGCTCAACTGTCATGAAATGGAATGCACAGGATTGTGGGATATCATAGGCACTGAAGGATACATCTATGCTGCCTTCAAAAATCGATTAAATTAATCAGAAGACAGGAAGTGAAGCTAGTGTAAGAGTTAAAAGTTTAGCACATTGTTAAAAGATGAAAACTGATGTTATATTTGAATGTTAATTCAGCAGTATCTATTCTGTGTTAAAGTGGATGTTGTTGTGAAGATTTTATTATGATGGAGGGTATGGAAAGAAGAGAGTGGAAGGAAAGGAGAGAGAGAGAGAGAGGCTAAAAGAAGTCAGTGTCCCAGGGTTTTATTTCTATATTCCTAAAGTTATTTTAGGATAAAGCCCCAAGAACACCCACAAGCAAATATTACACTAACACTTAATTTGGACATGCCTTGATGACTTCCTACCTTGGAATGCATACTCTGAAGGAAGCAATTTTAAGCTTTCGGATGCAGACTATATCTGCGCTATAAAATATTCTTTGCCTCTAATTCAATCACAGGTGTGTGAATTCTGACAGTTTAATAGCCACTGGCTGATTAAAGAAATGTTTTTAGTAGCTTAGCGTAAAATTTGGTTGCATATGCGAGGGATTTACTTGCATTGTAAGAGGGTTGACATGGAAATAGTGTTAGTAGCGTTTCCCTGCAAAATCTACACACAATGAAAGGAGGTGGTTGCCAGTTCTTAATGGTAAAATTGGGTTAGTGGCATAATTTATACCATTAATTTATCTATTAATTTAGCAATAAGATTTTAGAATAAATAAAAACATGATATATCTGGGATATAATCTTTTAATGAGGCACAAAGACATTGAACTTTTACGTTTTACGTTTATGAGAGTACCATGTTTGGTCGCGAGTGTAAACTCAAAACTACAGTTATTTTCATATATTTACCTTTTGTAAACTGCGGACATCGCTCATCATGTGTGTCTGCACTGGGACCCATACAATCCTGCTTATACCACTGCATGGAAAGATTAATTTACTATTAGATATGACCGCATGACTGGCTAAGACAATTGAAAAGTAGATGATCTGATAAAGCCATTTTGAGACTTAAACCTAATGACTTTTTTGTTGTTGTATGGAATGTTTTGTGTTAAATTCTAGATTTTTAAATCAGATATAAATCGTGACATATTTGCATTATCAGACAATGCGTCACTTTTTTTTTTTTTTTTAACATGTCGCGATACAACTACGATTTAATGATTCAGGGGCCTGTGATCAAGATTACATTATTATGTGCATATTTTATACAAATATCTCACACGTAAAATGCTACCAAAATATAACATGAACATTTAAAGTGCCCCTATTGTGCTTTTTCAGATATTACCTTTAAAAGGTCTGCAAAGTTTCAAAGCTCAAAGCACATGATAGTTAGTCTACCAAAAAAAAAAAAAAAAAAAAAAAAAAGAAGTGATTCTGAACTGCCTAAAATGAGTTGTCAGTAATTCCAGTCTTATTTCCTGCTTGAACCTATGTAGGTTTGTAACAAATTTGCATAATGCCAGCCTATGGTCTTCAGTGGCTGCCTGCAAACAATGACGCTATCTAACTGTTTGTGTATATCAAGTGCTGAGAAAGCTCAGGAGCTGAAATTCAGATATGGTAATGGGTGTTTGGTTTCTGACACATGCTTTAAGTGGTTGACCAATCACAACAGACTGGGCCATCTGACTAATCAGAGCAGAGTAGGCTCTCGGAAAGGAGGGGCTTAGAGAGACCAAATCCTTGATCGAACTGTTTCAGACACTGAGAAAAGAGCTAATGCCGCAATGTATATGAGTTAATTACATTTTTTTTTTTAAATTTATTTATTTTTTTTATCTTACATATATATAGCAAAAGGGATAACCTTGTTTTGAGAAAAAAAGTAATAGCAAGAGATTACTTTACAGAAAACTCAAATAAGAGATAAGTTATCAAGAATCAAAAACAGCAGAAAACAAAAACAGGGTAAAAAGACAATATTTTATTAGTTTAAACATAAAGTTTTCAGGATGCTTATCCATTCAAATTCAGTAACAAAAATCCAAATTCCAAGAAGCCTTAAAGAAAGATTAAATATTACATATTTTCAGAGAAGAAATCTTTTGTTTTTAAAAACATTTCCTGAATTGATTGTGACATCAGATTTAACTGTGATACCTTTCCCATTTCTTATAATTTATATTCGTAAACCCCTTTACAAGACATTCAGCTAAACTAAATTTTAACATTTAATAATTAAAGCCTCAGCTGTAAAATCTTTTTGTGGTTTCGTTTTAACAATATTTTATAGAAACATTTTTTTTCCCGTTTATTTTTGACGTTTCATTAAAGGGAGTACTTCATTTAATGAACTGAACTTTGGAAGTCATGTTGCATTTAGTTGTACTGGCCTATTCAATTTAGAAATTGAATGTAAACTTCAAACAAAGTATCTGCATTATTAAGAAATTTCAATAATGTGGCACAGAGATGAATTAGAAACAATCTGAATTTTGTAGAAAAAAAAAGACATTAAATGAGAGAAACGTTGAAGCATTTTAAACCATCAACTCACTATCCCCAACTGTAAATAAAGCGCTTAATACCTGAATTGGGCCTCAAATGTAAATGCATGGGTTGTTTTTCAAACTCATTATCTGATGAGAAATTAGAGAATATAAATTCTATTTCTCATTTCATTGAACACATTTAATTTGTATATCTATAAAACACTGCTTGAATATTGTGAAGATCAGCATCCACCTCAGTGTTCTCCTTGAAATCTGCATTTGTCCTATTGTGTCTCTGTTCTACTAACTGATCTAGTATTTGTCGTCTTCTGCATCGCTGAGAGTTTCACCACCAGCGAGAGATACGCTTTGTGCTAACCTCTTCCGGAAGTGTCCGTTGGGCACCTGCCAGCCTATCCTTGACCTTGTGCGCATCGAGGCGCTGACCGTGTTTGCTCGGCCTAGGCTGGTGGCCACCGCTGCCTCAAAGGTGAGAGTTTCCATAGCGGTGGAAGAATCGGGGCTGTGTTCTTCCTCTTGTAGGGCAAGGAAGGATTCAGAAGGATAGCGACGGGCAGATGAACTCAGATATTCACCCACTTCGAAATGGGTGCTTTCCTGTTGTCTCACCCTTGCTTCCTGACCTTCAGCACTGTCATCCCATAAAGCAGTACTACAGCATCCTAACATCTGCTGGACGGTTGGGTCATCGTCGTCATCATCAGCCTGTGAGGAAGGTTGCGTATGGCACACTAAGGGTGAGTAGGAGATGTGAGGGCGGGAGCAGGTGGAGGTCTGGGACAGGCGACGTTTACCACTCGGCGTGCTGGACTCTGAGGTGGAGGGAACGGGGCTCTCTGAGCTGTTTCCCTAAAGAGAAATCAGATGTCAAGTATTAAGGATTATAATCCAATTTATGTCACATTTAAAGATGTTGCTGGACAATTAAAAGTTAAGATATTGTAAGATGAACAATCAAACTTAAAGGATTAGTTCACTTTCAAATGAAAATTACCCCAAGCTTTACTCACCCTCAAGCCATCCTAGGTATATATGACTTTCTTCTTTCTCATGAACACAATCGGAGAAATATCAATAAATATCCTGACGCATCCGACCTTTATAATGGCAGGGAGCGAGGATCAACAAGAATGAGCTAAAGAAAGTGTCTCCATCCACATCCATCCATCATTAACATACTCCAACACGGCTCCGGGGTGTTAATAAAGGCCTTCTGAAGCGAAGCGATGCGTTTGTGTAAAAAAAAACATATCCATATTTAACAAGTTATGAAGTAAAATATCTAGCTTCTGCCAGACGGCCTTCCGTATTCAAATTACGAAAAAAACGGAACTGGTGTCATGTCAGTTAAGCTTTTTCCGTAAGTTGAATAAGGAAGGTGTAGGTTGTAGCGCAAGCTTTTTGAACTGTGAGAGTTTTCCACTTTCTTCATAAGTAGAATACGGAAGGCCGAAGCAGAAGCTAGATATTTTACTTCATAACTTGTTAAATATGGATATGTTTTTTTTTACACAAACGCATCGCTTCGCTTCAGAAGGTCTTTATTAACCCCCGGAGCCGTGTGGAATATGTTTATGATGGATGGATGTGGATGGAGACACTTTTTTTGTTCAGCTCATACTTGTTGATCCTCGCTCACTGCCATTATAAAGGTCGGATGCGTCAGGATATTTATTAATATTTCTCCGATTGTGTTCATCAGAAAGAAGAAAGTCATATACACCTAGGATGGCTTGAGGGTGAGTAAAGCTTGGGGTAATTTTCATTTGAAAGTGAACTAATCCTTTAAGATGGTAGATTTCTAGATTAGTCTAGCTAGAGTTCTTCTGATTGACCTGCTACCATGTTCCAAAAAATGTCTTGCTCTGGAACTGATTCTCATTAATTATGTTTCCATCCACCTATTTTTATGTGAATTGTGGAATATCGCATAAAATGCTGAATGGATTCTAATAATTTGCATAAAAAAAAGCATATATTTTCTGCCAATTTCCCAGGAAGTGTCGATTTTGTTCTCTTGAACACAGCATGGAAACTGTGCTTTATTCCCAAATGTTTTATGCAATATTCCAGTTTTGCACATAAGTTAATAAACAACTTTGGATGAAAACATAGCTATTGCTCAGTTTCTCAACTTGATCTTGGCCTATGGTCTCTGACAAAACCAAAACAGAAATAGCTACATGCAATTTATATATTTAATATTAAGCATCTTGAAACTAAAAGTTGCAAAAAACAGCTGGTTCTATATTTCTTTTGCTTACTTTATACTCCCTTCTTTACCCTAAACCTAACCGTCAGACAAGTCTGTGCACTACATTTAAAGCTTAACATCATCTGGTCCGTTTATGAGCAATTTCACTAGTGAGGTTTCATTTTTGAATATCAACAGTAAAATATCATCCATGAAATACTGTCATTCATTTACATAAGTGTAAGGAAAGTTGTTTTATTATTGGATTATTATTATTCTCAATGAATACATATAATTATTAAGTGACAGAATCAGATTTGTGTGTGTGTGTGTGTGTGTGAGTGTGAGAGAGAGAAACAGCGCTGCTGTATACTGTACGTTATTATAAGTCTCATCCACTCAAACTGATGTACCTAATAATTACACAAAGGCCTATTATTTCGTTTTCTTGAAACTTAATCTGTTAAGTACAACAAAATAATCATTATTTAAATGTTTATTCAACTGACAGCCCTGGTTTGCATATTTTCAAGATAACAGAGTTTTCTTCTTATCATTTTGAGCAGCTTAATTCAAATGAGTTCCATAAAAGTTCAGTTTCAGCAAAATTTAATGTGCTTTATGGAAAACAATAAAAAAATAAATTAGAATTAGTTTACTGACTCAGGGAAGAACATCACTGGTCAGAACAGGCCTGAACCCCTACTGAAGATCCATTACCCAACATCAGTGCCTGATCTCATTGATACTCTTGTGTCTTGTTGTACATATAATTTCAGAGGCAAAGCAACAAGACATTGCTGCTACAGTATAACAACTTCCACTCCTTTAGGAAGGCTTTTGAACAAGAATGTAGACATTGTGCTCCCATTTATTCACAAGAGCATGAGTGAAGTTGGGGGTCTTGCTCACAGTTGATGAAGTCTGTCAAATTGTCAAAAGTTATTTTATTTTTTATTTTTTTCCCCCCATTAACAGAGATGCCTGTTCTATGCAGCTTATCTCTTCCCCAGTCCACATGTCAGCTTTTCAGTTATTAAAAATCAACTAGTTAACTAATCTGTCTTAGTAAGCCAGATCTTGACTCTAACTCTGATAGAAACCAACTAACACATTTGAAACACATCTACCAGCTTTATCTTAATTTTAACTGTCCAGCAGGGGACAGCATTTGTTGCATAATGTTGATTACCACATTCTCAAAAATCATATTCTTGTTTCCAGGTTGCTGGCTTTACATCGTCGTAAAGGTATAACAAGGTCCTTCAGGTGGACATCAAAGATACAGTGAAACTGTGAGTGAAAGGACCTTTACAAATAGAAGTTTTGAGCTGTTTGTTTACCTGTCTGGTGACCCCATGTATGCGCTCCTCACTGGGAGAGCGGGAACGGGATTTTGAGTTCGAGTTATCTGGGGACAGTAAGAACCGTTGTTCTTTTGGTCGTCCCCGCACCTTTTCCATGTACTGTGTCTGGTCTGAGTGGGACACTGTAAATTGTGAAATAGATGTTACATCACATAGTCAACACAAGTTAACTACAGCACTCAATGAGACTTAGGGCAAGTATTTTTGAATTCTGGTTATTCACATGGGATTTCATATCTTATACTGCATGTATTCTCATGAATGTGTATTATATGTGTGAGAAAATGTACTTTCAGAACTTCCTCCTATTCACCTACAGTGCTTGACATACAAGCATGCATTTTATAGGCTCTTGTGTCTTGCATAGTGACTCATTGGTCAAGCGTTGGCTGGTGTATTTGTATATTCTGGAGTTATGCAGTGTCTTCTCACTCTACAAGGGAAATGCGGTAACCAACCTGCAGCTTTGTAGCTCTTGTGTCTGGTTCTGAATGCATGTTCAGGTGGGCGATCTTCCCCCCACATGCCATTCAACCCTGATTCATCAACCTGTGAATCAGCATCACAGATGCAGTCAACACATCTTATCAGTTTATTAGTCATTCACTCATTGTTCAGTAATTTACTTTTTAGAAGTTAGAACCCAGAATGTTTTTAGAACCCAGAATGTATCCCTGCCAACTATTTTAAAGAATAAGACCTTTTTTTTTTTTTGGTACCTGAGAGGCATCGTAGTCTTCACTGCTGTCTGTACGATGGGTCATAGGCTGCAATAACAGCTCCTGTGGTGATATTGGGCTTAAAGCCACAAACCCTCCACTGGTCCTAGAACACAGAACCACATCTTTAATACATACACAATACTGTGAGTTTATAGCTTGAAAACTTAAAGACCCATAATGTAATTCATTATGCAGTACACATAACAGTATAACATGCTATTTTTATGCAACAATGATTTAGCACATATAATTGTATTGTACAATATTCAATTAAAATCAAACATGCATTAGAGTATACACTGATACGGTTCAATTGTATGTTATTTTAAACATGACCCTTCTTTGAAGACAACAAAACTTACAGGGCTGATCCTGCGCTGTGAGATATCAGGGGCAGGGTGGCACTTCTCTGTAGAAAAGCAAAACATATTATTGTGAAATTATGAAAAGCCTTCACATACACACAGACTATACAAAACATTTAACATCAAAATATTTTTAGAAAAAAAATGTATCCTAACAATCATTAAAATTGATCTTCTTGACCTCTGTCATCCCAAGCCTTATTAAAAACTTACCAAAAGAATAAAGCATGATATAATGAGTAATACAAATTTGTCTAAATGTGAACCCTGCAAAAAATAATAATGCAGTCACGTCAGCATACCTGGGCCTCCACCTGTTGTCTCAGCTTCTTAGCTTTGCTCTGCTTAAAGTAATCCATGATCATCATAGAAGCATAGATCTTTCCAACTGTCATGTCTGTGTCTGAAGATACACACACACACACACACACACACACAAACACACCACTAGATTGTCATTATGGAAGTACAACAGATTAATTTACATCAACCAAATCGACCTTTTAACAGATAAGCCGCTTTGATGCTTATGACACTGTTTTAAAATGGAAAGGTGTCATGTAATTATTCTATATGGAAGTATATGTGCTCTTAGTTTAGTAACAAGTTGGTTCTGGGCACAAATGCAGACAGGCATAAATTGTTCAGCCATTTTAAAAACTAAACAGAATGCTGGCACATCAGAAGGCACATAAATCATGGCAGCTGGCAAATAAAGCAAGTATCAAGACTCCGACTCCAAGGTTTCAAAAACTGGAGATTAGGAAGCAATAACCTTGTAGGCAATGCTCTGTCATATAGCACAGCTACACTGTCCAAGATGGGTAAGACCAATCTCGAGAGTACCAGGTAAAGGCTCATGACCAAGTATAGAACTCTGGACATGTCAGATCATCAATTATACTCTGTGTTTGATCTGTCTCCCTCCTCAGGAAGTGCCCAACACTATGGTACCCCTTCTAGAGTCTTTACATGAATGAATGAATGAATGAGGCATTTATATAGCGCTTCCTACTGTACACCCAAAGCGATTTACAATCGTATCTGGGGTCTCTCCTCAACCACCACCAGTGTGCAGCATCCACTTGGATGATGCAACGGCAGCCAGTACAACGGCACCAGTGCACTCACCACACACCAGCTATATGTGGAGAGGAGAGAGAGTGATAGAGCCAAAGGAAGGAATTTGGCCAGGACACCGGGGTTACACCCCTTCTCTTCACGAGAAGTGCCATGGGATTTTTAATGACCACAGAGAGTCAGGACCTCAGTTTAACGTCTCATCCGAAGGACGGTGCTACACAGACCACAGGGTGAGCACCCCCTGCTGGCCTCACTAACACCTCTTCCAGCAGCAACCTAGTTTTCCCAGGAGGTCTCCCATCCAGGTACTGACCAGGCTCAAGTCAAGTCAAGTCAAGTCAAGTCACCTTTATTTATATAGCGCTTTTTACAATGTAGATTGTGTCAAAGCAGCTTTACATTGATAACTGGTACATTATTTGGCTGCACAGCAGCTCTTAAAGAATAGTGTCAATGCAGGCAGATCAAAGCACTGTTGAATATCAAATGTCAAGTCAAATGTCAAGTGTCCCCAACTAAGCAAGCCAAAGGCGACAGCGGCAAGGAACCCAAACTCCATCAGGTGACATCAGGTGGCAGACAAGTGGCAAATAGGTGTTTAAATGGAGAAAAAAACCTTGGGAGAAACCAGGCTTAGTCGGGGGCCAGTTCTCCTCTGGCCAACAGTGCTTTGTTACGATTCAGGTTGCCATCGTAAGTCCAATAGGATCGCAACATTCAAAGTATTTATTCCAGTTCCATCCAATTGAGGATCGTATTCATCACGCCGGTATGGCCCTCACAGTGGATGATCTAGCTGACTCAATCTCTGCTGATACTTCAGGGCTGCGTTGTGGTCGTGTCAAGGCGCAGGTCCTTGGTCTCACCTGGATACGGCCCGGATCCGGTTGACTACGGTGAACCTCGGGATAACCAGAAAGACTAATATTAGCGTAGATGCCATTCTTCTTCTGATGTAACGAGTACATCAGGTGTTATAGGAAGTGTTCCCGGTTCCGGCTGACCTAATTTATGCAGCCTAATAATCCTTTAACGGATTTGAAAATATAAATTGGTAATGTGTTATGTGTATGCCAGGTTAAAGAAATGCGTTTTTAGTCTAGATTTAAACTGACAGAGTGTGTCTGCTTCCCGAACAATGCTAGGAAGATTGTTCCAGAGTTTAGGTGCCAAATAGGAGAAGGATCTACCGCCTGCGGTTGATTTTGATATTCTAGGTATTATCAGCTGGCCTGAATTCTGAGATCGCAATAGACGTGAAGGACTATAATGAATTAGGAGCTCGCTCAGGTACTGGGGAGCTAAACCATTTAGTGCTTTGTAAGTAATTAGCAAGATTTTAAAATCTATACGATGTTTAACATTGTATAGATGAATTCAACCCTGCTTAGCTTCAGTGGGCCACAGTCTTGGGCTACAGGGTGATATGGTGATATGCTACAAGTAATAATATTTCATGTCTTGGTGCTCTTTGAAAAATGAAGCCCCGGGCTGTTACTTGGTCCAAGTTGTTTCTGTGATTTATTTAGGAACGCTTGGATGCATGTCTGACTCTATCCATGCTCTAGGTTTGCATCCTCTCCTCTTGACCCTCTGAAGTCGGTTAGTTTGCACACTCTCCTTGAAGACTGTGCAGCTACTGATGCTAGTTTCTGTGAATTGTATTGATGATCTGCAGGTACTTTTGTTTAAGAGATCCCATTAATATCATGCTCCCGGGTTCTCGAAAGTTATGCTGCATCTCTGGAAAGGGTACAGGACAAGGGGACAGCAGCCTGATGTGCCATCTATGCCTTTTAGGTTGTAGGTAGTGGCTACAACAGTACAACTGCTATTACTATTTCACATTGCATCTGAGTCTTACCTTTGTTGATGGGTACCAGCAGATCCAGAGTCTTTTGGGACAGGTGTGGCCAGATGACACTTATCTCCTTCTGCAATTCCATGTCCAACTGTAGCCGGTCCTCGCCCCCTGATAGGAAACATATGGTCTCAAATAAGAGATTATTGAAACACTATGAGGAGATGCATACACTGTATTTTCATAAAACATATGAATTCATAAGTTAAATCTTTCTGTCATTTGTGTAGTGCTGGGATTACTGAGTATTTCTTTCTTATTCCTCTTCCGATTAGCTGTCTTATGCCAGATTGTTGTCCCAGCCTTTGGCATCTGCAAGAAATCCAGCCTCTTCTCCTGTCAGCTTTACTTTGTTTTTCTTTAGGTCCTGCCCTTGTCGGTTCACTTTAGCTACTGACTTCAGCCTGCCCCAGACTTTGTTTGCCTGTCTGCCTGCTCTCCTGGCTCCGACCCTTGACCGTTTCTTGGTTTATCAATCTCTCTCATTCTCCATGGATTTTGGAGCAATTTCACTTTTAATTATACGTAAAAGAGTGGCCAGGATATTCTTCAAATATTCATCTCTTGTGTTTCACAGAGGAAAGTCATAGGATGCATCTCATTCAGCACCCTAGTTCAGTGGTGAGGGCACTTATCAGGGAGTCTCTATCGCAAACTCCTTCCAGTGCGCACTGCAACGTTACTTAGCACTAGGGGTGGGAATCTTTAGGCACCTCATGATCCAATCCGATTCTGGAAATCACGATCCAAAACGATTTTTGATCTACATTTTTTTCTTATTAATTAATTAGTTTACCAACTTTAAATGTTAAATTTATTTATCCAGTTTTTATTGAATTACTTATGTAATTATGAGTACTTTTTAAAAAATAATTACAATTTAAAATTTAAAACAACTGTATGTTAAGAATTTTCAACTGACTAAACATAGCTTCAAAACATACAAGCAAATAGTAAATAATAAAGAGAAACAAAGAAACCTTTTACAAGCAATAAACAAGAAGTGCTTTTTTGTAGTATCTAAACATTTTGCCATCAAGAGCAGTGAGTGATTTTTCTCATTTGACGCATTTTCACTAATGCAAGCTTCACAAAACACATGAGCATTTGAAAGCAGTCATCGGTCAGTGAACTTTGCGTATTGAAGTGAGCTTTGTGTATTGAATATTTAGACGTTATGCATTCCAAACAGAATAAATTATGCCTTCGTAGAGCATTTTTAAGGCAAAACTGAAAGACCAGTGAGCAAGACCGTATGTAGTTAGTGTAACATAAAACGTTTTTCACAGTGCATATCCTGTGCAGCGAAGCCCGCAAATTCCCTTGTAATTCATTTCAACCTTTTCAAACTTTATAGAAGATTATTTTATGGAAGGTTCCAGAGTGTAGTCGAGGATGTTGTGTGTGTGTGTGTGTGTGTGTGTGTGTGTGTGTGTGTTTGTAGAATTGTAAGCAAGCAGAATGCAGCTGTTTCTAAAGCACACATAGTGCCATCGCGCATCTGCTGTTAAAAATGAAACTAAGAATAGATTCAGAATTGTAGAAGAGAGAATTGCGCTGCATCGGATAATTGATTTTTTTCTCCCACCCCTAGTTAGCACCCTTAAAAAAAAAAATCCAACAATGCATCCATGCTCACTGTTTCCATTTCAGGAAAATGTCACATTTTCTTTAGCATAAACATAAATAGAACAAGCCAACTCAATACACAACATGACGTGATAGAAGTTAGTAATTTAAAGCTTAATTGTTATAGGGATCCAAGTAAAATCCAAGTATTTCTCAAAATGGACTTTAAGCAGCATTAAAAATGGTGTCAGAAAGATATCAGACCCTCTTGATAAACAGTCATCAGTGAGCCAGGGTCCTTACCAGTGCCCGAATTTGTGCACATCTAGGGAATGGGTTGAGATGCTCACATACAGGTGTGGAATAGTATGAGTGAGTAAATGATGACAAAATTTTCATTTTTGGGAACACTATACTTTTAAAGTACAAATTCACAGTTCTGACCTCTAGCAATTTTTATCTCCAGAGCAGTACGGATCAGAGACATCAGAGTGGATGTGAAGTGAACCGTCATGTCCTCATCAACTGGCATATTCATCAGCACCAGTCTCTGCCAATAGCAACACAGCATGTATGCAAACATTAATGATCAAAAATGCTCAGATTTTGGGTAATAACTTTTTTTTTTTTTTTAAATATGCATCCTTTAATATAATGATTTTTTCCCCCCTCTGTATTTCAGTAGCACTCGGCAACTACATCTATTAAACAATGTATTGCATTTGTCAAGATAAAACTTTTCTACCTTGTAGGCAACTTTGGCAGGACACTTCTTTCCCAATCCAAGAGGTGGAGACATGTGGGTTAGCATCTCATACATGGCATTGTAGTGAATACGGCCACTGGAGGATAACAAAGCAGAGATCATTCATGTAAGAATCAAGAGAATTAATGTTGGAAGCAAATGACGAAAAAAAAAACAAAAAAACAAAATCTGACATATACTTTTGTATTCCCACAAAACTGTTTTGCATTTAATTTACAGAATGAAGAAAGATTGTATTCTCTAAAATTTTGAATGTAAACAAAACAAAATACATTATATTAAAAAAAAATCTAATATTTGTCATAATATCATACAGTTATATTCTATGAGTAGTGGTAAGCTATAGGCTATGTCTGAAACAGCTTTAAAAACATTGTTTTCAGCCTCACAGTGTTATTCCTGTGTGTCAAACATGGGATAAAAGTTTAAAGTCCGGATATAACCACTGATGTTGCGGCAGCTCCGATCCAAATGAGTAAATGACATTTGAAACTAATGTACACTTCAAATAAAGATTACATCAGTGGGGACCAGAGACTGTTAAAATGTATTTGATTTATTAAATTCAACAATTCATTTCTTTAATAAAACGAATTCATTTAAATGAATTTTGTTTGTTTTTTTTAAATATAGACTCAATTATAACATTTTAGATATTTATAAAAAGACTCATTTATAATATTAAATAGAACATCTTAACAGAACCTCAAGTAAATTACATTTTTTGTTTTGTTGTCTAATGTTTTGTTTTCAGAATTGTGGGAGAATAGTGATCTCTATTTAAAAAAGCATTTCTTTATATTTGAGTCCAAGTTCAAAATAAAACGAACGTGAACGTGAGCTGTCTGAATCACTGCCAGGCGGGAATTAAACAGGAGTGTTTGTCAGATCTCACAACAGGTTTTACAAAAGAACGCAAATAGCTTTGCAAGAGAACGCAAAAGTTTTGCGAGGGAATGCAAATATCTTTGCGAGAGAATGCAAAAGTTTTGCGAGGGAACGCAAAAATCTTGGCTAAAGAACACAAAAGTTTTGTCAAGGAACGCCAATATCTTTGCGAGAGAGCGCAAAAGTTTTGCGAGGGAACGCAAAGTTTTTTCAGGGGAACGCAAAAGTTTTGCGAGAGAATGCAAAAGCTTTGAAAAATATTTTTTTCCTCCCATCCCAATTTTTTTCCACCACCATGTCTCTTTAGGGGCTCTGTAGAAAAGAAATCAATACTGCCACTACCAAATATGACTGTGGGGATGGTGATAGCTGTGTTTTGGCCTCTATTTGTTTGGTGCGAAACACAGCACTTTGTTTTCAGGCCAAAGAGCTCTTACCAGATCATACTTTTTTTTTTCTTTTTTTTTTTTTTCCCCCTCATATAAAACTTCAGGAATGAGTTAAATTCAGCCAGAACCTGATGCTACATATGAAGTTAAATGAGTTCATGGAAACTAATGTGATAATTATGAAAGTGAAATATGAGGGGTAGGTTTACAGAAATAGAACATAAAAATATAACAACATAAAAATTGAACAATATATTTTTAAACTTTTCAGATCTTTTCATCAAAGCACCTAATATATCTAAATATATATCTGCAACAAAATCTCCATGTCAAAATCAATAAATTACTTTTCTATCCTCTCACTGCATTATAGCCTTCCACGAAAAATAAATAAATAAATAAAAATCCCCAATATCTCCATAGAAACCAAAGACACTCTTAACATCAATGCTTATTCAGAGCACTCTCTCTTTTTAATAACTGTACACCTGTATCTTTGCAGAGTAACAAGAAGAACAAACGTTTGCCCAAAGCCTAAATCCGAATTCAGAAAAGCATGGAAAATGAGTAACACATTCTACGGAGCCTCTAAATGGCCCCCTAAAAAGCCCCTAGTCAATTACATTGCAGTACCTCAGATTTCACTTATCTTTGAAATATAACATTGAAATATGATTTTTCCTCCCATCTCACAATTTTTCCATCACCATGTCCTTTTAGGGGCTCTGCAGAATGTGTCATTTCCTTTCCGAACATAGTATTCAGCTTCGGGCACATCACTACCATATACCCAGTTTTATACTCTTCTACAGTATTACCACTAATATGACTGTTCCTAATATGTTCATTGCATTTAAATAACTTTTAACATCATTAAACAAATATTATCTCAGTAAACATTTTGGCAGCCTAAAGAATACTACAATAAGATAAAAATAAATGAATATACAAGTAATGAATACAAAGTAATGAATACAAAAATAAACGGAAATGCCAAATGGAAAAAAATAAACTAAATTACAGTTCAAAACTACTGCCACATTATCCTTGTTAACACGTAAAACAGTAGGTACTGTAACATGAATTCCTTCTTCCTACTCTACTATTATAAGAAAATGAACTTAAACTCAATAAGTAAAGCTTTTCAAAATCAGTAAACTCAGCTATGCCAAATTTTTAACATAGGAAGTTATTACATTTATTACCTTCAATTGCCCTTAACATACTAAGAATAGAGAAATTCATTAAAGTGAAACCATCTGAATAAGACAACAACAAAAGGCTGGCTATCGGTCTTTATCTATCAATGACTAGCTAGTAAGCAAGCTGCAACAAAGTTTAAGTCTCTGTCTGTAAACACGGATTTAGTGTTAACTACTATGTTGGTAGCTTCAAGATTTGATTAATTAACTCATATTAATTAATTTATTTTTTTTTAGTTGACAACTTTGAATTAATTAGGGCTGCAACGTCTACTTGATAATGAAAACAGTCAACAATGTTTTCATTGTTGATTTGTCAAGTCTTATTGATGTGCATGCCGAACCTTTGACAGTAGCTATGTTTCCAGTTGCGAATTTAACTTGTGCGCAGAATTGGACTATCACATAAAACATTTGCGAATAAAGCAGCGTTTCCATCCCATGTGTTCAAGAGAACAAAATCATCACTTCCTGGGAAATTGGTGCAAAATATCTGTAATAAAATGGAAATTGCTTCAGAGAAGCCACTGGTTAGTCCAGTTATCCAGTAACATCCTCTGTTAAGGCAAAGTCACAAAGAGCAAAAGAGTTTTTTGTTGCACGAGGGATTTATTTGGTTAACGCATTTCCATCATAGTTTATGCGCATGTCTTCTTATCAGATAAAAATGTATCTCCTCAATTGAGTGCTTTTTTTTTTTTTTTTTTTTGTGCATTTTTAGAATTTATGTGCATCTTGGCATTTCTGGCTGTTCCAAACTTCATCCATTAAGGATTATGGTGGCTACATGCTTCTGTGAACCTTCAATGCAGCAGACATTTTTTTTTTTTTTTTTGTAGTCTTCCCCAGATTTGTGTATCAACACAATCCTGTCACTGGGCTCTGCAGGCCGTTCTTTTGACCTGATGTCTTGGTTTTTGCTCTGATATACATTTTCAGTTGTTAGACCTTTTATTGACAGGTGTGTGCCTTTCCAAATCAAGTCAATTCAACTGTATTTGCCACAGGCTAACTCAAATCAAAGTATAGAAACATTTAAAAATGATCCAGTGAAACTAGAATTCTCCTGAGTAAAGAGAATTTTCAAGTGTCCCCCCCCCAAAAAAAGGTATGGTAACTCTTTATTTAACAGTGTCATTGTTACATATGTTACATATAGTTAATATTGTAATAACTAATAACTGTAATAACTATAAATTATGCATAATTACATGCAACTAACCCTAAACCAAACCAAACTCTAATCCTAAACCTATAGTAAGTACATGTAGCTGCTTAATATTACTCAGTACTTAAATGTATAATTACAGTTTAACATAGACACCTTGAAATTAAGTGTAACCAAGGGTATGAATACTTATGCAATGTAATTATTTCAGTTTCTTATTTTCACAAGTTATCACAAATATCTGTTTTTTTTGCTTTGCCATTATGGTGTATGGCGTGTAGATTAATGTGAAAAATGCAATACTTTTGCAAGGCACTGTAGCATCCACACCACTTTAAATGCTCAAGCTCTTTAAAGCAGGATGGATTCTGATTGGCTGTCTTTTTTTTTTTTTTTTTTTTTCATTGTTTATCAGCTGGAAAATTCCAATGATATTGTTTCTCTGTGCCATTGTCATTATAGTTGTGGTGTGGACTCTGCTTTTCTTTTATATTTAGAACGATTTTTAAAACAATATCTTTATCGTTAGAATCGTCCTTGGTTGAGTTTAGATTGAGTTTTGATGTCCATCCGCAATCTAGTCATACAGAGATCAGTGGCATGTTCCTTCATAACATTCTAGCTCTTACCAGAGATGTTATCTTATCTTCCCTTTTGCCACATAATGTATAGCATAGCCTACATTCATTTATAGTATTAAAGGATTAGTTCACTTTTAAATGAAAATTACCCTAAGCTTTACTCACCCTCAAGCCATCCTAGGTGTATATGACTTTCTTCTTTCTGATGAACACAATCAGAGTTATATTAATAAATATCCTGACGCATCCAAGCTTTATAATGGCAGTGAACGGGACCAACGAGTATGAAGCTCAAGAAAGTGCATCCATTCACATCCATCCATCGTAAACGTACCTCACACGGCTCGGGGGGGGTTAATAAAGGCCTTCTGAAGCGAAGCAATGCATTTGTGTAAGAAAAATATCCATATTTAGCAAGTTATAAAGTAAAACATCTAGCTTCCGCCAGACCGCCTTCCGCTAAACTCAGCTATGCCAAATTTTTACATTTATTACCTTCAATTGCCCTTACCATACTAAGTAGGCTATAGAGAAATTCACATTAAAGTGAAACCATCTGAATAAGACAACAACAAAAGGCTGAAAGTGCATCCATCCACATCCATCCATCATAAAAGTACTTCACACATCTCCGGGGGGTCAATAAAATATCTAGCTTCCACCAGACCGCCTTCCATATTCAACTTACGGAAAAAAAACGGAACTAAGAATTTTGAACTGCGAGAGGCATTACACTTTCTTTGTAAGTTGAATACGGAAGTCGGTCTGGCGGAAGCTAGATTTTTTACTTTATAACTTGTTAAATATGGATATTTTTCTTACACAAATGCATCGCTTCGCTTCAGAAGGGCTTTATTAACCCCCTGGAGCCGTGAAGTACGTTTATGATGGATGGATGCACTTTCTTGCGCGTCATACTCGTTGGTCCCGTTCACTGCCATTATAAAGGCTTGGAATGAGTCAGGATATTTATTAATATAACTCCGATTGTGTTAATCAGAAACACTGTAAACCCTAACACTCATAATAATTAATTGGTTTGAGTAGGACAAACTTAAATTAAACAAATTAGTTCAGTTAAATTAACTTTTATGAGTATTTAGAACTTTCTTTTATTTTCGAGTTCACAGAACTGGTATATTTTATGTAAACTGAACTGTTTCATTGCTTTAAGTTTTATGAACTCATTTCTTTTAATTTAGATGAACTTAAGTTTAACTGAAACTGGGCTGAGATTTCTGTTTCCCAGCATGCTTTGCCCATGGCACTCAAAAGGAAGAGTAAATGCTAAAATTAAGTGTTATATAATTTTTTTTGTGCAAGATTAATGTTAAGTGGGAGATTTAGTAATATTAATGTTTTGTTATACTAATTTAGAAGAGTTTCTGTTAATATGGGTTTTTGGAGAGTTACCATTATGGTGACAAGTGGTGCATGCGGCTTGGTTTGAGAGCAGGTATGTTAAATGTTTTATATTGCTGTACTCATTCAGTAAGTGCTATACTATGCTATTGTTAACATGATAGCAAATTAGCAAGTTAGCATTTTCTGTATTATCTAGTTGTAGCTAAGTTTCCACTAATAAAAATGTTTATAAAACGGTTAGTTCCTGTCCTTGATTCTGATTGGTCAATAGTTGTGTTTTATTCATGATAAAACACGGCTATGAACACTTCACCCAACGGTTCTGTGTATCACTACACAACACCCTTAGCAACCACTTTTAGCAACGTAAACGGTTTGTTCTTTTTTTATATTGTTCATTGAAGCTTACTGTATTATGTAGAAGAGTATTGTGAGAAAGAGATCGACTGAACGATTTTATTACCTGCATTCAGATTTAGCATTTTCCTTCAGGTCAGTCCTATGTTCATAATAAAAAATATGTTTATATGTCCACTGCAATATCTTGTCCTTTTAACAGTTAAGGGGTTTTCCCATGACTGACAGTGCTAGTCAAAGCATTTGTCAGTTGCATCTTGTTCTGTGTTCACAACAATTCAGTCTTTTCAATATAAAAGTCTTAGCTACTGAGTGGCTCACTCATAAAGGCAGTCTTTGCCACCATCTAATGGTGTAATAATGTAACTTCTGTTGCTGTTCATGGTCAGGACTATTTTTTTCCGGCGGAAGGAAGGCTTTTAGTGATTTTACTTCATGAAAGTTGCATTGATACATATTTTTTGGCTTTAATATTTGTATTGTGTGGTAACCGTTTTATAAAAGCAATAAGGTACTCGAGGCTAGTGCTTATTGTTTACTTATGTTGAGATTACATGATAATTTTAAGTTAAATGTATGAATTGGTTTACTCAAATATTTCAATTTAAGAACAATTAAAATGTTTGAGAACAAAATAAAAACCTGCTAGTTCTGCTTACTTAAACTTTGAATTACTTAACTTAAAATTTTTGATGTAACCAATTGCCTAATTTTTTTTGAGCTTTGCTAACTTATTCGGGTTTACAGTGAAAAAGAAAGTCATATACACCTAGGATAGATTGAGGGTGAGTAAAGCTTGGGGTAATTTTCATTTTAAAGTGAACTAATCCTTTAATAGCCCTCAGTTTGCAGTTGGAAGAGAACACAAGGCAGGATGTGGAATAAAGTGTTTAAAATAAATATAGACAAAAATATCCAATTTTTTTTGTCCAATTAATCAAATAAGTAATCAACAGGATAATTGATTATCAGGGAAAAGGAAAAAAAAAAAAAAAAAAAAAAAAAAATTAGTTGCAGCCCTAAAATTAATACATGTTGTTTGATACATGCTAACACCACAAAGAAGGACGTTAAGGTAGGCACGTACAAACCCACCTTTCTTTGAACAATCGAGGCCCTGTCTTCCTTAATGCGCCTTTTCATCTGAAATGACATCATCCTTCCCTTGAAAGCCTGTAAACAGAAGGATGTGGCCTTCAGCTTTACTTACAGGGGACACCTCTTTGCTCACAGTCATCCACTGGCTTTGCTAAATTTGAGAAATTCCCTCTTAATTCCAGCCTTGGAGAATGCACCTATAACTGCAAGATCTTCTTCCATTATCCTAAAAGAATTTTAGACTGTCTAAGCATCGATATTTTGATGTGTACTATTTGTCATTTAAGGCCAGTATACCTGAACAGCTCAAGCAAGTCCTGATTGTACAAAGCAATCCAGCTTAGTTTGTGTTCTGGCAGCGCATATGAATCCAAGGCCCCATTTTCAACAAATTTCACCACCACAAAACTGAAAACACCTACCCATGTCCAAAGCAGTGAGCAATGTAGCCAAATGTTCTTTGCACACTATTCAACTTAATTTGATTCAAACACAAAAAAATTAAGCTGTCACTACAGTCTCTCAAACACAAACCACCATTGAAACTGAACAGCTACCAAAATATTACGACAGTTCCACTCCTCCATGGGTTCTGCTTGATGTTTCATCCTATATGACCATTTGATGCAAGTTTTATCCTTTTTATGTGAGTTTTCCTTGCCCAGCACTTGTTGGATGAAGGCCCAGGATATTTGCATATTTGTAACTACTGTTAAATGTGCTAACATACAAATTTGAGTTGAACTGAGTTACATCTGTATAAATGAATAAACCAAGTGAAATTAAATGGAAACATGATTGTGGATGTTAATGAGCAGTGGTTCCTAGTGAAGCCTCTATGCGCATGGCAGTAAGAACAGTAACAATCATTAGAAACTTTATTATAACTAGCATCCCAGTAGTTACAGTTACAGGTGATCTGTTTGTGCTTACCATGCTGCTCGGTCATATTCCCCCCAGATGCGCACAAACTCGTCCAGATGATGAGGTCCAAGAATGGATGAGTCTCGTGTCAAATACTCAAAGTTGTCCATAATCACAGCCACAAACAGATTCAGCATCTAATGAAAAATAAAGTGGCAAAATTTTGGATGTAGACAAAGTAAAAAAAAATTAAAAAATAATAATAATAAATCAATAATTTATTATTAAAATATTTATGGACCCTTTTCACATTTCTGGGGTTCTCAAAAGCGGAGGTCTACACCAAATATAATTTTTCTGTTCCCATTTGATCCAATAGTAAAAGATAAAATCCATAAGAGTGATTCAATGACTTTCCAAAAAAGGAAAATAATACAGAGAGTTTTAAGGTTGTGATAAGAGAGCAAAATATCAAATTTTCCATCACTCCCTCAGCTGCTGAATTAGAAACACTCATGCAGCAGCATTAACTAGTTTTCTGAAATGTAATGCCAAGGTAATACAACACAAAGTACAGTGTTATAGATGTACAATAAATAAAATTTAAAAAAAAAAGAAAAAAGAAAAGAAAAAGAAAATATAATAAACTTAGATTTACGATGTTGGAAATGCATCATCGTAGTCTGGGAAAAGGGTCCATTACTATTTTTTGTGGCTATAATTTAAACTTAAGGCATAAATACAAATAAATATAACAGTGAGTGGGTTAAGATGTTTCAGTGGGTTAAGACAACATGTTGATAAATTATTACCAAAAATGAGCTGAAAAAGATGAAGGAAACAAAATAGAAATAGGCAAAGTCGGTGCCACAGCCCCCTTCATGATCTGGAGAAACGAAAGGTGGTACTATTGAAGGGTCCAGTTCACACTCCTTCCCTCCTAGACATGAGAGCATGATCTCTTGCCAAGACTCTCCAGTGGCACTTCTGCAAGAAGCAAAATAATATATCTACCCAGGAATGAGTCAGCCGAACACTAGACTGAAACACCTCTCAATTAAAGGAGTAGTTCACCCAAAAATGACAATTCTGCCTTTATTTACTCACCCTCCAGTTGTTCCAAAGTTATTTTTCAGTGGAACATACAAGGAAAATATTTGAATCTGCATTTTTTATCCTGTACAATAACAGTTCATAGTGACCATGGACAAAATATACCATAAAAGTACAATATAATAATAATAAAAATGGTCTTGTTATCTGATTCCTTTACGTGATCCTTTAACTAACTTTTTTAGTAAATTCCAGAGAAAGTCTTGTAGAAATGATGACTGAATTTTCATTTTGGGGTGAACTAAAATGAAAGTTAACCTTACAGCTTTTATCATATATTTGGGCACCATAATATTTTCTAAACTATACATTTTACTAAAGAAAGAATTTGATACAATATTGTGTCCCACAATGCCTTCATTTATCATTATATTATGACGTATTCAGTTCAAATAAATCTACAATTGAAATTTCCACATCGTAATATTTTTCACCAATAAAAAAGGTGTATTACATAACTTAAAAAGCATTCGCATTTAAAATACTACCTATAAGTCAAATTATTCACAATAGTAGTAAATTCTACTAAAAAATAATAAAATATATTTAAATATATTTTCTCTTAGTGTTTGGTGATCTTACCTAAAGAGCAGCATCAAGGCACCAAAGAATGTCTTGAAATTGTTGTGTTGATTAATGTGGGTTTCATCATTCAGTTTAATATTCCCAAACACCTAAAGAATCAAATATCAAAGATTATCAGAATCAGATGTACTTTCCACACACGCATTTCAAATTTTATATCACACCCGGAAAGCCAGACCCTTCTTACAGGTCTTTGATTGTTCAAAATTGTTGGTGCACATTATCAAAAATAATCTAATAATCTAAATGTGTGCTGCCCACATAAAATTTAGATGCCTGCAAGGGGGGGATAAGACACTCTCTGACCTTTAACACACTTCAACACACACAACTGGAAATGAAAAATAAATTAGAGTAACTGATTAGTTAATTTGTAGAGACTGAGCTTCCAAAATACAAGTACATTCTTAAGTTTAGGGAAGTGTTCAGCTAATAACATTAAATTACAAAGTTAGGTGTGGTTGCAGGAAAGGAGAGAGTTGAAGTGTGGATCTAGATGCAGCAGTATTTATTTAATGAAAACAGAAACACTCTGGAACACAGGGGAACAGAAATACAGGAAAACCACAGGAGTATGTCAAACCAACACTACAAAGACGAGAACAGACAAAAGACTGAACCAAACGGGGTATATATGGCAGGTGAACACGATCAGTAACTAGGCAACCAACAAGAACACAGTCAGAAACCTAAGAAACATTTATGCATGTAACAGCTCTCCTAGAAGGAGGGAAACAAAGTACAACATGATTATGGGATATCATGCTCTCGTGTAATTCACTGAAGACCCCTCTATTGACACCTGAAAGGGCCAATGCCACATGATGACATGGGTCGACGTTCCCACCCTCCCACCCACCAAGCCTCCTACAAAGCGAGGCCCAGTGGTGTTGTAACTCTGAGCTGTACGATTCAGTCGGTACACTTGGTACAACACATGATTATGGGACATGCATTCATGCCCAGCAAAGTCTGCTGAACTAAATCAGAAGGGCCAGTAGTTACCAGCACAGCTACTCCGACTATTCTTCCATGATAAAGAAACAAACAGGCTAGTATATAGTCCTGCGGTAGGAACTGACTGACCAACCTCACAGTGGTAACATCCAAACAACAAAACCACACAAAAGTATGGACAGCTGGCAGCCACACAAATATCCCCCACAGACATCCCTATAAATAATGCCCAGGATGTCGCCACCCCTCTCGTAGAGTCTCATTGTGTGTTTAGACTTAGAGCCTGAACACACGATGTTGTTACTGTCACATACCTGTCGGTATATAGTTTATTTCCATCCCCAGAAATAAAATCCTCTGGCAAGGAATAAGAGAGCTCTTTCTGAGATTTATTAAGAACCCTAGAGCCTGTAAATGGGTGACAAGCACTTGTCTCTGAGACATTGTCTGATCCCTGCTGTCCATGGCTGAAAACAGATCGTCTAAATTGGCAAACGCATGTGCCTTGACAGTGAAGTGGGGCCAATGCTGCTTCCATGCACTTTGTAAAAATGCGTGGAGCTAGGGACAAGCGCTAGCTTGTTAGCACCCCAAGCACTAGGTCTTGGCACTGCGCTTGGTGAAGCAGAGGCTGATCTTTTGCCAGCTGCTGTCGGGAAGAAGGCCTAAACCGCGGGTGTGCAACCAATTGCACTAGTCTGCTCATTCTCTTTGGCATAGAATACTTAAAAGTTTATGTTTCTTTGAACACTGCCTGAAACGCACCCAGAGTGTCACCAAAAAGGTCGGAGAGATAGATGCACCTAGGAAGGCATTACGGTCTCTCTCGGGCAAGTTCGCCGTATTGGCCATGCGCCATTGGACCCACGTCACCATGCGCCATTGGCCTTTCAGGCGTGAATAGAGGTGTCTTCAGTGAATCACAGGACAGCACGATATCCCAAAATCATGTTGGACTGAGTATACAGACTGAACAGGAACAAACAATACAGGAACTACGAAATGAACTTCAAAATAGGAGTCTTAGGACAAAAAAACAAAAACACAGACGTGACATTTGTGAAGTTTACATCATTTTTGACAACTGCCATACATACTGGTATGAAAAGCGTACCTGCATGCCAATAATGGCATAAATGAAGAAAAGCATGGCAATGAGGAGGCAAACATATGGAAGAGCCTGAAACAAGAAGAGAGTGAAAATGTTAATCACATAAAGATGCAGATTCTGTAAAGACAGAACTGAAAACAAGCTGTACCCAAGAAAAAGGTTTGCATACTATTTGAACAGTCAATTTGTTCCTTGATAAGATTTTTTTTTTTCCTTTACAAATAATTTTACATAGATGGTGAATTTCCAGTTGTATGATCAATCTTTTAATTTAATTGATTTAAAATCCACAATATGATGGACAGACACTGGTTTGTGAGCAGGTTTTATCCACCTAAACAATATATAGTACAACTATGACTAAAATGTTGGTCATTTCCATGACTTTTCCAAACCTGGAAATCACATTTGTAAAATTACTTGGTGTTTTCCAGGTTTTTCATGACCATGCAAACCCTGAAGGAAAGTGACACATTTAGTGCAAATGTAATTTTACCTTGAAGGACTGAACAAATGTCCACAGCAGAATCCGTATTGTGTAGCCTTGTCTTAACAGTTTAATGAGTCTAGCTGCTCGGAAAAGTTTCAGGAAACTCATATTGATGGTGTTCACAGACTAAATAGAAAGAGAGAGCAAAGCAATTGTGTACATGTAACAAAAATTACTTGATAGACAATTTATCTTGTTTAAATGATTTTTAGATATTTTTACTGGAAAAACAAGATAAAAAGAGGGTGGACAGAGTCAACAAACCGTACAAGAGGCCCAGAAACCCTAGCGACAGCAATGTTACACACTTTTGATTCTTATTCAGACCCATTCATGTGAAATATTCCTACCTGTAAATCTACCACAATTTCTGAAATACTGCCCAGCACAGTGATAAAATCAAAGATGTTCCATGTATCACGGAAGTAGTTCTGTGGGTGACAACAATGAAAACGATAAACAAGTAAATCAATTCAGATACATTATAGATGTATTCTCCTTTGAAGGACACTCATTAACATCAATGTGATGTCATTAAACTCACCATGAACCCAAAGGCCATGATCTTTAAGATGCATTCCAGAGAGAACAACACAGTGAACGCTGTGTTAAGGTGCTTCAGGACAAGGTCGTAGGCAGCTGGCGCCGAGTGGTACTGAAAAGTGTTATGATTATCAAATTAGAAATCCTGTATACACTTAAAACTATTACATTTCAGATATTTCAGCAAGTTGAAGACCATTTAATGGGCACTCAAGTTTTTTCATTCATTATAAAATGTTACAATTTTTTTTCAATTTACATAATACTTTCCAAGTTATTGGATGTTGAAAGTTATACCTTCATCATGAGCACTACTGTGTTGAGTGCAATCATGACTAGAACCGTGTACTCGAATGATGGCGACACCACAAAGTGCCACAATCGGTACTGGAGGGTCTGCCTGTTCTGAGGCATGTATCTTGTTAGGGGTTTTGCACTGATAGTAAAGTCAATGCATGCCCGCTGGAAGAGTGAGATAATAAATCAGCAAAGGAACATGTTGGTTAGTACTGCAGATTAGAAACTCAAAACCCTTTATTTATCGTCTTTATTCATTATAATGGTGTTAATATCATTAAATGATGTTAAAGGACATTGTATATGAATGTATATTCACCTCGTTTTTCTCCAAGTTGCACTCCTCCATCATTTTGTCACCCTGCTCCTGGAATGTGATGATGATGAGAGCAACAAAGATGTTGACAAAAAAGAAGGGAAAAACCACAAAGTATACGACATAGAAAATGGACATCTCCATTCTGTTTCCTCTGCTTGGGCCATGGTCTTCTTCAGTGACATCCACGGAGTGTTGAAGAACTCTGTAGAAAGGAGGGATATGAACTAATGATTAATTCATCCAATGAATTCAACCAATAATGAAAGTCATCTTTTAACATTCATAATTGCAGCAATATTATTGATTTGAATGCACAGCTTAAAAATGTCTTTTTAGAGCTGTTTTACAGCAGAAGTGAATTCTGTTTGTATCATTGATCATTATTTTCATGTTTATCATAGTAAAGCTGCTTTGAAACAATCTGTATTGTATAAAGCACCATATAAATAATGGTGACTTGACTTGATTTACTTACTGAATATGTTGCCTGTTTTCTTAAAACATGGCTCAATTCTCATAAACCTATGGAGCTTTTTCACATTTCTGGGGTTCTCAAACGTAGAAGTCGTCATAGTTGGGTAAACTACTACAAATATAATTTTGTGTTAATAACTGTGGAAACGTGTAATCACAGACTTTAAAAGGGGTTTATTTTTAATATGTAAAATATGCAGCATTAAATCTCTTCCTGCTTCTTTATAGGCATGCTACACAACCCAAACTGAATTCATCAATGACATTCCACATTTTTTTGTTGCCTTTTTAAACACTGGTCCTTCACATTGCCTATTAAATAAACATCTCTCCACATGGATCCCAAAAGTACATTAGTTTTGGCACTAACCCTGTAACATACGAATCATAACAAACAGAGGTGTCATGATGCCCCATTCTGGTTCTAAACTGACATTTTCCAACAGGTCAAAAATGCAGACTATACTCCAGAAGTTAATTGTGAACTGCTATCTGACACAAAGTCTTCAGGCTGCCCATAATCTCTAAACATCATTAAACAAGTTGGCTGGCTGCTCATAGGGACCAATTTGCATGTCTTTGAAAATCTGCCAATAATTACCAGAATTGGAGAAAATCGTTGTATCAAGATAAGATCTGTTATGAAATCCACTCAAAGGTGGGACTTGCAGAACTTGTAAAGGTTTTAGGAAATCTGTGAGCAGTTATCCAGACTGTGCACTTACAGTATATTATTGGACAATTAGTGGCGTCATGGCTCTCATAACTGCATGACTTTGAAGAAATGTTTCTTGTGGAGGCTAATGTTTCTGAGCTCTCTGAATCTACTTCATAAATCAAATGATGGAATGACGTCATTTAAAGAACAGAGCCTATAAAAATGAATATATATAAAGAAATAAAAAATAAATGAAAAGAACAGTGCCTATTTTGCTTGCCTTGCAACACTTTGCCACAACTATACAGTTACCTATTACCCACATCCAGAATCTTAAAAATTACAAAGTAGAAGTAAACTGTGATTTGAGTCTATCAAATGGTAGTTTGCCAACACAATCTGACAAATGACAATTTTTTTTTGTATGATCTGCTCACATCCCAGTGATGGTATGAGGTGGGATTAGGGGTGGACCTTCATGCTTACTCTTTTTGATAATTATACATTTTTGTAAGATTCACATTCATTCAAACGTGTAACAGTTACGTTTCCCTGTGATATCAGGTTGTAGTTTGCAAGTCGTTTTTATTTATTTATTTATTTTTCAAGCATCTTGGAGAATTTGCCACAGTTCTTTTTTGATTTAGGCTTTAGTCTCAGTTGCTTCTGTCTCTTCATGTAACCCCAGATTGATTTGATGATGATGAGATCATATGTGTGGGCCATACCATCTGTTGTATGACTACTTTTGTTCATACAAGAATTTCACTTAAAATATATGCAGTTACAATGTTTGGAAATTTACAGTTGACATTTCCTAATAGTACACTAAAGAAAAACATAAATAACCATCTTAAATCAAATGTTTTTGTGAAGCACCTCAGACTTTTGCACAGCACTTTTACTTATCGAGATTTCAGAAAATTTCTGGAAAAGTTCCGGCAACTGTTGAGTAATTTTGTTCATTCAGCACTGCCAAAGCTTTCACAAAGTGACATCTATTGTGCTTGCAGAGAAGCCCAGCTCTTTCATGTTTGACATTTGCCAACGTTTCTGGCATTTTGGATCCGATTTGCATTTACACAGAAGGCTCTTTGGCAAATTGACTGCAGTTTTCAAAGCCCAACGGAATCAAAGCGCTATGCTTCGTTGTGTGGCTTTCAGTCCTCTGATTTTAAATAGTTTAAGGAGCACTAAAACCTTGTTAACATATTAATTTATTCAAAATGAATGAGAACTGTCTCAATAATTAAAATATGCTAATTTTGTTCACCATAATGTCTTTAAACAGGCAATCATGCACAGAGACATTATCTACATTTGTACATAACTAAACAACTTGAACAAACAAAAAGCTTATCTTGCATCTCATGCACATACTGTACGTATTCACCTCTACGTGTCCACTTTCCAGCTTTACCGTAACTGAGAATTTTTAGGGCAACCTGTCTGACACCAAAACATAAAGAGCTAAATGTACACTGACACAAATTTCCTTGGCAGATGTGTTACTAATACTCGAGAAGCCAACAAAATAGCCCAGCATTGACGGCTCTTCCATCCAGAAAAGTCTCTATCCTTCTCAGATCTCCTCCATGTGCAGAACAATCTTGGGAGGTGACCAAAAATGCATCAGAAGTTGCCAAATGCTCAGTCTTGATGCTCCATAACATACAGTAAGAAACAGGGCTTCTTACAGCCAGTGCTTGAAGTGGAAAAATTAAAGTGCCGGTACTCCCGATGCTCAGTTCAAAACGCGTTCCTGAAGAAGGGAGGGCTCGGAGGGCATCCGTACATGCGTACTGTCGTGTACCGGCCCACTTCGAGCACTGCCTACAGCCCTACTTCAAGCCATTTAGATTGACCTAATATATTAACATGCTTATGGAGTGTCTCTTACCATCAAGCAGTTTCAGCCTAATAGCAAGACAAACAGAACTACTAATTTTAAATTATAATTAAAGGATGCAGGGGCTGAAGATTTTATGTAAAAACAAAGCTTAAAACTTAAGTTCAAAATTAATAACACACAAAGTCCTGTGCAGTACAGTATATAAATAAATGGACATACTGTGGCCAGCCCTCTCCTGTGGACACAGTGAAGAGTGTAAGAAGAGCCCAGAGGACATTATCATAGTGGAACTCATGTCTCCTCCACTCCCTCTTCTTCACCTCCTTCCTGTCCCTCCCATAGTCAATGTAGTAGCCCCTACACAACACCAAACAATTAAAACAATAGAAAACAAACAAATCAATGAAATGTAACTGAAAACGTACTGACCATTGTACAGGTTTACCAGATTTTTCCTGTACTTTTGAAATACAATAGTTTGATTTACTCTGTAGAAATATTCTAAATAAAAACAGAGGCCTATTAGCTCTCTATCCTCTTCCTCTCGCTATGGTAGTGTAATTTAATTTCCAGTTAGCCTGATAGATGAATCTCCAAATTAAGTGTAAGTGTTGTATACTTTCAATCCCACACTATCACAACTGTTTAGGGAATAGAAGGTAAATATCCCTGTAAGCCAATTTTCTTTTTTTTTTCTTTTTTTTTTTTTTAACCTATAATGTTAGTAAGGTTTGGTTACACTTTATTTTGATGGTCCCCTTTAGACATTCTGTTGACTATAAATAACGTTGCACCTACATGTCAACTAACTCTCATTAGAGTATTAGGTTGAGTATTAGTGGACTGTTAGTGGTAGGGTTAGTAGAATAAGTTGACATGTAGTTGCAAAGTTACTTAAAGTCAGTAAAATGTCTGTTGGGGGTCCGACACAATAAAGTGGTAGCAGATATTAAGCAGACAGTCTATTAATACTATATTAATACTCGAATGAGAGTTAGTATAATAAAAGTATATAAAAAGGTCTTCTTGCACTAAAACAGTCATAAATTAGCTTGTTATGAACATTGTCCACCCTCTCTCTGATCATTAAAATATATGACATATATTTGCACTTACTGGCATTCTTTTTGGGTTCCCATTGAGCCATCAGTACAGTAAAAAAACTTTCCCTTAAAGAGCTGCACTGCAATGACAGCAAAGATGAACATGAAGAGCTTGTAGACGATGAGAATGTTGAAGACGTTCTTCAGGGATGTGACCACACAATCGAACACAGCCTGCATGACATAAAGGGAAATAATCATTTCTCATAATCATCAACAACAGAAGAAATAATCATCATATTACATATCCCTTCCTAAACAGGTCTTCATACAGCAATGCAAATGAAGTGAGTTTCATATGCTACTTTTTGCCATGTACAGTATAACAAATGATGAGATACATACAGTATATCTAAACAATCAACACCACAATTTTACAAATGTTTACCTAAAGCCTTTGTGTTTATATGGAGTTATTCAATTAGTATAAAGTGTATTGTGATAAAAAAAAAAAAAAGAAGTAATCCAATCAATGTTTGTGTTTTCAGGCAGTACACTGAATTTCTGGCATGCTGGTTGCTAAAAGTAATTATATATATATTTTTCTTTTTTTTGGGGGGGGGGGGGATGGGGGGATGGGGGGGGTATTCAGTTTTCACACATTTACATATAGCTAATGTGAATTGCATCAGATATGGAAAGACTGTCTGTTTGAGCTAGTGATCTAGTGTTCAATTTTCAGACTCCTGAAGATAGTGACAATGTTACACCATAAAGTATGGTTAAAGTATGGTATGGTCATTCCAGAAGATTAACTCCTATCTTCATCAACTTTGCCTCCTCATTTGAAATCACCACTGCACACCACTGGTTTATGGGTGGGGTTGGGGGTGGACCTTCATGCTTACATTTTTTTCTAAAAATCATACATTCCAGACAAATCCCATCATACGAAATTGTCACTGCATAAAATAGATACGTTTTCTCATGAGATCAGGTTGGAAATTAAGTGAACATAGCGAGTAACTTCATTTGTCTATGTCATCCCTATCCCCCCAAAGATCTCACAAGATCTCCCATCACTAATTCAATTATGGTTTAGTTAAATGGTCTGATGATAATTCTGATAATTCTGGCTCTGTATATATGACTGCATATTGATTTAAAATGAAAAATGTCAAGTACTGCATGTTATATTTAGTCTACATTTAATTATTCACAGAGGGATTACTCATATTTGGACAGCAGAGTGTCCTAATTAATTAATTCATTAAATGGTGTGTGTTTTTGTGAGACTGTTTCAAAGGAATATTCTTGGAATATTTCTTGACTAGGGTGTCTAAGTGTTTGAAATACATAACATTATACACACATATAGACTATATACTAAACAATAGAACAATATAAACAACAAAGTGGAATAAGCAGACTTTAAAAAAAAAATAACAACAGCATAGCATTTTTAATAAAACAATAGTTATATTATTTAATTTATGGTAATTATAGATCAGGGTAGTACAGTATATGTACTGATTGTAATTTCAATCATTACAACTTTTAGAATAGTTTTAGCATTTTATTGAATATGGCAATACTAATGTACAGTATTTGGTCTTGGCAGACTAGATCTGCTACACTGGTGCTGCAGCTGTTGATTATTCCTGCTGCAGAGCAAGTATGGACTTGCTACTGCCAACACAAACACACTGCTGTGAGCATGTAAGATATGCTGCTGCTGCATAAATAGACATGCATGAATCCTGTAGCAGATCTAGGCAGGTGGAGCTGGGGGAGGTGGAGGGTTTCAGAGCAACTAGCTCACAGCAAACACTGAACCAAACTATTTAAATTTTGAGCAAGCAATCTCATTAGCTGCAGGATCAGCAGAGGCCAATCAGCTTGTTCCATGCAGTAATGATGCGATTGCTCGCAGAATGCATGTAAAGGACCTATCAGCCTGTGCCCTCTAGAGTTTCATGACTGAAGTATATATTTAGGAGAGAGATATATCTGTAGCCTACAAAGGGGGACAGGAACTCTAAAAGGGGGGCCTAACCCACACCCTTTGGAGTTCCCAGCCCATCTGGAAAACACCAGGCTATAGATATTCTTACGGGGCAAATACTGGTGCTTGTTAACAGAACCGGGTGGGCACACTGAATAAAAGGCAGAACACAGAGGGATGGAAAGCATGATTTGAACAGTGTAAAAAGAGCAGATACCTTGAGCTTTGGAAGTCTTTTGATGGTCTTGAGAGGGCGAAGAACTCTGAGAACCCGCAAGGACTTAATGGTCTTTATGTCTCTGCCTTTGTTGTTTCTGTGATTAACAAAACATATTATACTGAGGTAAAAATGTTTTTTTTTGTTTGTTTTTTTCTTTTTATGAATGCCCGCACAATAAATATTAGGGCTGTCAATAAATAAAACATTTATATAAAGTTTATTGCAATTAATCGCACATGTAAGCCCCCAAATTAAAAATAAAGTTTATCATAAGTAACTGCTCTTTTGAAAAATATATTTAAAAATGATGAAAATTCATATCAGTAACACAAAGTCTTTTTATTTTGCATGGAGCCGGTCGCATGGGAGCCAACATGTTGAGATTACATGACCAGCTGAATACTACTCACTTTATCTTGCTAACCTCATTTTAATGGATGCTTTTACTTATAAAGATAATCTTTGTTTGCTGTGAATTGCATGCTGAAAGTTGAATTGGTAACTGAATATTTTGCATTAGCATCCATGCTGCTAGGTGTCAGTATAAGCCGTTGGACATATCGCCAGCATATCAAACGAAAACCTTAGTACACTGATAATACGGCATCATTTTAAAGTCAGTGTTTGAAAATGTGTCTTGAGAACCCCGACTTTTTGTTTTATTCCGCAAATCTGCTTTTGAACGCAAGAATGCGTCCTCTGTGAGCAGCTTCTTACTAATTCTTTCAAAAACATGAAGGTAGCTCTTCAAGCTAGAACTGCTTTGATGGTAGGAAAATTTATTATTATGAAATTTACTTATGGGCAAAAGGTCTAATTAATTGTTTATTGTTTTTAAATAATGAATCACAATAAATTTATAAGTTAAATTGACAGCCGTAATACATAATGCATAACCTAATAAAATCTATGTATGGCTGAAATACTGAGAGAATGAATTAAAAAAAAAATAAAATAAAATAATAAAAAAAAAACATTAGTTAATGCAAACATGGATCAGACATCACTATATTAACACACACACAGACACACACACACACACACAGACACAAATAAATGATCGGTGGCATCCGAATTGATATTAAAATGGACAGACAATAAGACAAATGAGAAGCATTTGCTGTTACCCCATTAAATTCCTGGAAGCCACAGAGATACAATCCAAAACAATAACAGAAGCATAAAAAGAGAAAGAACACATGAACATCTCAAGTGTGTGTAAAGTCATTAAATAATCAAGTGGCTGAGCTGAACCAGAGCATATGAATGAAAGTCTGGAATATCCTTTTATAAAAATACTTTCTTAAATAACAACACAAATATGCTCCTTTTTTTTTTTTTTAGGTAAAATGACCAGGATAACAGGAATGACCCTTAACATTTTTGTAAATTGTGAGTTATCTGCTTATAATTTTTTTTTTTGTACATATGTCTAATGCTAGGCAGTGATTTTATGGTTTCTCTCAATTGTTTCCCAAATAGACTCTTAAAATTAGGACACCATCATTCAACTTAAACTATTTTAGATAATCTATATTTAAGATCATATTTTACATATATTCTTCAAAATGGCTAGCATAAATCAGAAAGTAACTATATATGTGTGACTTTCATCTCTGTTTGTATGTATATCATTACAGAATATATTAGCAAACATCAAGCATAAAAGAGTAATAACCAACCACTGTGGACACAAAACTTATATAACTTAAATGAGGGGTGTCCAAAGTACAGCCCACGGGCCCATAGCCTGCTCTGAATCAGCCTGCAAGATGCTTTAAAAATAGAACAGGATTTGGCCTGCTATTAAGAAAGCATATGAAATTTATAGGTTGCATTTGGATATTGATATCACATATAGCCAAATCTCACAACACACCACCTCCACTAGTGCAGTTACCACCAGCTTCTTTTACTGTCCGAGGTCCACTGATGAAGTTCCACACAAAAAGAATGAAGATTGTTTGGCTTGTCATACATATACTCTTTTTGCATACTATACTCTACAATTAGCACCGAGCATTTGGTATTAAATGCTGACTATACCTGTTTAGCCTGCATACTCTACAAAAATTAGTATGTGTGATCCTCTGGACTCCAACCTTCCCTATCTATCGAATAATACATACGCCCACAGGCCAGTCATTACATACTATTCTCGGTCTAGTACTGTCAATAAGTGCCTAAATGTGTGGTCACATTTCACTTTGTTTTAAATTTTCATGTGGAGAATGCTGTAATTTCAATAGGAATCCACACAACTGGGAATTTTGGGTGAGAGTAAGAGATTTTGCATGCAATGGATTCAAGCTGGTCATGTACATTTTCTAATTTGACCAACAGAAAGCTGCTTGGTTTAATAAATCGCTACACTATTAACAATAGAAAATTAACCTTTTTTGCTAATGTGACCACACTGTAAAATAAAGACTTTGTTGCTAATATTGATGGTTGACTAGAGTGGTCTAATCTTTTTCCAATTTCCAAGTTTTCTAAAAAAAAAAAAAAAAAAAACTACCTCTGTTCCTATGGTTGACTTCTAGCCAGGAAAATAATGGTCTGGTTATCCACTGAGACCTGAGAATAAAACTACTAATTAACTACATTCAACTCACAATTAATATCCAATTATAGAAATTAACCTACTTACTACTATTTTTTTTTTTCATACTACCCAGAGGACTACTAAGAACTAATACAGGTTCATAATTAATGAGAGTAATGTTCAATGTATAATTAATTCTAAAATGAAGAGCATGGTAACCCACTAGTAATGACTCAAGTATTACCAAATCCTTCAGAAAGAATTATTAATTATTTGGAACAGGATTCTTACAAAAGTATAACCTTACAAAAGCTTACAATGACTTCAGTCGTTATTAGGGAGTTATCATGCTTTTCATTTTAAAATACTGATCCAAATAATTAGTAATTCCTTCTGAAGGGATTGGTAATACTTCAGTCATTACTAGTGCGTTACCATGATCTTCGCTTTAGAATTAATTATACATTATGCGTTATTCACATTAACTGTATACAGTAGTTCTTAGTAGTCCTCTGGGAGGTATGAATAAAAATTAGTTACTGATTCACTAACAGTGAACCTCATTCAACTGAGCACTATTACTTAGTAATTAATTAATCAGAGTTTCTTGTTAGTTAATATCAGTTACTAGAATGCTAATATTGTCTTACTCATTTGTTCCAATGACGGAACAGTTTTCTAAAGTGTTACCCCTACATCGGTTTAAAACTATCCACTGTTCAACCCTTACTGCCTACCTCTGCTCCCTCTCCCAGCAAACGGCTATAAAGAACAGACACCATCATTGGATCGACGTATGTACTACTTAATAGAGGTGTAGAATACTATACAGAAAAACAATGGAGTGGGTCTGTAACATCCATGTCCTCAGTCCTGTATTACCAGAGGTCCTAATCACCACAATGCTGATCATGTTACCATAGGGATTACAGTACTTGCATTATTATATGTTAATATACTTATAGGCGTAGATTTGGGGAGGGGGAAAATCAAACATAAGCCACTGCTCATACTGCATTATAGCCACATTTACAGCTCCTTCACTGTTGATCTGTCTCATGCTTGTATCATAACCTATTTATTTGGGGAAAAAAAAAAAAAAAAGTGATTCTCTACTTGTCTTTTGCACACATTATGCAGTGAATTTGGCTTTGTATAAACTCTAAAATGGATCACAGTCAAACCCCCCATTTTCCATTTGTGCAGATACACGATATTGCCAAAAGTTTTGGGATGCCTGCCTTTACGTGCACATGAATTTTAATGACATCCCATTCTTAATCCGTATGGTTTAATATGGAGTTGGCCCACCCTTTTCAGCTATAACAGCCTCAACTCTTCTGGGAAGGCTTTCCACAAGGTTTAGGAGTGTGTTTATGGGAATTTTTGACCATTCTTCTAGAAGTGCATTTGTGAGGTCAGGCAGTGATGTTGGCGAGAAGGCCTGGCTCGCAGTCTCCGTTCTTATTCATCCCAAAGGTGTTCTATCGGGTTGAGGTCAGGACTCTATGCAGGCCAGTCAAGTTCCTCCACACCAAACTCGCTCATCCATGTCTTTATGGACCTTGCTTTGTGCACTGGTGCGCAGTCATGTTGGAACAGGAAGGGGCCATCCCCAAACTGTTCCCACAAATTTGGGAGCATGAAATTGTCCAAAATGTCTTGGTATGCTGAAGCATTAAGAGTTCCTTTCACTGGAACTAAGGGGCCAAGCCCAACGCCTGAAAAACATCCCCACACCATAATCCCCCCTCAACCAAACTTTACACTTGGCACAATGCAGTCAGGCAAGTACCGTTCTCCTGGCAACCGCCAAACCCAGACTTGTCCATCGGATTGCCAGACAGAGAAGCGTGATTCATCACTCCAGAGAACATGTCTCCACTGCTCTAGAGTCCAGTGGCGGTGTGCTTTACACCACTGCATCCGACGCTTTGCATTGCACTTGGTAATGCAAGGCTTGGATGTAGCTGCTTGGCCATGGAAACCCATTCCATGAAGCTCTCTACGCACTGTTCTTGAGCTAATCTGAAGGCCACACGAAGTTTGGAGGTCTGTAGCTATTGACTCTGCAGAAAGTTGGTGACTTCTGCGCACTGTGCGCCTCAGCATGCGCTGACCCCGCTCTGTGATTTTATGTGGCCTACCACTTTGTGGCTGAGTTGCTGTTGTTCCCAATTGCTTCCACTTTGTTATGATACCACTAACAGTTGACCGTGGAATATTTAGTAGTGAGGAAATTTCATGAATGGACTTATTGCACAGGTGGCAACCTATCACGATACCACGCTTGAATTCACTGAGCTCCTGAGAGCGACCTATTCTTTCACAAATGTTTGTAGAAGCAGTCTGCATGCCTAGGTGCTTGATTTTATACACCTGTGGCCATGGAAGTGATTGGAACGCCTGAATTCAATGATTTGGAGGGGTGTCCCAATACTTTTGGCAATATAGTGTACATGGCTACATTTACAATTATGCATTTGGCAAGGGCTTTTATCCAAAGCAATTCCACATTTACATCACATTCAAAGTATACATTAATTTATACATTTCCTGCAAATCAAAACTATGACCTTGGCATTACTATCTCTACTGTTTGAGCTACAGGAATGCATTTACATTATTGGTGATTAAACTGTAGTTATAGTGTTATCTGCTCCTGTACTGTTTATGTTCACTGATCAATGTTTATATGTGAATAAAAACCTAAATTCAATCTGTTCATCATATAAAGTGACTGTGTCTCTTCAGAAAATTTGGACTAAACAGCTCGATTCATATATGGATTAGCTTTACAATCTCTTTCTGAACATTTGTGTCAAAGTGTCAAGTGTCAAAGTGGTAGTTGTGTGGACTGTCAGTGTGGAGGGACAGAAATCTTTCATATTTCATTAAAAAATATTTTCTTTTGTTTTTCAAAGATGAATGAAAGTCTTACGGGTTTGGAACAACATGAGGGTGAGTGATGATTTTTTTTTTTCTTTTTTTCATCTTTGGGTGAACTAACCCTTTAAGCTGGAAACTCCAGTAAAATGTATGTATAGGTACATTTTTTGAGTTTTTGCAAAAATGTAGGTAGAGGCATGTTTTTGTTAGAAGTTATCCAAGGTTATCTGGTCTGGAATCTGGAGTTAGCCCCAGATGTCTCTAAAGAAAAATGATTCCAGGTAAATATTATCATCGGGGATTTGACTTTATGCAAACAAGCTGGCTAAGTCACACAAGGAATATGGATCTCAAAATACTTGGATCTAATACTATGGATCTAAAATACTTACGTCAATGCAAAGGCAATTAGAGCTCCAACCACCACAATAAAGTCTAGAATGTTCCACAAGTCCCGGAAATATGATCCATCATGAAGAATGAGGCCCTGGTCAATCATCTGTATAAAATGGCATAATACAATATTATAAAGAATATATAGAGTATATAATTTTCTGTAAATTATACCTATAAGTACAATTCTATATATGTTTCCTATATATACAAAAAATATAATTGAAATTAAATATCACATCTGTCTCTGTGTTGGCCCTAGACTTGAACAAGTATTAGGGGAGAAGCCCACACCTTTTTAGTTAATCATAAATGGTCTCTGCCTGTATATGATTTGGAGTTTGCTGATATCAGGTTAGGTAAAATATCTTTGGAGGGCAGGGTTTTGGAAGAGGGCATTTCATGAAGTTATCAAAATTCCTTACATCACCTTTAATATAACAGTTATTTAAATCATGTTTGAAATAAGTAAGCAGATACCTTTATAATCATCTCAAATGTGAAAACGCCAGTGAAAACATAATCAAAGTAACGGAGAACCTGCAAACACACAGTAAAACACCCTGTCACTTTAATTTCCATTTTTTGTCAAAAGACAGGACAAGAATTTGTATGTTGATTTAAAGTGCCCCTATTATGCTTTTTTGAATACTGCCTTTCATGCAGTTTGTAATATAGCGGTTTGTGAATGTAAAGGTCTACAAAGTTTTAAAGATCAATGTACATGACAAATAAAGTCTTCTAAAAGAAAGAATCGATTTTGAACTGGCCAAATGCGTCGTCAGCAATTCCAGTATCACTTCCATCATTCCTGTTCATTTCACTGTGTATCAAGTGCTGAGGAAGCCTCTGGAGCTGAAATTCAGAAATGGTAATAGACGTTTTGTTTACGACACACGCTGTAAGCAGTAGATTAATCACAACAGACTGAGCCATCTGACCAATCAGAGCAGAGTAGTCTTGAAGAAAGGAGGGGTTTTGAGAGACAAACCATTTTCAGACTTTTTGAGAAATTAAGTATTGTGCAATGTATATTATGAGAAAATGAAAGTGTTTTTTGACCTTGAATGAATGTAAGCCTATTGTAGGAGACCTGCAAAACAAAATTAGGAACCTTTAAAATAGCATAGGGGCACTTTAAAGTCAAAATACTCAGTCATTACATTATTCATTATATGAATCCTTAAAAATTCAATGATGAAATACAATAGTTTACTCTATTCCTCTCTGAACTGGCGCACACAGGGTCCTCAGCAGCTAGTGCAATACTGCTGGCCACAATCACCAGGAGAATGGTCATCTCAAAGTACCTCAGGGTCACCACATAGTGGCAGATCCTTCTTATTCTTTAGTGACAAAAAGAAAATGATTTTAGATGTCAGATTTGTCCTATTTTGTCAAGCATGGTAAACTGTACAAACAGCTAAAGGTGTGGGATCATGTAAAGACTTACGGATTTGTGCTTTTGAAAATGAACATGCTGTCTGGTGTGTCAGGTTTGGGGACAGTCGACTGTTCACCTCCATTCTCATCATCATAATCATCGTCGTCATCAGCTTTGTCCGAGTGACTGGCCTCCACGTCCTTGAAACTGACTGTGATGGGTTAAATAAAGAGAACAATACAAATATTTCAGTTTTTTGTTAGCAACTGGTTAAAATTGTAAATATAAACATGACCAATGCTTGTAATGAGCCGGTACGCACCAGTACGCAGTACTAGCACTTCTATATTTAAATCTGTAGCGTACCCTCAATTTTTATTGCGTACCGGCACTTCTCACATGTTGCCGGTACTCTGACCGCCCCGCCCCCGGAACAAAAAGAGTAGTGAAAGTAGATATGACTTGGTCCTCATAACAATGTTGTGAAAGTTTTTACTCACTCAGGCAATCATCAGATGTCCAAATTTCGATGCTACTTGAAACTATTCTTGAACTTATTTCATTTTATTTTTCCTACTATTTGAAAATAATGCACCATATATCATAATGGCTTTTTAGTAATTGTATGTAGAGGTTTGCCACCTGACCCAAGCACAAGAAAATCTGAAAAAACTTTGGATTTCGGTTTGGGTCGGTTTTTCATGGCATAACTTTGGATTTGGGTATGTAATGGTTTAAAAAAAAAATACTCTCCCACACACCCACATACATATCTGAATGAGAACTTAGCTATCTGTGTAATTCATTTTAGTCAATTTTACTGTGGCTAAAATGTAATTTAATTTTTGATATTTCAAAAATTATATTTCAGTTGAAATCAAAATGAAACAAAATATTTAACATTTTGATAAATGAATTTAAATATCAACATTTAACAAAAACAACATGTGAAAACTGTCCTTATGAATAGTTCCTGAAATAATATTACAATTGTTAATATTACTGAAATAATTATGATATTATAGAAGTACACTTTTGTAATGTAATGCTGTGAATTCTTTATGCTTTAGTTATTAACGGTCTGTGTTTTAGACATAATTTTGCGTGTTGTTGTGGAAAGAGTGTATTTGCAGTGTTTATTTGGGAAGTGTTTTTCTGTCAAAGATGTTTTTGTACTTTTGACAAGGTTAAATGGTTACAGATTATTTGAGTATGCAATTTTGGGGTTCAGGTTGGTTTCTCTCTTAAAATTTGACAGTACCGTTCAGGTCAGAACAGGACAATTCATCTCAGATACAGGGCAAGTTTGTGCGTCAGCTTAAAGGATTAGTCCACTTTCAAATAAAAATTTCCTGATAATTTACTCACCCCCATGTCATCCAAGATGTCCATGCCCTTCTTTCTTCAGTCGAAAAGAAATTAAGATTTTTGATGAAAACATTCCAGGATTATTCTCCTTATAGTGGACTTCAATTGGCCCCAAACAGTTGAAGGTCAAAATTACAGTTTCAGTGCAGCTTCAAAGGGCTTTAAACGATACCAGACGAGGAATAAGGGTCTTATCTAGCGAAAAGATCGGTCATTTTCTTTTCGAATGAAGAAAGAAGGACATGGACATCTTGGATGACATGGGGGTGAGTAAATTATCAGGAAATTTTTATTTGAAAGTGAACTAATCCTTTAAAGCCTGTGCAAACTTCTTATTGTAGGACAGTTGAGGATTAACCCCGATCACCCCTACGTCCAAGTACATTTACTTCGTTACATTTACTTGAGTATTTTTTTTGGAAAAGTTGCACTTTTTAGAGTAGATTTAAATGTGGGTACTTTTACTTTAACTTGAGTACATTTCTAATGAAAAAGCTGTACTTTTACTTTGCTATGTTGGGCGAAGTTCCTCTCGATACTTTATTTTAATGCAATACTGTACGTTAAGAAATGCGTAGTTTATTCTATGTGCGGCGCGCAAGTCTCTTTTTTCATGAACGATGCCCCATTCACAAATGAATCGCTCTTTTGAGTCAATTCTGTTCAAAGACTTGATCAAACAAGTTGGCAAAACTGTCTAAATTGGTTCGCGAATCAGTTTGAATGATTTGTTCAGTTCCTGCACGCACTGAATCGTCTGAAGCGGTTTTTCTCTCAGAGCGTTGGATGAAGTGGCAGTGGACCTACAGTCAATTAAAAGCAAATCTGCAAATGCATCCTATTGTTTGCCAGCAATGAAGATCTTTATTAGTTGAACTGCGTATGCTGTCTGTGAACAATTCCACAGGTATCGATTTCATTTGATTTCAATTCATACAGCCAATAGCCTACATTTTACAACCAAACAGATTATTACGCCACGATAACAAAGTATGTAGCATTTCTTTACTGTTTTTTTTTTTTTTTTAGACATATATCTTAATTTATACATTAAATAAGCTACCATTGTTCAGAGAGTATGAAATGAACACCCGCCATCCCGCGGTAATTTGTGGGCCTACCTATTGCGCAATGGTGGCGCCGGCGACATGTTCATCTTGAAAATTAACTATTAATTATTAATTAATAGTATATATATATATATATATATATATATATATATGTTACAAAGTAACTAGTAACTAGCTACTTGAGTAGTTTTTTCATTGGATACTTTTTTACTCTTACTCAAGTAACTATTAAGATTATTACTTTTACTTGAGTACAGTTTTTGGATACTCTACCCACCTCTGTTGGTCACATGACAATGTCTGCATGGTAGCATGTCTGGATTGTATTCATACTACATATGTGCATACTTTATAGAACATATTTTTGATTTCATATGCTGCAACAAGATTTCTGAGTCGCTTTGGCTCTGAGTCTGTGAATAAAGTGTGATTGCCAGGGTAAATATATCAGGGCAAATATATAACTGGCAGATAGCTGGCAAACTGTGTTGCTGGTCTCAAAGTACATATGTCTGGGCATTCATTAAACATGCATTGAACTGTACACATATAAAACTTTACTTCTGAATTGTTGTACCCATAAGTTCCCTTTCAGTCGGTAACTCTCGACGTCACGTCAGATGACCGACGAATTGGGATCTCGCTAGAGAGGCCAATCTACTTCGAGTGTAACTAAAATGAGCCAATGCAAATTGGCATGCGATTATTGCATTCAGCTGCTCTGCCTCGCAGCGCAGGTATAAATGAGCAGCAGGTGGAAGCGCATATCAGCTTTTCGCTTCGGAGCCGAGCTGTTCTTTTTTTTGAATGCTCTGCAATCTACAGAATTGTGTATTCTTCGAGCCAGTTCTTCAGGAGGAAATCTCTTACTGTGTGTTGGCGAGACAGCACTTCAGCGGTGGCCATTCTCCAGCTGATTCTAAACAAACAGCTGTTTTTACAGCTACAGAGAGTGAGCGCCTTCAATGAGCTGCTGATCATTCAGCTGTGAGTGAGCACACTGAACAGGCTGCACTTTTTCCCTGTCAGTGTCGCATTGGCCGGTTCCCCTGTGTACTTCAGCACTAAATAAGCGTTTTTCCCTAGAAGAGCTTGCACAGGTCTGAACTTGCATCTTTTTAAAGATGACATTCAACCCGTGTGTTTCTGGCTGCGGTCGTTTCCTGTCCTCATTGACGGCCATGGTCATTGTCTCACATGCCTGGGCATAAGCATGCAGACGGTGCTCGTGGGTGGTTTATGTTTTCGCATGAGAACATAACCACGTCGGCACGCCGGTCGACTCTTCTTTCTCCAGAAAGCTTGAGTCCCTTCTGCTGTTGGCCAGCCACCACTTGTGTTTAAAAGCACTGGCACATCAATTGCCTCGGGTTTCTGGCTGTACATCTTGCACTGAGCTGCCTAAAAAAGTGCCTACAGGGCAAAGACGTGCTGGTCCGTACGGACAACACTGCAGCCATTGCGTACATCAACCATCAGGGTGGTCTACGCTCCCGTCGTATGTCACAACTCACCCGCCATCTCCTCCTTTGGAGTCAGAAGCATCTGAGGTCGCTTCGTGCCATTCACATTCCTGGCATGCTCAACCGAGTGGCCGACAAGCTATCACGAGCTGCGCTCCCAGGAGAATGGAGACTCCGTCCCAGGTGGTCCAGCTGATTTGGCGTTGTTTCGGAGCTGCACAGGTAGACCTATATGCCTCTCCAGAAACCACCCACTGCCAGTTGTTTTATTCCTTGACTGGTGGAACACTCGGCACGGATGCACTGGCACACAGCTGGCCCCAGGGCCTACGCAAATATGCGTTTCCCCCAGTGAGCCTTCTCGCACAGACACTGTGCATGGTCAGGGAGGACGAGGAGCAGGTCTTGCTAGTTGCGCCCTATTGGCCCAACCGGACCTGGTTTCCAGAACTGATGCTCCTCGCAACAGCCCTTCCTTGGCCGATTTCTACCCTGTGGCACCCGCACTCAGACCTCTGGAAACTCCATGTCTGGCCCCTGGATGGGATGCAGAGGTTCTAAGTGACTTAACCCAAGAGGTACTTAACACCATTACTTCAGCACAAGCACCGTCTATGAGACAAGTTTATGCTCTCAAGTGGAACATGTTCGTCAAGTGGTGTTCTTCTCATCGAGAAGACCCCCGAAAGTGTTTGATCGGTGTTGTGCTTTCCTTCCTGCAGCATGGGCTGGAGCGAAGGCTATCTCCCTCCACCCTCAAAGTCTATGATGCTGCAATATCTGCTTATCACGACCCCATAGGAGGCAAGTCGGTTGGTAAGCACGACCTAGTCATCAGGTTCCTTAGGGGGCGAGACGGTTAAATCCTCCTCGACCTCCCTCCATACCCTCTTGGGACCTCACTGTGGTGCTCAGAGCACTTCAGATTGTCCCATTTGAGCCTTTGCAGTCAGTTGATCTAAAGATTCTAACCATGAAGACTTTGCTTCTGGGTTGCATTGGCCTCCATCAAGAGGGTAGGAGACCTGCAGGCATGTTCGGTCAACGTGCCACGGCTGGCACGTGGCGCCTCACTGACAGATATTTGTAGAGCTGCGGGCTGGGCGACATTCACTGGACAACACATTTGCTAGATTCTATAGCCTTCATGTTGAGCCGGTCTCCTCCTGTGTTCTCACCTCAACCGGTCAGAGGCACAGAGAGGCCCCGGCTTAGTGTCGGCTTAATTCTCCAGAGAGTCCCTACGAGGGAGACCCTGTTAAGTCCTCCGATCACCCTCCGGCTGCTGAACGTGGCGGAGCGTCTGGCGCCAGGTCTACGTCTGATGTAACCTTGAGAACCAGTTCTAGGCTGGGTGCCCATATGTGCAACCCTGAGGGGATCCCATATGTGTTTGTCCATGGTAAGCTCCTGAACGGAAGCTCTGTGTCTTTCCCTTAGCAGAGTCTGCTCTGGCGTCTCTGCCATGTGTTGTATCCTCTCAATCCGGGTGAGAGTCACTCAGAGACCTTCGTATGAAGTACCTGCGCAGCATGCCTTTTCCTTCAAAAGGGTACGTTTTCCCAGTGTTATCCAAGTACACTGAGTGGGCAGTGTTCATTTCTCTGAGTAAGCTCTGTCCCATCTACAGGTGGGCCCAGCTGTCTTACTTCGGGCACTAGAAGGCGGCAGCACCTGTGGCACTTTGGTAGGAATCCCAATTCGTCGGCCATCCTGGGTGATGTCGAGATTGACTGACTGAAAGGGAATGTTTCGGTTACGTATGTAACCCTCGTTCCCTGAAGGAGGGAACAGAGACGTCACCTCCCGTCGCCACAGCTGCAGTACCACTGCTGGGGTGCCGGGTCACCAACTTCGGCTCGTCTCCTCAGCGAAAACCTGATATGCGCTTGCACCTGCTGCTCATTTATACCCGCGCTGCGAGGCAGAGCAGCTGAATGCAATAATCGCATGGCAATGTGCATGGGCTCATTTTAGTTAACACTCAATTCGTCGGTCATCCGACATGATGTCTCCATTCCCTCCTTCAGGGAACGAGTGTTACATATGTAACCGAGACGTTTCTTGGTACAACTCACTAGACTTTCTGTTGCTAGGTGCTGTCTCACACTTTTTTCTCTCTTTTTGTGCTGTAGATCTTCACAAATGAAATTCCCTCAGTTGATGTGATTTGTTAAAGCTTAATCATCTAGGTTTTGATCTTGGCCATGATTTCTTGTGATTTTGCTAATCTGAGATGCAGTTGGGTAATTTGCTTTTCATTCCACTTATGACATGCACAGGCTGGAATATTCCTGAGCCCATTGTGTGGCATCTTTTATATCTGCTTTTAGTGAAGTTTACGTACAAATACATTAGGGGGGAAATAATCTGAATGAGTTTTACTGTAGATTTGCCTGAGTGAACACTAACCTAGATTTCACCCAGTACCAAGACTACTACAGCAATGGAACAGAATACTCTAAAGATAGATTGCTCTTTACTTTCTGAGACAGCTGAAGAAGCTAAGATTGCCACAGGCACTGATGACCCAGTTCTTTGTCTCTATTAATGAATCTGTCCTCACTTTAACAAATTATCTGCTTTGCAAACAGAATCAATGGCTGTAGTCCACCCCTCCTTAAGGACTCAGCCATCAGCCACTGAACTACTTCACCACAAATGAACACTGTTGCACTTTGATCATTAGGAATTTCCTACTGAAAAAAAAGCACCAAACACAATAGCCACTTCATTGCTGAAAACTGCTTATTTCAATTTTCAATGATTCCATTTCTAACCCATACTTCATTCAATGCTCTGTATGTAATGCATATTGTATTATAGCAATGGTTCTCACAGGTGTGTTCTGATACAGTTAGAGGAAAACTGATGCTAAATGCATATATATATATATATATACACATGTGAGTACACCCCTCACATTTCAGCAACCATTTTAGTATATCTTCTCAAAATACTAGAGAAATGAAACTTGGATATATTTTAGAGTAGTCAATGTGCTGCTTGTATAGCAGTATAGATTAACTGACTTCTGAAAATAACTTAAAATACAGCCATTATTGTCTAAATAGCTGGCAACAAAAGTGAGTACACCCTAAGTGATAACAGCTCTACGTCTTTTAACCATGCAAAGCCACATGTCCTATTCATTATGTTCATGTTTTTGTCTGCTTGTCAGGACCATACAAATTTGCGTATCTTGTATTAGAGCAGTTACAATTTGGTGCTTTGAGTACAATCCTCTCATACTGACCACTGGATGTTCAACATGGCACCTCATGACAAAGAACTCTCTAAGGATTTGAGAATTAGAATTGTTGTTCTCCACAAAGATGGCCTAGGCTATAAGAAGATCGGTAACACCCTGAAACTGAGTTACAGTACAGTGGCCAGGGTCATACAGAGGTTTTCCAAGACAGGTTCCACACGGAACAGGCCTCGCAAGGGTCGATCAAAGTAGTTGAGTCCTCATGCTTTGCGTCAGGTGCAGTAGTGAGTGTACAGCTTGTATAACAATGTAAATTTGCTGTCCCCTCAAAATAACTCAACACACAGCCATTAATGTCTAAACCGCTGGCCACAAAAGTGAGTACACCCCTAAGTGATTTATTTTCCAGCACTGCCTTAACCCTCTTGGGCATGGAGTTCACCAGAGCTTCACAGGTTGCCACTGGTGTCCTCTTCCACTCCTCCATGACAACATCACGGAGCTGGTGGATGTTAGAGACCTTGCACTCTTCCACCTTTCGTTTGAGGATGCCCCACAGATGCTCAATAGGGTTTAGATATCCTCAGCTTCTTTAGCAAGGCAGTGGTCATCTTAGAGGTGTGTTTGGGGTCGTTATCATGTTGGAATACTGCCCTGCGGCCCAGTCTCCGAAGGGAGGGGATCATGCTCTGCTTCAGTATGTCACAATACATGTTGGCATTCATGGTTCCCTCAATGAACTGTAGCTCCCCAGTGCCGGCAGCACTCATGCAGCCCCAGACCATGACACTCCCACCACCATACTTGACTGTAGGCAAGACACACTTGTCTTTGTACTCCTCACCTGGTTGCCGCCACACACACTTGACACCATCTGAACCAAATAAGTTTATCTTGGTCTCATCAGACCACAGAACATGGTTCCAGTAATCCATGTCCTTAGTCTGCTTGTCTTCAGCAAACTGTTTGCAGGCTTTCTTGTGCATCATCTTTAGAATAGGCTTCCTTCTGGGACGACAGCCATGCAGACCAATTTGATGCAGTGTGCGGCGTATGGTCTGAGCACTGACAGGCTGACCCCCCACCCCTTCAACCTCTGCAACAATGCTGGCAGCACTCATACGTCTATTTCCCAAACACAACCTCTGGATATGACGCTGAGCACGTGCACTCAACTTCTTTGGTCGACCATGGCGAGGCCTGTTCTGAGTGGAACCTGTCCTGTTAAACCGCTGTATGGTCTTGGCCACCGTGCTGCAGCTCAGTTTCAGGGTCTTGGCAATTTTCTTATAGCCTATGCCATCTTTATGTAGAGCAACAATTCTTTTTTTCAGATCCTCAGTTCTTTGCCATGAGGTGCCATGTTGAACTTCCAGTGACCAGTATGAGAGAGTGAGAGCGATAACACCAAATTGAACACACCTGCTCCCCATTCACACCTGAGACCTTGTAACACTAACGAGTCACATGACACCGGGGAGAGAAAATGGCTAATTGGGCCCAATTTGGACATTTTTACTTAGGGATGTACTTACTTTTGTGGCCAGCGGTTTAGACATTAATGGCTGTGTGTTGAGTTATTTTGAGGGGACAGCAAATTTACACTGTTATACAAGCTGTACACTCACTACTTTACATTGTAGCAAAGTGTCATTTCTTCAGTCTTGTCACATGAAAAGATATAATAAAATATTTACAAAAATGTGAGGGGTGTACTCACTTCTGTGAGATACTGTGTGTATATATTATATATATATATATATATATATATATATATATATACACACACATGCTCTACTCCAAACATAATTCGGATACTTATTTCATAGTCATTAAGCTTTTATGATCTTTAATTAAGAGATATTGTGGATTATATGTAATTTTGAAAATGCATTTGTCATCACAATTTAAAATTGACTATTAATGGCGTAAAACACGTCTCAGGTTACGCATGTAACCATGGTTCCCTGAGAGGGGAACGAGATGCTGTGTCCCAGCTGATGCTTTGGGGGATCGCCTTTAGTGTGACTGCGTCTGGAACACGTGTACAACTAGTCCAAACCTGATTGGTGCTGCGTCACCTGCTGACGTGTGCCAGCGTAAGGCGGAAGCTATAAAGGGAAGCTGGCAACACAATAGCCTCAGATCTTGAAAGGCTGAAGCAGGCCGCTCCCAGGCATGCAGGAAGTATGGCAACAGGACGCAGCGTCCCGTTCCCCTCTCAGGGAACCATGGTTACATGTGTAACCTGAGACGTTCCTTTTTGCGGGAACTTGTGCTGCGTCCCAGCTGGCACTTTGGGGAACAAAATACCCACTTCGCCATGCTGACAAATGCCTGTCCTGGTGTGAAGCTGTCCCGGCACAACTCCGGTTGACCGGAAGGTCCAGGCTATGAAACCTTATAAATTAAACTTCATGCAGGGATGCCCCTGACAACAATGCTCTGGAGGAAGCAATGCTTCTAGTGGAATGAGCCCTGACTTGAAGAGGTGAAGGCAGGCCGCACACCTCATAGGCCATAGATATAGCTTCTACATTCTACCTACTGATTGTCTGTTTAGAAGCCGGGCACCGAAGCAGACCAGTAACTAGTCAGTCTTTCTCCACTGCGTAGTCGTACACATATAGACCTCAAGAGCTATGACATGGCAAAGTAAATGTAGCTTCTCCTGTTCCACCGACACATGAGGAGGAGGATGGAAGGCCTGAAGGACTGTAGACCGGGCCACATTAGTGGGTACCTTAGGTACATAACCCGGCCTAGGGTGGAAAATAACTTTCACCCTACCCGGGGCAAACTCAATGCAGGAGGAGGCAACTGACAGGGCCTGAAGATCTCCCACTCACCTTAAGTGTAGGCAGGGAAAGACCAGAAGAAAAACAGTCTTAAAGGAACTCCAGCATTGGGCAGTTAACTGGGTCCACATTGTGCTCTCTGCACCATAAAGTGAATACTCACCACTTTAAAATATATAGTTTCCTCGTGGAGGGAGCTCTAGAATTGAGAATGGTCTCTATCACCTTGGTGGAGAGACCTGCATTTAGGAACTGATCCCCCTCAGAGACCAGACCCAGTGTTTCCACATCTCTGGCCGGGGTTAAAATATTGTGCCCACGGCTTCCAATAGAAGGTTCCAATAGAAGCTGCACCCCGTCCTGGCATACTCTTTCTAGAACTCCAGGGAGCAGAGCGATCGGGGGAAAAGTATACAGATATCGCCTCAGCCATGTCTGTACCATAGCATCCAGCCCCAGAGGAGCTGGATGTCTGAGGAAGAACCACAGCGGACAGTGAGTTGTCTCTCGAGATGCAAACAGATCCACATCCCCTTGTCCAAACCTCCTCCAAATTAACTCCACCGTCTCGGGGTGGAGTCTCCATTCCCTGGGCCTCAGCCCCTGCCTTGACAGTACGTCTGCTCCCAAATTCAGGTGCCCAGGGATGTACAGTGCTCAGAGATAACAGTCTTCCCTGGGACCACAAGAGGATCGGATACGCCAGTTTGCATAGAGGGCAAGACCTCAGACCCCCTTGATGGTTGATATAAGAGACAACAGACGTATTGTCCATCCTTACTAGAACACGATGGCCTCTGAGCTCTGGAAGGAAATGTCGTAAGGCTAGCATTACTGCTAACATCTCTTGGCAATGTAGGTGCAATTAGAGATCCTCCATGACTACTCCCCAGCCCATGAGGGATGCATCTGTCAACAAAATATTTCGATGACAGGATGCCCCTAGGGCTGGAGCCAAGGACAGGAACCAGGGTTTCTTCCACATGATCAAGGAACGAAGGCATCTGCACGTAACCTTGATCGTGCAAAAAGGATTCTACCGCGGGGAAAATCCACTGGTCCTGAGCCACCACTGTAAAGGTCTCATGTACAGCAGGCCAAAAGGTATTATGTTGGACGCTGCTGTCAGGATGCCCCTAGGGCTGGAGCCAGGGACAGGAACCAGGGTTTCTTCCACATGATCAAGGAACGATGGCATGTGCTCCTAACCTTGATCGTGCAAAAAGGATTCTACTGCGGGGAAAATACACTGGTTCTGAGCCACCACTGTAAAGGTCTCATGTACAGCAGGCCAAAAGGTATTATGTTGGACGCTGCTGCCAAGAGCCCTAACAGTCTCTGAAATGGTGATCAGCTGGCCTAGTTTAACTCTGGATACTTGTAGCAGAATTGTCTCGATACATGTGGGAGACAATTGTGCCCGCATCGTAACCAAGTTCCAAACGACTCCCAGAAAAGTTGTTCTCTGTACTGGAGAAAGCATAATCTTCTTGCTGTTGAGTCTCAACCCCAAGCGCTTGATGTGGTCGAGCACGACATCTCGATGCCGAGCCGTCATCTCTCTAATATTAACTAGTCTTCTATATAGTTGAGTATACGGATGCCCTAAAGTCTCAGAGGAGCCAGTGCCACATCCATACATTGTGAATGTGGATAATGCTAGGCCGAACGGAAGAACCCAATATTGGTATACTTCGCCCCCAAAAGCAAACCTCAGGAACTTCCTGTGTTGTTGAAGGATGGATATGTGGAAGTATGCATCTTTCAGATTGATCGTTACAAACCAGTCCTTGGTACAAATCAGTCCTCAGTACCCCATTGAATCTAGGTGGCTGGCGCCCAAACTGGATTCTGTAAACTAATTGTATTGTATGCAGGACCCACTGAGACACATTTGGTATAGCTCTCCAAGCTGCCAGAAAGTCTATTAGAGAACTCAGCCTCTCGAGGCTGACCATGTGTATATTTGTATTTAAAACTTTGGTTTCCTGAAGCAAACTGATATTTCTAAAGGCCTCTTTGGGCAGGACGAACCCCCCATGACCGCAGCGCTTTCGTTGGAAACCGTCGTGCCCTGAAGTGCTGGCCATGGATAGGCATACACTCCGCTGCCATGGAGCGGCCGATGGTGCGGGCCGTCTCCTTAGTGGCACGGAGAGCTAAGTCAGTGGCCCGACACAGCTCTTTAATAGCATCGTGCCCCACTTCTACCTCGTCGTAAGTCCCTGAGCATGTCAGCCTGGTACACTTGCAAAATTCCCACAATGTGCAAACAAGCGCCAGCCCGATCCGCCGCCATGTATGCCTTGCCAACCAGAGATGAAGTTGTGCGACAAGGCTTGGTGGGAAGCGTCGGGGCTTTAAGGGACGACACAGCATCAGGGGCAAGAGATACGCAGCAAGTGTCTATTCAACCCATGGCATCATCCCATAGCCATTCTCTTTAAGCCCCAGGATCGAAGAATAATAGTGGACCGTGGGACTAGATAGGCGGGAGGAGAATGGCTTCTTTCATGATCTCGACAGTCACAAAGAGCGCTTCTCTGAAGACAGAAAGCTGAGACTGTTGTGTTGCTGGCTTCCCTTTATAGCTTCCGCCTTACACCGGCATACGTCACGAGGTGACAATCAGGATTGGACTAGTTGTACACGTGTTTCAGACACAGTCACGCTGAAGGCATTCCCCCAAAGCATCAACTGGGACGCAGCGCGAGTTCCCTCGGAAGGGAACTCGAAAGAATTTGTGACCAGTTACATGTCCTTAGATAAATAAACTTGTAAAAGGGAGGAGAAAACTTTAACATTAACGACTATGCTAACCTAACTTCATAGTATTTGCTGCACACCTGTCACATTAGAAGCTAGACAAATTAGGGCTTATTATTACTGTCATTATATAATAATATTGATATCACTAATATTTTAAGGACATTTGTGTTTACTATCGAACTGTTTCAGTTTGGTATTTCATTTCCAAAGCATCTGAAACTCTAGAAACTAGTATGATATAACAGAAAATACTGTACAAGAAGACCAATCCAGAGGAATCATACTCTGCACAGTAAAGATGCAATTTAAAAAAAAAAAAGAAGAAGAAGCAGGATGGATGGATGGAGGGATGAATTGATGGACAGCTCAAATACCAGTCATTGGTGCCATTTCCAACAAAGGCTGGGCTGATGTCTCTCGTTTAATGTTGGTTTCTGTTATACACTCATCCTGGTTGAGATAGCTGCCGTTGTTCTCAATGTCTGAGACTTCCCCTGTGATGTATTTGGATTCTGATGTAAAGTCTTCTTTGTGCCTCAGAAATGGAGTTTCCTGGCTTTCTGCTTGATCCTCCATTCCAGTAGAGACAGACTGAAGCTCCTCAAGGCCAGCTGCTTGTCCTGTCACATCACCCACAAACTCCCTAAAATACAAATGTACAGGTGTGAATGTTTGATCACATAACTTTGCTCTGTGTTGTGCCTTGCAGAACTACTTCAACAAATAGAAAACCATGCTACTTTCAACTATAATCATACCAGACATAAAAGAAAAAAGAAAAACACGAACATTTGTAAATTCAATTATTAGTTCTTTGCCAAACCACAACAGTAACAGAATGTCAACAGCAACAGAAGGTAAGCTAGCATGTGAACTTAGTAACTTGCTAAATAAAAATGAGTTGTGGCAGCATTCTTACCTTTGGCATTCCTCCTGTTTCTCAATTTGCTTGCCAGACATTATTTCAGTTTCATACATGTGCATCATGTTTTTAGACTGTGTTTCCTCCATTTTATCCTCACCCTCTTCAGCCTGTTTCTCGCTGCACCCAAATTGCTGGTGATTCTCTACATTTCTGCTCTCTGCTCTGGACTCTCGATGTCTGTGCCGTTTGTGTCGCCCACCCTCTGCTACCCCTGCAGCGGCAGCAGCCCGAAACTTTCTTGCCACACGATGCCTCCTCTCTGTATTTGAATGGTGGTTATTAACACTTGGCCTCTCCTCCAGCCCCGATCCCGTCAGGGGCAATGGCTCAGACTCTGGAGGTTCAGGGAGAGGAATGGTGATAGACATGGGTGGCTCTGGCAGGGGAATCCCCACAGACATTGGTGATTCTGGCAAGTGTAAAGGGCTTGTCTCAGGGGACATGCAGCTCTGTTGGTGATGATCACTCACTGGAGTGTCCATCTGATCCTCTGTAGGACTGCCAAACAGTACCTCACGACTGGCCATCTGGCGACGTTTCCGCAGCTGGTTCGTCCTTTGCTCCCAGACGGACATGTTAATTTTTTTACGTCTCTCACGTCGGCCAGCAAAAGCATTCACAGGCTGCTCTTCCCCTTGTTTGACAGCAGGTTCCTCCTCTGCCTCTGCAGGAGATGGTCGTCCTCGGTGGATGGCGCGCTTCCTGTACAAGTATGGTCTCCGTCTCCTTCTGCACGGACATGCTATATCTCAGTCACAAGAGTTATATCATTTGCAGCATGCACAATCACAGTTCACAAGGGGTGTGTGATAAAAATCAGGAAATTAGAATAAAAAACAATGACTATCGATTCAGGCTAAATAAAACGTAATTCAAGAGAAAACCAGGGGAAAATTCTTGAATAATAAAAATAAACAGAAGAAACAAAATAAGAGAAACAGAGTGCATAAAGGATCTACATGTCAGCAGGAAGTTTGGAGTGTTAATGAGATGGACAATGCAATGTTAATGGCAGACACAACAGATAAAAAGATACAGACAGTTTTACTTACAATTATGCGTATTCTTTTGTTGTCCATGAAATCAAATAAATGATTAATTGAAAATAAACCATTAGTGTATTTGTAGATAAGACAAACCAAACAATCCATATTGCCAGACTGCACACAAGTCAACACATATTTCATATAGATAGAAAAACTCTAACCCCCAGTGTCCACTGTCCTACAGTTTAGCTCCAACCTGAATCAAACTCAGCTGAACAAGCTAATCAAGATCTTTTTTCCTAGGATTACTAGGATTACTAGAAAGTTATAGACAGGTTAGTTGGATCAAGGTTGGAGCAAAACTCTGAAGAACAGTGGACCTCGAGGGCCAGAGTTGAGAAACCCTATGTTAAAATGTTAAAGGGTTCTTTGGCACTTCAATACCATTAATGCCACATCACGCATTTGTGCGAAATGTACAAAGTGTAATCAATGTTTTAGATTAGTTTTTTTTTCCCAGGGGTTTTGGTAGTATACTTTATATCTCTTAATATTGCAATAGCTATTGATTCATTGTAGGTCCATTATCATGTGCCCTTTCTCTCATACTATTGTCTCTATGCCCAGAGAAACTCTATTTAGCCAAAAACTTTTCTATTCATAAAACGCACAAGCTTCAGGACTAGCATAACTGTAACTAACTTTAAGCTGTGTATGTCATTATGCAAGCATCTTAGAGAAGAGAGTAACTAGTCTAAAAATAACTGAACTTGAAATTAAAATGATAATTATTTGTCAACTGGATGTGTTTCTCTGTTGCTCAAAACATTTTATGTTTTAGTCCTGATGTCACTCAACAGAGATCAGAATTTCTTCTCTACTGACAAAAGATGCACAGCTGTACTTAACACATCTGTTAAAGTAGCCAAGCTTCTATTGACTAATATCTAATATTAAAAAATTAAAAGAGACCCTACAACAGGTGTAGCCAATTCTGCTCCAGGTGAGCTGCTGTCCAGCAGAGTTCAGCTCCAACCCCAATCAAACAGACCTAAACCAGCTAATCAAAGATTACAGATTCAGGGTTACTTGAAAATTACAGGCAGGGTTGGAACTGAAGTCTGCAGGAAGGTATCTCACCAGGAGCAGGGTTGGCTACCCCTGCCCTACAAATATATGAAGGTGAATATAGACTTGAGCAGGCTAAAGGCTGGTTTATACTCACCACGTTCGCACAAGCATGAGGGTGTGCGCGGCAAAAATTCATTATGTCATTACGTTGTGGCCGATCATGCACGTTCAGTGCACAAGACCTAATTTGTTTACTACTACGTCCTTGTTTAGACTTTCTTCTGCGGCGCTAAATAAAAGTCTAAACATGGCTCAAAGCTGTCTTCTGCTACCTCTGCTACCCTAAGGAATCTGTTTATTTGGCCTCCCCAAAACCCCAAAATCCCCTCTGACTGATTGCCAGCAGCATAAACTCACGCACATATAATATTGCAAGACACCTGGCACACTCCTGTCATCATTTATTGGCAATATTTAGAAAATCACTTTTCAGAACTTTTCAAAAACTTTTAAGAGAAGGTCCAGTAAGTCAAGAAGTCATGGTGTTCATCACCGTTTACCATGTCCATCATTGTTAGACATACTTTTCATTCCTACTAATAAGAGCAGAAATTCTGATTACAACTGCATTCCTACTCAAAAAGAAGTGTCTTAGACTTGTTTTGGAACACCACATGCTTCAGGTACAGAGACCAATTCTACAGTCAATAATACAACTGATCCATGGGCTCACTGATGACAAATAGACAGGGTTGAAAAGAGAACCTCTACCAACCTTCCAGTGAGAAAAAAAAAAAAAAAAATTCAGATATATCTAGGTGACAGTCAAGCGATCATATCCAATGAAGTGACCATGTTCACAGAACACATTAACATCATACACAAGTAACTGAAACAGGTTCACAGGAATATATACGGGACAACAGACTAGCCTTATTGGAGCACACATTCCAGTACACTTCTAACTGGCCAACACACTCAGTGTGAAGCTGGTGCACCCAAAAGACAGGATTGAAAAAAGGCAGAGTCATATGCAGTACAGCAGGGATGGAAAACTCTAGCCCTCGAGGTCCAATGTCATGTAGTTTAACTTCAACCCTAATCATAAACACTTGACCTTTGATTAGGGTTGGAGCTAACTCTGTTGGACAGTGGCCCTTGAGGGCCAGAGTTGTCCATGCCTCCAGTACAGTTTGATGAGGTATTGTACATCGAGGAAACCAAATAACCACAAGATTCTCAGACAAGACATGGCAGTGTATCAGCAATTTAAAGCATCACACGTCCAAGAGTACTGAAGACACAGACCTAAATAATTGGTTCAGTGGTTTTGCGACCCATCTGCAACACTTAGGGAGTAAGGATACAATGCTGCGATGCCATTGTGGCCACAACCATCAGTTCACAACTGATGAAGCTACTTGGATGGAGTGAGTAAATGTCCTGAGCATCAGAGAAACACATATAGTTGACTACAATACTCAAAGTTCATTTTGATTTTGACAGCATTGCGGAAAAGAAACTTCATTAGAACCATGCAGTTAAGCAAAAGTATATGGTCTTGCTGTGATTGCTTCCAAACAAAGTTTCAGTTAGTTTTATGAGAAAATCTTAGTTAAAGTTAGAGTCATATTTTAAATATAGTATCGAACCAGCTAATCAAGGTCTTACTAGACTTAGTAGAGACTTGCAGGCAGGTGTGTTGAGGCAAGTTGGAGCTAAACTCTGCAGGACAGTGGCCCTCCAGGAGCAGGTTTGGACACCCCTTGTTAAGACACAACTGTTCTACCAGTCTAGTACTCTTACCTATTCCAGTGTTGCCTCATTTTATTCTCCCCAGTTTACAACAGATTGACCTATTAAATTCAACAATTCTCTAGACCAGGGGTGTTCCAGGAAGGTGTGTTGGAGCTAAACTCTGCAGGAAAGTGGCCCTCCAGGAGCAAGACTGAACATCCATGCTCTAGATTAGAGTTCTTCAACTCCAGTCCTGGTGGGACAATTTCCCGCAGACTTTAGTACCAATCCCTGTTGAACCAAATTTTGCAAGTAATTCCGATCACTTTGATTACATTGTATGGGTGTGATTGTTTAGGCTTCAAGCTCTAAACTCAGTAGGACACTGGCCTTCAGGCCTGGAGTTGAAGAGTTTTAATCTAGATTGATTGCAATCTACTTACATTCCAAACAAACATGCACTGGACGAGTGGTGACACTGGCCAAAGAGTGCTAAACAACATTCTGAGGTACTACTGACCTTAAAATTCCTGAGTACACAGCTGCTCAAAGACTAAACACCATGGTACTCCAGGAGAACTAAGAATAAGAAAAAAAAAAAATAGCTACTCCCAGTTTTTCTCAGGTAACACTCATGGTTAAAAAAAAAAAAAATCGCAGTCAAAACCTAAAATAGTGAAGGACGTTCAGTGATTCTTAGCCTTTACAAATCTTTACTGCAGGGGTACTCAACAGGTGGCCCACGGGCCGCATCCAGCCCGCCAGCATTAAATTCGTGTCCTCCTACGTCATGCTACATATAAATGTATTTTTATTATAATTTGCGTTCAAAATTAGCGTGAATATTCAGTTTTTACACATACACTAGGGTGTGTTTCCACGTACACTGCACATGACGCACATCTAGCCATCAGCACAGAACGCACATAGTGTACACGCACAGCATGCTTTTTCTGATTAAAAGATACAAGCAACTCTATTTTAAACGAGTACAAATACATTTTATATATATATATATGCAATTGCAGCCATGTCGCAAAATCTGTTAAGACATGCTTTTTTTGGGCGTTAAATAATGGCGCAAATACCAGTAAATTGACGAGCGCAAATATTAGTAAATCACGTTGCGTGATTCATTTAAATACTCTTCTCCCATAAATTTGCCGTCTGAAAGAGAAACTCCAACAAATGCATATGCAATAAGGTCAGCCGCAAAAACAACTCAGTCCATGCCTTTTCAGTGCTAATTTTGCACTGCGTGTCTTTAGTAAATCCCGACAGTAGTTTTTTAATGCCAAAAGAGGGTTTGCGCTGACGCAAGCTGTTAGTAAATCTGGCCCTATGTGGTTAAAATGTGGCCCTCTTGGCCTCCTAACTTGAGTATCCCTGCTTCACTGCATGGTCATCAGAGAGTTAAGTACAATTGCAGCTCTCTTGATTTTTTTCTTAAAAAGAGACCAAAACAAGTTCTCAGAACTTAAACATGTGTAACCACTGCACACATACTAAAGCACACAAATCAATTTCTGCCATTTGTGGTTGTAATTGATGTCACATTTGTGCTATACTGACAGGTTATACCCCATGCCTTTTGTCTCATAGTCTCGCCCCAACGAGAAAAACTAAGATGAAGGCTGGACTAGTGGAGTGGTAAAACCGGCTAAAAGCTGTATGTCACTAGGAACTTTGTTCTAATCAAAACCGGATTTTACCTCACTGCTACTTTTCAACCAGGTGTATACTATACAATATTGCTGTCGAATTTTGGCAATCATAATGCTTACAATAAGCAAATCAACAGTCTTAGACTGTGTAGTGTGCCAAGCTCATGGATTATGACATGCTCGTTAATTGCAGGCTCTGACTTCTGGCAGTAAGAAATTTTGGGTAGCAGTCCTACAATGTCACTACTTCTATGACGCCTGTCTACAGAGGATCCAGTAGGAGGACAGAAACGAATGCTGCAATTGATATGCCAACTATGATAAACCTCATTACAATGTCATAAAAGCATAAGAGCAAAAGAGCATGAACTGACTTAAAATACTCAACAAGAAAGAAACAGACCATGAAAATATCTTTCCAAAAGCCAGTGTGAAGATAGTCAGATGTAAAACCATAGAAAGAATCCAAAGGGTTTTATTTTTGTGATTTGTCTTGATCTCTCCTTGTTTACTGACTTCTGTGGTTCTGATTTTGGGTTATGTACTTTTAAATCTAAACTCCACTGTCTACTGTACTAAATTAAAGTTTCAAATCACTCAAGCTCTAATAACATATTGATTTTTTTTTTTTTTTTTTTCCTTTAAAATAAACAAACCATTCCCCCTGTAGTGTAGGCGCTTGAGTTTCCTAGCAACTCAAGATTAAAAAAAATAAAAAAATAAAAAAATAATGAAATTCTTACACCCTCAATAATCAAGATTTAAAGACAAAAGAGAAAATGATTCAGTCGTTACATTTTTTTTGTTCTTCACCTTCAAATTTGACCAGAACCAATACTGATCCAAAAACATGACAGACAAATGGTACATTCATATATGACACTTCTGTTCATGTGTTTGATGGGTCTGAAAAATTACATAGTAGCATAGTGTCATAATGGTTTAAAAGCATGTCTGAAGCACAAGAAGATTTGCAACAGTCAGCAGTCAACATCAAATTCTTGCTAGATACTATGAAGGCTTTCTCTTACCAGCTTCTTAATACATGATACAAAATTGCATCCTTAATTTGAAAAACTGCTTTAAAACAAAAAAACAAACAAAAAAAAAAAAACTTACTCCGAGAGGCCAAATTCTCTACTTTTATAACGCTGATTGAAGAACTCTTCTTCCTCCTCCTCTTCTTCCTAATACAAAATATATCTCTTCAATATAACAGAATACACTATGAGCTAACATAAAAAAAAAGTGTTATTGTTGCACTTTACATTAGTATTACTTAAGTGCATGAATACTAATGTTATACAAAATGCACACAAAAGTTAATACACTGGATACATGAATAATTAAAGAATTACTAATGAGAAACATACATAATATGTTATTTTCTGGAACATTTTCTAGCACAAAGTCATTTTATAGCACAAATATAATATGTCATATTATATTTACATGTTTATTAGAAAACTGCAAAGTGCTTTCATTGTCTTACCTTAGTTAGTTCCTGTGCATTGGCTAGATTATCCACAGCAATAGCCAAGAATACATTGAGCAATGTGTCTGTTCACAGCATCGTCAAGAATTTGGGTTCTATTTGAACATATGTTTCAAACTTGCAACAGTGTTTTCATGTGCAACTACAAAATTATTTTTTTTATTTATTTTTTTTATTATTATTATTTTTTTTTTTATAGCACATAGAAAATAGTCATGGCTTAAAAGGATACAGTTCCCAAACAAGGTTAAAACAATAAAGTATATTGAGGACCACATTCCATACTGCACTCCTCCTTGGGAGCGTATCCCATTGTACATCACCTCATTCCAGTCTTCTCCAGTAAGAATCTATGTTAAATTAAGAAATTCAAAAAGAGCAATTAAAATAATATAAATAGTTAAGGCATGCAATGTAAATTCAAAATACTTTTTGTGACTTTAAACTATTATTTAATTTTAAATAATATAATAAATTATATATTTAAATAATATAATATAATTTTTAATACAATCCCAACAAATGTAGAACCATTGTTGGTGTAAACCTCAATCGAACTGCAAACAGATGGTCATATGATTTCAAAATGGCAGCCACAATGAGAGGATAAGCAAGAAAAATTGGCTTTATATAATATATCTATAATATATATTCTCACCAACTGTTTAAAAGCTTTGCTGCTAATTAAGTTCAATATAAGGTGAATATAAGCCTTTTCAATCAAAGTATTTACAATGTTCACGTCCATTGAAGAACAGCACAGAATATAGTGATCTGGAGAGTCATACCTGAAAGACAGTCATGATGGCAGCTGGAAACGTGTCAAAATTAGTAGGCGTGTAATCTTCAAAAATGAACCTATGGAAAAGAAAGAACTGATTACTGTTACAACTGATTTAGCTAAAATTACATTTGTAATTTTATGTTTGTAATTTTTTTTTTTATCCTTGTAAGCATCCTTTTAATTGAAACAGTTGACTGCAAATGTAACCATTTGTTTTTGCTTGAAGCACAGAACTACTGCTCTTGTGAGTCAACAGCTTTTTTTTTTTTTTTGTGCATATTAGAGCTTGCACAACTATACATTTTTTTACTAGTCAACTATTCGGCAGGTCAGAATTTATATTATATAAATCACTCACTATATGTCATGCAGCACCAGCGTCCTTGCTGTTTCTGGCAAGTACAGAGGTGCATTGATGAAAAGTGTGAGAGTGGAGAGAATGTCCGCATAACTGAGATGATGTGGGTGGGAAACGAAAGTGTGCATATCTCCACTGACAGAACCATGCTGCTTGCATTGTCTTCAGTGCATGCAGTGTGGTTCGCTTATACTTTGTGAAAGCACTCTGGGTTTACTTTATTTTTGTTTACCTGTAATTTCAAATATATGTGAATTACAGTATATTATTTAAAACTAATGTCACACAGTTACTCTGAAACAAGTGTGTGCAAAGAGGAATGTTCTTTCTGTTGTCATCATGCATTGAACAAACTCAAATTTAAATTATCTGACTGACTAGTTACACACACACACACACACACACACACACACACACACTGCGTCATGTAGTGGCAGGACTAGTTGGCTAGTTAGTGAAAATCTGTGTGTGTATGTGAAGACTGTGAGGCAAAACTTTTAAATGTTTTTTACAATCTTTTGAAGTGTATGTTTTAATGAATTGATGTAATGTTTTGTTGTCATATTTGAGTATAGTGTATCTGTAGTTAAATGGTTTTATGTGTGTCTGTAAGAATGACTGAAAGAGATCGGTGCTGTAATACCATGATCAATTTCTCACCTGCCACCAAAGAGCTGCATGCCAAGTAAAGCGAAGACTACGATAAACAGGAAAAGGAGGAAGAGCAAACTGATGATTGACTTCATGGAGCTCATGAGAGACACCACCAAGTTCCGCAAGGATGACCAGTACCTGATAAAACAAAAATACAAGTTCTTTACATTGTCATTATTTGATCTTTAAACATTTATGTTGAAAGTAGTTTAGTGTATTGTCCTTTCGGAAATTCTTTTTTTGTCTGTGGAACCAAGTGGTGCACCACAGACACTCATCGCCACTGTGCAGTGCTGGTGTTGTAGTCAAGAGTGAACGTAGAAGACACATCTGTTTTATATGCCTGCTGATGCCTTTATGTAGTTTAATGTCAACAACAACATTTGCATTTGTTGGCGGCCATCATGCTTAAAATTCCTCGAAAAAATACCTTGGATAGATGTTATGAACTTACTTTGTTATCTTAAAGATTCGTAGCAGTCGTAAAGCTCTGAGGACACTGATGCCAAAAGACACTCCAGGCCTGAAGAATCCCCAAACCACTTCAAAAATACTTCCTACAATCACCTGCACAAAACAAAACATTATGCTTTGATCAGTGCCAGGATTCATCACATACATGGGTTGCATGATTATTTGGTTTGATTGTATATATATAAAAAAAAAAACCTCAGGTTTAACTTAAACATCTAAACTATCGCTTAAACAAGCTTTACTTGTTGTTTTCAACTGAATTTAAAACACTTAAAGAAGCGCTTACCCCGCAATCAAAGCAGTTAAAAGATGAATGGAAGTACAGACGGAATCCAAGGCCATACATTTTCAGAAACATCTCAGCAAGAAAAAGTCCAAGAAACACGAATTCTGCGTAGTCTGCAAATGGTAAAAAAAAAATATTTTCAGTGTCAAAACATTTCTGAAGTGGTAAGCACCTACTGTAGGCTGGATTTTTGAATACTAAAACCATGTACTAGCCTACTCTGGAAGCAAGCATCAAAACTAAATTGCTCCCATTAAAATGAATGAAGCTGTCTAAGCCCCATTCACAATAGCTATGTTTCCATCCACCTATTTTTATGTGCTTTTTTGGGATATAGCAAAAAAACGCTGGATGGAAAAGCCAAGATGCACATAAATTCTAAAAATGCACATCAAAAACTTGTGTGGTCAATTGAGTCGGATAAACTTTTTATCTGACAAGAAAATGTGCATAAACTACGATGGAAACACATTTACTGAATAAATTCCTCGATGAGCATCAAAAAAGACTTTGATGTGACTTTGCGGTGGGCCGGCATAGCTGGACCAACCAGCGGACCTATCCTGTTGCACAGCATCTGAAATGCTGTTTTGGTTATTCTGAAATGCCAAAGTCTGTTGTCAAAGTGGTTCAGTGTAATTACCTCCTAGAACTGTCTTACACAAATGTTCCCAAATTTGTTATGCAAATAGATATTTGTTGTCAAGTCATTATTCGGCCTCGGGTACATCCCTACTTGTTGTCATTCATAAAAATTAAATATGGCATCTACTCTGACAAAAAGTGTCTGCTTGTTCTTTTGAAATAAAAATGTAGGAACACTGTGACAGCTTCACAAAGCCCTCATGACAACACAACCTGCCTTGAGCTACAGAGTGCTGGATGCCCTGTTCTGCAGTGTGGAGTAATTTCAGCAACTATACCAGTAGGGACCATTAAGTGAATGTCTGTCATCAATATACAGAACAGTTCTGACATGTTGAGCAGGCAGTGGGGCATTTTTCTGTCTGACAGACCAATTTTGTGTAGTCATTTTATTAGCAGCAGTTTCACTGGAAAACATAATGCTTCCCTGAAGTGATACTGTTGGTTATAGCGTGTCTCCTAATAAAAATGTGCTTTTCAGAGCCGTAAAGTGTGCTGTAAAATATTAAGATGTTGTTTTTTTTGTTTTTTTCTTATCAGAAGCGGCATTCAGACAGTGACCTTGGAGAAGGTGCTTCAAGGAGTTTGTGGTCAGACCGCATGTAAGCTAATGTGAGCACCACAGACCAGTGCTTCTCAAACCTGTCCTAAGGACCCCCAACCACTGCACATTTTGTCTCCCTCACCTAACACACTTGATTGAACTTATCAGCTCATTGGTAGACACTGCAAAACTTGAATTTGTTGTGACCAATGAATGTTCAGTAGTGGGGGGTTCCCAGGACAGGCTTGAAAAGCACCACCATAGACCAGGGGTGTCTATTCATGCTTCTGGAGGGCCACCTTCCAGCAGAGTTTAGCTTCAGCCCTAATTAAACACACCCAAACCAGCTAATCAAAGTCTTTAGAATCACTAGAAACTTCCAAGCAGGTGTGTTGGAGCTAAAATCTACAGGAAAGAGACCATCCTGGTGCAGGATTGGACACCCCTGCCACTGACAAACTGGTTTAACTTTCAAAGCCAAACAGTGCTTATTCTTTCTTTCTGGATAACAGATGGTGCTCTAGATACATATGCCATTGGCTGTTTGACTTGCATTAAACCGGCTCTGAGGCTGTATACTGATTATATTCTGAACTTTCTATAAAGCCTAAATTTCAAACAATGACTATTATTAGTAAATTAATTACATTGGTCTAATGTATCTGATAAAATGCCACCCTGAATAACACTAAGACGGTAACAGGAATGGTCCATAATGTTTTCCACATGTTGGCTTAGGTTTCCTCCGGGTATCCCAGTTTCCCCCCACAGACATGTTGGTCTGGTTAATTGGAGAGGTTAAAACTGCTTGTAGGTGTGATTGAGAGTTGTGAGTGTGTATTACTTTTGTGATGGCCTGACCACCAAGTGTTTCCCAAAGTATAATGTATATGGGCATAAAAGTGTTTTAGAGAGGACAAGTTTAGGATTGCTCCTGTCTGCCCCGCTGCTGAGTGGTTTGCGTCTGTAAGCTCCGTATAGCTTTTTGTTTTGAATCTCTATTTACTTTCATTCCTTGTTGTTTATATTGTTAAATATAACTTACTCATCACCATATATCAGATATTGTCTAATATTGCCTGCCATATTAATCTGACATCACTAGCTTTAATCTAAATCGCTAGCACAACACGCTAGCATTTCACTAACCTGTTAACCTGCCATACGTGCTTGCCATCGTTTTTTCTTGTGCCTGTACAAGTCCATCAAACGACTGTGGTGAGTTGGATCAGTCAAAAAACACGGTAAGTCATGTCATCTTCACCTGTTGTCATTTGCACTGCCTGCCACATGTATAGTATAGCATTCTCTGTCAGCGGTGAGATTTACACATGTGATAAATGCAGCAAGATTTCAGAATTAGAGACACGCATCCAAACTTTAATTGAGGATAGTAAGAATGCAAGGGCTTTAGATACTGCTTTGGATGTGACTAGCTTAGTGAACCCTGTACATTGTTCGGTTCCGGCTGTAGAGACGGCATAGTAGTGACTGTGAGACAGCATAGTCGCGGGACAAAACACCGCTCTTCCATTCTGATTAGAACTTCAAACAAGGTTCTCCCCACTCAGTGACGCATCCACTGAGAATCCTGTTAAAAGTGTCCTAGTTATTGGCGATTCTATTACACGGAACGTGAAAATAGAGACACCAGCCACCATAGTCACATGTTTGCTGGGAGCCAGAGCGCCTGACATCAAAGTAAATTATCTAAGATTATTATTCACGCCGGCACTAATGATGTTCGACTTAGCTAGTCGGAGATCACTAAAATTAACATTAAAGAGGTGTGTGAACTCGCAAGTACGATGTCAGACACTGTAATTTGCTCTGGCCCCCTTTCTGTTCGTCGAAGTGATGAGATACTTAGCAGTCTATCATCACTCAATGGCTGGCTGTCTAAGTGGTGTCCGCAGAATAATATAGGGTTCATAGGCAATTGGAAAAGTTTTTGGGGCAGACCTGACCTGTTGAAAAGAGATGGTATTCATCCCTCCTGGGGTGGTGCTGCTCTTCTCTCTAGTAATATGGCACATAGTCTTAGAGACGAACCTTGACTTACTGGGGCCCAGGTCAGGAAGCAGACAGACTGGCTAAACCGGCAGTCTGCTAGCTGTCTCACGTCACAGAAGTCCGATAAATCCCAACACATAGAGACTCTTTCACCTAGATATCATCACATAGAGACTGTGTCTGTTCCCCGAATTAGTAAATACAAAAAAAACAAAAAAAACAAAACAAAAAAAAAAACCTCTCAAACCCATTTAAGGGTAAAAATTTAATTGATATTCAACAAATAAAAAACATAATACAGATTAACAAATGATAAAGCTCGGTTTGCTTAATATTAGATTCCTTTCTACAAAAACACTCTTTGTAAATGATATGATTACAGATCATAACCTAGATGTGCTATGTTTGACAGAAATCTGGCTAAAACCAGACAATTACATTACCTTAAATGAGTCCACCCCTCAAGGTTACTGTTATAAACACGAGCCTTGTCTGAAAGGCAAAGGGGGAGGTGTTGCTGTAATTTATAACAATATCTTCAGTATTACTCAGAGGTCTAGTTTCAAATATAATTCCTTTGAAGTGATGGTGCTTTATGTAAAGTTATCTAGTGTACATGATGAATCCCGCTTGACATTTGTGCTAGCTACTGTATACAGGCCACCAGGGCACCATACAGACTTTATCAAAGAATTTGCTGATTTTCTAACAGAGTTAGTACTGGCTGTGGATAAAGTCCTTATTGTTGGTGATTTTAATATCCATGTAGATAATGAAAAAGACGCACTGGGATTGGCATTTACAGACATTTTAAACTCTAATAACACTAAACTAGAGTTAGACAACATGTGTCAGGACCCACTCATTGTCGTAATCATACTTTAGATCTAATATTGTCACATGGAATCGATATTGATGCCGTTGAAATTCTGCAGCAGAACAATGACATCTCAGATCATTATCTAGTCTCATGTATACTTCATTTAGCAAAGGCTGCAAAGCTGACTCCCGGTTACAAATATGGTAGAACTATCACTTCTACCACTAAAGATTGCTTTATAAATAATCTTCCTGATCAGTTTCATCTCCTCAGCATACCAGATAGCTTAGAAGAACTCAATGTTGCAACAGAAACTATTGACTCTCTCTTTTCCAGCACTTTAGACACAGTTGCTCCTTTGTGCTTAAAAAAGATTAAAGAAAATAGTCCAATGCCGTGGTACAACTTGGGCCCTTAAGAGAGCAGCCAGAAAATTGGACTGTAGCTGGAAGAAAAAAAAAAAAAAAAAAAAAAAAAAATAGAGGTTTTTCGCAAATTGTGGAGAGAGTGCATGATTATGTACAGAAAGGGCTTAAAAACTGCTAGATCTGATTATTTTTCAACCCACTTAGAAGAAAACAAACACAACCCTAGGTATTTATTTGATACAGTGGCAACGAGAAATAAAGCTTCAACCCAACATGTATGCTAGACCCTACTGACTAAGCTACTGAAAGAGATGCTTCCAGAGTTCATAGATCCTCTTCTTAATATCATTAATATCATTAATTCATCATGTCATTAGGATATGTACCGAAAACTTTTAAGCTAGCTATTATTAAACCTCTTGTTAAAAATCCTACAGAATTAGTCAATTACAGGCCAATCTTGAATCTGCCTTTTCTGTCAAAGATACTAGAAAAGGCAGTATCCTCGCAACTATGCTCCTTTTTAGAAAGAAATGGTATCTGTGAGAATTTCCAGTCAGGATTTAGACCGTACCATAGTGCTGAGACAGCTCTCATTAGAGTTACAAATGATTTGCTTTTATCATCGGATCGTGGCTGTATTTCTCTATTAGTGTTACTGGATCTTAGTGCTGCATTTGACACCATCAATCACAGCATTCTTTTGAATAGACTTGAAAATTATGTTGCCATTAGTGGAATTGCATTGGCATGGTTCAAATCATACTTATCTGACGTTATCAGTTTGTAGTAGTAAACGAAGAGATGTCATATTGATCACAAGTTCAGTATGGAGTACTGCAAGGCTCAGTACTAGGACCGTTGCTGTTCACCTTGTACATGCTACCCTTGGGAGATATCATTTGGAAGCATGGCATTAGTTTTCACTGTTAAGCTGATTATACTCAGCTCTATATTTCTTCGTGCCCTGACGAATCTTACCAATTTACAAAATTAACGGAATGCATAGCTGACATTAAAAATTTTTTTTGAATGACTAGCAATTTCCTACTACTTAATTCTGAAACAAAAAAACAAACAAAAAAAAAAACATAGATTCTAATTATTGGACTAAAAACCTCTGCTTCGTCATCAGTTACGAACCTGGGTGTGCTCTTTGATACCAATCTTTCATTTGAAAGCCACGTTTCTAGCATCTGTAAAACCGCATTCTTCCATCTTAAAAATATATCTAAATTACGAAATATGCGCTCAATGACAAATGTGTTAAAAATGCGTTTCAAAGACATTACAAGTCTTCTGTTTTCAGTCAAAAAGGTGACATTTAAGCATCTCCTAAGTTAATAATTAACAATTTTTACAACAGAAACTTTAGCTTGATAATAACTTTTTCCTAGAGCTGCTGTAAAGCCAAAATAATCTCTGTCCATTAATGTTCCTATTATCACTGTGAAGCTGCTTTGAAACAATCTGTATTGTAAAAAGTGCTATATAAATGAAGATGACTTGACTTGACAAGTGTCTTTCAGGCAGGATGGGGTGGGGAAGGAGTGTATATGGGTAAGTAGTAGGGAGATGATCACATGTTAAGTTGCTTGAAAGCCACTGGAAAAAAGGGGTTCCTCAGTCTTGTTGATCCTTGCACTCCTGAGAACAGACCTGGGGCACTTAATGTCCATCTTTGGGCACTGAGTGAATGTCTTAGACTTTGGAATGCTGGATTTGTTGATGTGTAGTCTTTAACATTAACTGTCTTTCAGTTCACATGTGGAACAGTTGTCGAACCAGAGTGATTTTATTGGTCAGGATTCTCCCCATAACACATCTGTAGAGGTATCTGAGGATGAGTGTGCTCATGTCAACCTTTCTGAGTCTCTTGAAGAAGTGTAGTCACTGTTGGTCCTTTACTAAGAAAGAGGTATTCTGGGTGAGGTCCTCTGTGATGTTAACCCATCTGTTAACTCTTTACACCTGAACATCACCCCAGACAAAACAAAATTCTCTGGTCTTAATGACAATGAGTGATAGATTGTTGTCTGTTCACCACAACTAAAGGTCTCTCAACTCCTTTCTGTGTGGTGTCTTGACATTGTATGAAACGACCCCACCATTGTTTTGTGACTGAAATAGTGCTAGGTGGGTTGTCAATATCAAATCAGTGGTGGAGTGGTTCTTTGTGATTGTCTAAGAGATCCTGGACCCTCAGCCTATATGTACCCTTGAACCTGTTGATTCCAGCAGTAATGTTTTTTTTTTGTTTTGTTTTGTTTTTCTTTCCTGGCATCCCTTAATGTTGTTTCGTCACTAGCTCTAAAAACTGAAAAAAATGTTCCTCAAGTAAGTAATTGAACAAAAAAACCTTAGTATCCATCCATAGTTTCCAGTTGGGTGATATGGTTATGGTGCGGCAACAAGCTCATCTACAGTCATGGCCAAAAGTTTTCGCAGTGACATAAATTTTGTGTTTCGCACAATGTTTGCTGCTTCAGTTGTTGTGGTGTTGATTCACATTATTTCTAGATTATTGTGCAGAGTGATCAGATGCATTTTAAATAATTGCAAAAAAGCTTCACTGTCTAAAAAAGACCTTTAGAACTTTATCACAAAACCCAAATTTCACTGTTTTTTGGCCCTGGCAAAAAATGACCAGCTAACATAATTTCACTAATCATATCATCAGCACATGGGAAAGTGTGAACGAGTAGTATCATTCAGTAATCATCCTGACTGGATTATATGAGCAGGCTGATTACTATAAAAGGAGGGATGAAGTGCTTCTAGTCATTGTGTTCTTGTGTTAGCAACGGTTACCTCCAAAGAAAGACATGCACCCATAATTGCTTTGCATTAAAATGGCTTCACATGCAAAGAAATTGCTGCAAAGAATATTGCACCAGAAAGTTATCAAGAACTTCAAGGGGAGAGCAGTGAAGAAGGCTTCAGGACATCCCAGAGTGTCCAGCAAGCACCAGGACTGTCTCCTCTTAAGGATTCAGCTAAGAAATTGTGTTACCACCAGTGCAGAGCTGCTCAATATTGGCAGCAGGTGTGAGCGCATCTCCACGCACAGTGAGGTGAAGACTTTTGGACAACGACCTGGTGTCAAGAAGGGCAGCAAAGAAGCCTCTTCTCTCCAAGAAAAAGCAAAGACAGACTGAAATTCTACAGGAAGTACAAGGATTGGACAGCAGAAGACTGGTGGAGTTATTTTCTCTGATGAAGCCCACTTCCGACTATTTGGGACATCTGGAAAATCGATTGTCCAGAGAAGAAAAGGTGAACGCTACCACGAGTCCTGTGTCATGCCAACAGTAAATCATCCTGAAACCATCCTTGTGGGGTTGCTTTTCTTCCAAGGGAGTGGCTTTCACAATTCTGCCCAAAAACACTGCTAGGAATAAATAACGGCATCAAAACGTCCTGCAGAAGCAACTTCTCCCAATGATCCAGGAGCAATTTGGTGATGATCCATGCATTTCTCAGCATGGCTTGGGGCATTATATTGAAATTTTGGGTCTGTGTCATAGAGAACCTGTGGTCAATCCTCAAAAGTTGAGTGGCCAAGCAGAAGCCCACAAATTGTGATCAACTCCGAACACTAATAAGTAAGCAAGAATGGTTCACAATCAGTCAGGATTTGGCCCAGAAGCTAATATCCAGCATGCCAGAGCAAATTACAGAGGTTATGAAGAAGGGTCAACACTGTAAATATTGACTATTCGCCTATATTGAATGTTTTGCTTATAAAAACCTTTAAAACTTATTAAATGCTTATCATTTTCCAGTATACCATAGAAACGTGAAAAAAATAATCTGCAAATACTGAAGAAGCAAACTTTGCAATGCACAACATTTGTTATATTAACAACTGTTATTTAACAAATGATCGACAATTCATACTCCTCCAAGTCCACCAATCAGAGGAGAGGCTATTCCACATTTTGATGGATGACATGACTGTTTTTGTGTCTGAAACACATTGATACACAGTGCAAGAGAGGTCTGAGTTCATGAGGTGGGGGCGGGGAAATGCTGAATGTTGGTCTCATATGTTGGTATAGACATGATCAAAGATGCCTCGAGAAGGGATAGAGACAAGTGGATGGAAGTATGGGGAAACTTTCTTCTGACTGTTATGATTAAAGTTACCTGCTATAATAACAATTGCCTCTTGGTATCTGGTAAGTAGCAGGTTACGAGTTCACTGAATGCGGTGTCAACTTTAATTCAAAAGCTCTAGTTTTCTGTTTGCTGCTACGCCTCACGCAAAGTTCTTGTGATATAAATTTCAGCTTCAGCAGGGGACGTGGTGGCATGTGCAGCCTAAATATTTGTAACCTGTACTCATTCTATGCTTATGTGTTTAAATTTATTGCACTAATTGGTGGGTCCATTTGGTGGCAACAATCACAGTTGCCCTGTTTTTCGCACAGACCACCTTCGTTTTCCTTTTTTTCTTTTTCTCTCTCTCTCTCTCTCTTCCTCCAAGAACAGCAGGCGCATCAGCATGTACTTCTCTACTTTTGTGACCCTTATTCTTTCTCCTTTAGAGCAGAAATCAAAGCCCCCACTGTCCTCTCCAGGTCAGGAGGAGTATCACAAAGCAATTGTAGTGCACATATGTGAATGTGCCCGTACAAGCTCACGGTCAATGGAATATACTTTTAAAGGATAGAACACACAATGTAAAGTGAGAAAAAAAAAAAGAAAAAAAAAAACAGCCGAGGTGCTAGAGCACACCCAACACTGCACACCTTATCTGACACATCTATTTTTTGGCACTCTACTATTGATTAAGGTAGTTGTCAGGTGCATTAAGGCATGATAAGAGAGACATTCAAAATGTACAATGTGTCCTGGGAAATACCGCCCTGTGCTTTTGCATTTGAGGGGATGTAGACAGCAATGATGACAGCCACTGTTAACTTTCTCTGCAGTTAGTTTGACACCTAACTGCTAAATATTCTGCTGATTCAGAGGGGTGGCAGTTTGTTGGACATATTTATGCACAGTCCCCCTTCCTTTTTACCAGAAAATTTGTTTTGGTCCGAAGGGGAAGAAGGCAAACCTGTTTGAATTCAGGGATGTTGTCAACCAAACACATTTCACAACATAATGCTGCCATCACCATGCTTCACAGTAGGTATGGTGTGTTTTGGGTGGTGTGCTGTGTTTGCTTTTCGCCAAACATAGCGCTTGGAGTTCAGTCCAAAAAGGTCAATTTTGGTCTCATCAGGCCATAACACCTTTCGCCAGATGGCATCAGAGTCTTCCAAGTGTGTTTTTGCATAGTGCAAACGAGACTGAGTGTGGCATTTTTTTAGAAAAGGCTTCTTTCTTGCCACCCTGCCATACAGGCCAGCTTTGTGTAAAGCTTGTGAGATGCGCAGACCGACCAGTCCCAGCTGTAAAGCCTTACCCTTTATGTACACTGCACACGTCTGCAGCAGATTATGACTCCAGCGAGGTTTTGTTCTGTCCTCCTACACGCTGTCAACTCACACCAGGAGCATTTCAGAAGTGAAGCGGCTGGATTCGCAAGACCATGAGATTTGCCTGTCCGACGTTGTTTTCCTTGAATTTTTTTTTTTTTTTTTTTTGTGTTTTTAATAGCTAAATGGTTATATTTTGTCCGGTTTAATTGTGTATATTGCTATGCCCTACTTTGTTTTGCTGTAGCCTACAGACGAAGTTAATACATTTAAAAGTCCAGTTATGGATGACAATGATAAAAGATTTTCAAGTTTTTCAACTTTGAATCTCTTGCCATCAACTTCTGGCCTCCTAGTGATGTGAAATATGATCAGGAGTCTACATAGGGTGGTTATTTTGACTTTATTTTGTATTTAAACTGCACGGCTTGGACGCAGCATCCATCAAAAACAGACTTGGCGTCTATCTTTAGCGAAGCAGCGTGGCAAGGTGCTTCTGGGACGCTTCTGAAACATGGCGTAAACACAAACATTAAGTGGCCGCGTCGGATCCGTAACACCCGCAGATGTATGCAGTGTAAATCCGGCTTTAGCAAGTCAAATGAGATAATGATATTGAGCGAATGCTCTCCACACATAGTATACGTTCATCAAATACTTTCCACAAATCCACTAAATCCCAGCGTTAGCCCATTCAGAAATACTGGTTCGTTGGCAGAAACCGCTAAAAGCCACTTCCCTTTGTCAGCAAAAGCCTCTAAGTCCACAGAAGAACCAATCGGAAGACGCAAATCGAATCATAAGATTTCAAGATGAATGACAGTGTGCGTATGAGCCAGATTTCAATTGCCCATCACAGGATTTTGCGAGCAGCAAGTAAACACAACAATGTTCCTTCTGCTGCAGTAAAACTGACAGAAACGGACGTTTTACTATGTCTTCCTGTCCAAATAGGTGGACTTAGAGGTTTTTGAAAAAAAAAAAGAAAAAAAAAAAAAAGCACAGATGGACTTAGCTGGTTTTGCAGCAAAAGACAGTCACATTTGTTAAATACCAATTAATTGACTAAAGTGACATTTTTGAAAATAAGGCATTTCAATAACTGACTTATTCTCATTGGCATTAAAGTTAAATTACTGAACCTAAACATAGGAACCTGTTAAAAAAATGCTCATGTAAAAGAAAACATGTCAGACGGACTTAGAGGTTTTTGCATCTGAACTCTTCATAAATATATATATACACCAATCAGGCATAACATTATGACCACCTTCCTAATATTGTGTTGGTCCCCCTTTTGCTGCCAAAACAGCCCTGACCCGTCGAGGCATGGACTCCACTGGATCCCTGAAGGTTTGCTGTGGTATCTGGCACCAAGATGTTAGCAGCAGATCCTTTTAGTCCTGTAAGTTGTGAGGTGGGGCCTCCATGGATCGGACTTGTTTGTTCAGCCCATACCACAGATGCTCGATTAGATTGAGATCTGGGAAATTTGAAGACCAAGTCATCACCTCAAACTTGCTGTTGTGCAAACCATTCCTGAACCATTTTTGCTTTGTGGCAGGGTGCATTTTCCTGCTGAAAGAGGCCACAGCCACCAGGGAATTCCGTTTCCATGAAAGGGTGTACATGGTCTGCAACAATGCTTAGTAGGTGGTACGTGTCAAAGTAACATACACATGGATGGCAGGACCCAAGGTTTCACAGCAGAACATTGCCCAAAGAATCACACTGCCTCCGCTGACTTGCCGCCTTCCCATAGTGCATCCTGCTGCCATGTGTTCCCCAGGCAAGCAACGCTCACGTGATGTAAAAAGAAATGTGATTAATCAGACCAGGCCACCTTCTTCCATTGCTCCGTGGTCCAGTTCTGATGTGCACGTGCCTCACTGTTGGTGCTTTCGGCAGTGGACAGGGGTCAGCATGGGCATCCTGACTGGTCTGCGGCTATGCAGCACCATACACAACAAAATGTGATGCACTGTGTATTCTGACACCATTCTATCAGAACCAGCATTAACTACTTGAGCAATCTGACCTACAGTAGCTTGTCTGTTGGATCGGACCACACGGGCCAGCCTACGGTCCCCACGTGCATCAGTGAGCCTTGGCCACCCATGACCCTGTTGCCGGTTCACCACTATTCCTTCCTTGGACCACTTTTGATAGATACTGACCACTGCAGACCGGGAACACCCCACAAGAGCTGCAGTTTTGGAGATGTTCTGACCCAGTCGTCTAGCCATCACAATTTGGCCCTTGCCAAACTCGCTCAAATCCTGTATGCTTGCCCGTTTTTCCTGCTTCTAGCACATCAACTTTGAGGACAAAATGTTCACTTGCTGCCTAATATATCCCACCTACTAACAGCTGCCGTGATGAAGAGATAATCAGTGTTATTCACTTCATCTGTCAGTGGTCATAATGTTATGCCTGATTGGTATTGTAAGATAAACAGAACCTCAGATACTTTGATCTCCTGAGATGTGGACAGTACAAACAAATACAGCCATTTGTCTCCACAGTGAAGTTGCGAGAAAGCTTCTTCCCATCCTGTCCTTCCTTCACATTTGTTCCTTCTCACCCACTTCCTTCCCTTTACACATTCTTCCCTTCACTCAATTCACTTAGAAAGATTATATAAGAAGTATAATGTTCTGTCAATGCAAGTGAATTAACTGTCATGTTTGGTATCATTTAAAATGTCTCAGTGCGACTGGTACAATGGTCTCGTCTACATGGAAGTAAACCAAAAGGTAATAAAGGTTTTAAGAGTTTAGAGATACTTTGGTTGCTATAGTGGGTGTGCCCCTTTCCCAGGGTCCTTCATCTAAACTACCTACTGTTCGCCAACAAGGTGCGAACTCCCTAGGTCTGCGACCCTAGTCAATGCAAATTCCTATTGTAAGTTCATGCCCCACATTGGGGATGTTTTGTCTTGGTCTGAGTATTTAAAGAAATGTTGCAGAAGGCTCAGGGGAGCGATTCTGTAATCAGATCAGCCCACATTGCTGAGTGTCCAGGACATAATAAATTGTTACATTTGGTTTTATTCTGACTTACTCTGAAATTATTGACTTCAGTAGATTATGATGTATCCATTGTTACCGCAAATCTGCGTCAGGTTAGTAACGGACTAAAGTCCAGTTTTGAGTGGAGCATTGGGGCACGCCAACTGAGATTTTAGAGCTCCAACTAATGCTGGGCATTAGTTCAAGTGTACTTAGACTGTGAAGGCTAATAAAGGGAATTTCCATTTAGGGCAACAGAATGTTGACTGACCAACCTAAATAGGGTGAGCCTTACCTCTGTTTAATGTAATGTTACTCTAGCTAAGTGTACATGGGAAACCATGGCATGACCATACCAAAACTACTATTAGAGAAGTATTGGTCGGCTTATATCTGGAGTAGTGATCATGACCTCTGACTAGAGATAATGTTGCTTTAATTCAAGTGTACACAGATCTATGGGGACTAAATAAAATACTCTTAGAGTGAGTAAGCATGGGAGCAACCCTCTAAATAGTATAGTCAATTACCTCTGTCTATGACCAAGACTGGCCAGTTTGTGATCGTGGGCCCGCATAATAAATGAACGGCTGTTGCGAGGACCCTGTGCGACTCTGAGAACCGAATGAACGAGAACAATAAGAGTAAAGAGTAAAATAGAATATTCAAATGTGTAGCTAAGCTATTATACAAGTGACCAATAATCAATTGACATTCTAACCTAAATTCAAGGTCATAATAAAATGGAGTCAGATAAGAGCTTAATTGGAATTAAATTTAATTGGTACTTTGCCACGCTGAAAAGACCGAACGTGCAAGAAACCTTCCCCGTCCTGTGGGAAAACCGCCGTTGGGCCCATTGGGCGGGCCTTACAGTATATGTATAAAGTATATGTATATACAGTATATATTATTATTACTTTTAGTAGAAGCAGTAATATAATAGTCAGTATTAGTTGGGGGGGGGGGGGGGATTAGACACTTACACTGAATAACAGTGAGCCATTCCGGTTGATTGTGATGAACGATGGAAACACAGATGGTGTTGAGACCCACCAGACTGAGGACTATCCAATAGAAGCTGTCGGTTTTAACCATGCGACGAATAGAGATTCGCAACATGCGTTCCTTGCGCCGCATGTAAGCAGCAGGACCTCGTCTTGCTGTTCGTATACCAACTCTTGGTCGGGGACCACCTGACACGCAAAAGAAAAAAGAAATCCATAGTCTCAAAGAATGTAATTTGTAATTTGCTGTTTGTTTACTATCAGAATATCAATGATGGTATTTCAAAAGCCTGAAAAAAATGGAGAAGAATTTATGGAATGTGTGTTAATCATAGCTGTTTCCTTCCCTTCAGTCAATCAAATTGTTAAGACAAGAAAATTTTGAATGGTACCCCAAACATAAAAACTGATTACACAAAGCAAAACAAGTCAACTCTTAATGTGAATGAAAACAGAGATGACATTTATATTTTACTCACCAACTGTAGAGATGTCAGAATATTTCTCCTCCCCTGGTCCTCGACGCCTTGCATTTTTCTTGCTGGTGGCCCGTTTCAAAACTAAAATTAAAAGGGTTAAATGGCACCACTTGTTGGCCTTATGTTTCTTATCATGAAGGTATAGAGAGCCACAGTATATATAATAAATATGTTGTTACTGTCTGGAAGCATTTATTGTAGCTGTCATTACCTAATTGCAAAAATTCATTTTTAAAGGATTAGTTCACTTTCAAATGAAAATTACCCCAAGCTTTACTCACCCTCAAGCCATCCTAGGTGTATATGACTTTCTTCTTTCAGATGAACACAATCAGAGTTATATTAATAAATATCCTGACGCATCTAAGCTTTATAATGGCAGTGAACAGGACCAACGAGTATAAAGCTCAAGAAAGTGCATCTATCCAAAGCAAAACGTACTCCATATGGCTCCGTGGGATTAATAAAGGCCTTCTGAAGCATAGCGATGTGTTTGTGTAAGAAAAATATCCATATTTAACAAGTTATAAAGTAAAATATCTAGCTACGTTGCGTCAGTAAACTTTTTTCGTAAGTTGAATACTGAAGGCGTAGGACGTAGTGTAAACGTTTTGAACTGCGAGAGGCATTACACTTTCTTCGCAAGTTGAAGTAAAGTAAAGCTTGGGGTAATTTTCATTTGAAAGTGAACTAATCCTTTAACCTGTGAAGACATCTCCATTACAAATTATTACTTTTTGAAAATAGCTATTATTTATTTTTATTGAGGCTCTGCCTAGAGGCCGTAAGAAATATTATTTTGGGCTAAACTCTTCCATAGGTTATAAATGTATGATTATTATTATCAAAATTAATCAATAACAGCAGTCTTTAAATCTGCGCTTTCAAAACAGATTTTTACATTTTTAATTTTATGTAAAAGTCTTGCATTTTAGGTTTAAAACTGGTTTAAAAACCAAACTCTCCATAAATAAGACAATACATTTATTTTTGTGCAGCTCTCTTAAAATGAAATTCATACCATCTAGCGCCGACCTCCCAGAATTTTTGTTTTCTTCTGCAAGCATTACTTCCTCTTTAAGAGAGAGAGAGAGAGAGAGAGAGAGAGAGAGAGAGAGAGAGAGAGAGATGATATAACATTAACATTAAAGTAACATAATTAACTCAAGATTAAATTGATTATTGGTCTATTCAGTTTGCTTTGTGGAAAAGTGTGACAAGCTGTAGGCCTCTTAAAAGTGATCTGCTATACTGTAGAAGCATCAACTATTCTAAGCACAGACATGCACATATACAAACACTCCAGTCAGTGAGTCAGTGTCACCTTTTCGTTGACCCTTCACTGCGTGGGAGAATGAGCAGCTTCACACACTCATGTTCACCTGAATGTTGTGTTCAGGTGGTGGGTGGCAGGGTGAAATGTGAAAAGAGTGGTGTAGGTGTAGTACACAATCAGAGCACAGTCTGTCACTGAACCTGGGTAAAGACATGAAACTTTGCTAGCCTGGCTGAAATGATTTTAAAAAGCAAAAGAATACAAATAAAATTGCATTTCAAAACAAACACCTTATACCACAGTAGTTTTAGTAATTTTAAGAATGTACTGGGAATATTTTAGTAGCATAGAAGCAGAACAAGTTTGAACATTCAGCATTGTTTCTACTAGCTACTGTCACATCTACCGTGTCCTGTCAGCAGATATTACTGCATCAGTGGCATCTAAAAATCACTGGATGTCTCACTGGTCTCAAGAGCACTTTTACCACTCAGCATACAACCACATTTCCTCTTTGTCTCCCAACAACTCCTCAAGAACATTTCACCCACCCTTCTCTGATAACTTTTTTTTTTTTGTCTTCAATTCATTGTTGACTAATGAAAGCCTTTTGTCTTTTTCAAGCTATCTGAATTAGCAACACATTATCACTCCCAACCAGTCCTCGTCAGGGGAGGCAAGGGAGGCACAGCCTACCCAAAATTTTGATGTGAAAATGGGAGGAGGAGGATTTAATGTTAATAAAATTCCCAGTTATTAATTTCATGTCTCCGAATGTGTATTTTTGGTTTTAATTTCACCCCTGTAACACCATAACATGTTACTGAAATCGAAAGCACCGCTGTTCTTTCACGAACGTTCTGAATCTGCCGCTGTCATTACAACCGCTAAGGGGATAGAGAAGGGGAGGGGGAGGCACAAGAGCCGAGCTTGTCTTGTGCCTCAGTTGATAAAAAATTAGCCAATCACCATCGAATGTTTTACATTCAGCGCTTAGGAGAGTTGAGAAAAGATCCATCACAGGGGAGGCTAGCCTCCCTTGGTATAACAACCAATCATCATAGAGATGTAAATTATGTGAATAATGTTGATATTAGTTTGAACTGCTACCGCTGTGCTGATAATGTACCAGGTATCTTAATTATGGAGAGTAGTAATATTGAATATTTGATAGCCAATTTACTAAGCTATCATTCAAACAGTATCTACAAATTAAAAATGAAGGAAGATTCCACGCCTAAGTTGGATATATAGGCTACAGCAGTCAGCTTCACTAAATGGCCCAACGCGCTCTTTTAACACAGACATTTAAGGCGGGATGGATGTTTGCTTCAAGTGGCAGACTATTTGAGTGAAATTATATTTGTATTATCTTGCTGTATATGTGTCATTTTCTTTAAATTCTCTGTCTATAAGTGAGCAAAAAGACAATTTAAAGCAGTTAAGCTAATAATAATAATAATCATAATAATAATCCTCAGCAGGGGATTCCAATATAGTGTGCCTCCTCAAATTTAAAACCCACGAGCCGCAACTGCTCCCAACTCACCACATTTGGACGCTTGTCAGGACCCCTTGAAAAATAAAGGGCTACGCTGTGTTAAAAAGTGACGCCAAGGGGTCCTGACCGAGCATCCATATGTGACGAGTTGGTAGTGAGAACATGTTGCCACAAATCAAATTATTTAAAAGAATCAATGTTTTGAAGCATTCAATCCCAGACGTATTGCAGGCTTGTTTCCCACCCTTACATTTACACAGCATGTTAAACATACAAACTGTATGGACAGTCGTGACCTAATGGTTAGCAGCAGGAAAATGTAGGTGGGGAAGTGAAGGAACAGCGCTCTCTTCCACCCTCAATAACCACGACTGAGGTGCCCTTCAGACCCCCAATCATATTGTGTGTGTCCACGGTTTGTAGTTTGTGTGTGTTCACTATTCATTGCTCCTAATGTGTACACTAACTTGGATGGATTAAATGCAGAAGACAAATTAACGTCACATCACTTTCACTGTATGCTTAAATAGAAGAAAAAAAGAAATGTATGATCACTGATCAACATGAATGAATCAACATTCATGAATCAACATGAATGAACGAGACCAACCAGCCAACCAATGCAAACACTAACAGAGCATACAAGAACCTGATACAAAACCATGGCACCAGTATCCATCCTAACTCATTTATCAGACAACAGTTCATTACAAGCTCCAAGATACATCTGTAAACATGTTACTGTTCTATTGCTTAAAGGGATAGTTCACCCAAAAATGAAAATTTGATGTTTATCTGCTTACCCCCAGGGCATCCAAGATGTAGGTGACTTTGTTTCTTCAGTAGAACACAAATGATGATTTTTAACTCCAACTGTTGCGGTCTGTCAGTCGTATAATGCATGTCAAAGGGAACTCCATCTATAAGAGTCAAAAAAACATGCACAGACAAATCCAAATTAAACCCTGCGGCTCGTGACAACACATTGATGTCCTAAGACACGAAACGATCGGTTTGTGCGAGAAACCGAACAGTATTTATATCATTTTTTACCTCTAATACACCACTATGTCCAACTGCCTTGAGTGCACGCACGGCATCCGTTGCGTGAGGTCTGAATGCACTCTGATGCCGGAAGTGATCGCTCGCACTCATTGACATATACACATGAGAGATCACTTCCGTCATCAGAGCGCGTTTTTAGACCTCACCAACCGGATGCTCAAGGCAGTTGGACATAGTGGTGTATTAGAGGTAAAAAAAATGATATAAATACTGTTCGGTTTCTAGCACAAACCGATCATTTTGTGTCTTAGGACATCAATGTGTTGTCACGAGCCGCAGGGTTTAATTTGGATTTGTCTGTGCATGTTTTTTTGACTCTTATAGATGGAGTTCCCATTGACATGCATTATACGACTGACAGACCGCAACAGTTGGAGTTAAAAATCATCATTTGTGTTCTACTGAAGAAACAAAGTCACCTACATCTTGGATGCCCTGGGGCAAGCAGATAAACATCAAATTTTCATTTTTGGGTGAACTATCCCTTTAAAGGGTTAGTTCACCCAAAAATGAAAATTCTGTCATTAATTACTCGCCCTCATGTCGTTCCAAACCTGTAAGACTTCTGTTCATCTTCGGAACACAAATGAAGATCTTTTTGATGAAATCTGAGAGCTTTCTTTCCCTCCATAGACAGCTACTGTATGCAACAGACACTTTGACTCTTTAAAAAGTTCATAAAGAGATCGTAAAACAAATCCATATGAATTTAGTCTAAATTTTCTGAAGAGACTTGATCGATTTATATTTAGATTGAATTTAGGCTTTTATTCACATATAAACATTGATCAGTGAACATAAACAGAAGCTCAAACAAACCTGCTTGATGCACGAGAACAAACCTCTTCCAGAAGCTCAAACGTTCTGTGTAACACACGAGAATGAACCTCATTGGTTCAAACATGCCTGAGCTTCCCTTCACCACACTGTTGTGTGAGTTGATGAATTTTATATGTGAATAAAAGCCTAAATTCAATCTGTTCATCATATAATGCCATTGTGTCTCTTCAGAAAATTTGGACTAAACCGTTCAATACATATGGATTAGTTTTACAATCTCTTTACGAAGCATCAAAGTGTCAGTTTTGTAGCTGTCTATGGAGGGACAGAAAGCTCTCAGATTTCATCAAAAAGATCTGCATTTGTGTTCTGAAGAGGAACGAAAATCTTACAGGTTTGGAACAACATGAGGGTGAGTAATTAATGACAGAATTTTTGGGTGAACTATCCCTTTAACAACAAGAAAAAAAAAGTACAATTGCAAAGTACCAGTATCTTGCAAGCAATACTGTCAACACAGACCAGGTCCTCGAATCCACATTTTGACAGCATTCTAAAAAATCCAAGTCTGAATATTTGTAGACTAGCATTCCCAGCAATATTTTGGATTTAAATGAATACATGCTTCTGACTTGTACCTGCTCTGTCTATCCAGGCACGGTAGCCGTTGAGTTCTCTCTCCACCTGCTGCTGTCGTCTAAGCTTCATGAAGGCACGTCTGTTTTCCACTCTCTCTCTCTCTTTAGCAAATTCCCTAAAGAAATATTTAGAAAATTAACTGTCATTACACACGTTCACATTCAGTAAATGATTAATAGAATGGACATAATTTAAGTGCTTTATAAGTTCTGACCTTTTACAATCCATAAAGGCATGAACAGCTAAGAAACACTGTGGAGGCTGATTTACATAGAGTACAGTAATCAATCCCTAGTGAACCAATCATCCAGAGTGTGTGGTTTTCAGCCCACCCACGACTACAGGCTCACCAGAAGGCAATAATTCTCTCATTGAGTGAAAACTAAAAAACTAATAAGCTTTTTTTTTTTTTTGCATATCAAACCCTGAAATTATTGGATAAGAATAAATAAGATTAAAGATTAGTTCACACAATAATGAAAAATCAGTCAACATTTAGACCTACTTGCATTTTTTCCATGCAATTACAATGAATGGGGACTGGAGGTTTTAAGACTCAAACAAATATACAAAAAGCACCAAAAAAATATTTAAAAAGTGTAATAAAAGTAGTTTATATGACTTGTCTGTTTTATACAAAGATTCAGAAGCTATAAGATAAGCTTTATTCACAAACAATCCTGACATCTGCTATAGCTCTCCTTGGTACATATTCGATTGTTCATAAAAGAAATAGTGATGTTGATTAATCAACAAATTTGATCCTGTTCACAACATCACTGTGGATGATTCTTCAACCACAAATCACACTGATCTGGTTCTTGAGTTAACTTCAAGTTTCAACTTTAAGTTCAATTTTGGTCTGTTCCACACATACTGTATGATTCCAGAAGATGACACAAGTCATGTAAACTACCTTAATACGTAAGTAGATGCTTTTGCATCCTTTTGATGCTTTAAAGTTATAGTCCTCATTCATTGTAATTGTTTATTATTATTATTATTATTATTATTATTATTTCTGTGCTGTTGTGCCAAGTACAAAGTGCAAACAAACAAACAAACAAAAAACATTACAATTACAATTTCTCCTTTTGTGTTTCATGGTAAAAATGAAAACAGGTTTGGAACAACATGAGCGTAAAAAAATTATGAAGGAAATATTTGTGAAACTCTTACCCAGAAAGAACACCCAAAACAAGGTTGAGCACAAAAAATGAGCCGATAATGATGAGAGGAATGAAATATATCCAATTCCATGTGGGTCCCAAAGCATCATTAGTCTGTGGAGAAATAACAATAATCGATGTATAAAGTAAAAACTGAGAGGAAAATTATTACCTGAAGATTATTGTTAGGTGCTGTGTTAAATAGTTAAACAGTTTTTTTTTTATATATATATAAATCATTGCTGTCTGCAAAGTATACATTATGTTTGAATAAATGCAATATAGACATTTACAGCATGATTTCAACTCCAATTTTATTGTTTTTTCCTTAAAGGGTTAATTCACCCAAAAATGAAATTTCTGTCATTAATTACTCACCCTAATGTCGTTCCAAACCCGTAAGACCTATGTTCAACTTCGGAACACAAATTGAGATATTTTTGATGAAATCCGAGAGCTTTCTGTTTGGCCGACGCTGTACGCGTGAGCACCACAATGTATGTGTGTGCAATAATGAGCCAGAGTTCTGACGTAGAACCAGGAAGCGCTGCACTGTGTTTACAACGTGAACAGCGTAGGAGACTGACGGGGAAGAGAAGAAATTGTTGAAGTCGTTATTTTTGTTTTGTTTCTGCGCACAAAAAGTATTCTCGTCGCTTCATAACATTAAGGTTGAACCACTGCAGTCACATAGACTATTTTAGTCTTTACTACCTTTCTGGGCCTTGAAATTGGTTATGACGTTGCTGTCTATAGGGAGGTCAGAAAGCTCTCGGATTTCATCAAAAATATTTTAATTTGTGTTCCGAACATGAACGAAGTTCTTACGGGTTTGGAATTACATGAGGGTGAGTAATTAATGACAGAAATTTCATTTTTGGGTGAACTAACCCTTTAAAGGAGCAAAATCCTGTATAAATAAGTCATATTAAGCAAAGATATTCAGTTGGAGACTGAATATATATGATGCTGTCATATTTTTATATAGAAATCACTGCAGGCACTGCAGCTTCATTTGTTAAGGTTAATGAGGATGCATAAAGATAAATGATGGGTATTCTATCAATGTAAATTTAAATCCAATAAGTCAACTATAAAACTGTATGAACTCACATTGTACAGGACGGCAGTCCATCCCTCCATGGTAATACACTGAAAAACTGTTAGTACTGCAAACAAGATGTTATCAAACTGAGTGATGCCATCATTGGGCCCAATCCAAGAGCCACTGCAGGTGTATTTATCAGGGCACTTCCTCACTCCACAAGCAAACTCAACCTCAGAAGAGTCCACTGTCTCATTATCTGAAAGAATGGTGACAGGAATATTATATGATGCATTTAGTGACTACACAATTATAGTAAATCAAAAGATTGCAGAAACGTTATGCTACTGTAGTTTTTTTTTTTGATAAACGACCGTATTACATATTTTTTTTATCAAACATAACTGAACACATTTTATATTAGTGAAAGCAGTATTTTAGTGATGCTCACTTTGTTTGCAGTTCAAAATAAATAAGTTTACATTAAAATCACCAAGGAAGATTTTAGAGTTAGATATTTGGGACCAGATTTACTAAACGGGGCAAATTAGCATGAGAGTGCAATTCCACAAATGCGGCAATGGGAGTGACAAGTTTTGCGCGTGATCCACTGCTGACATGCAAATTAAAGAACACAGACGCAGTCAAATCATTTACATAATGACCAACGCAATCTACCAAGAGCAGTGCAAATTAGTGTTGGGGTCGCAAATAAGCAGACCTGATGCTTTGAGGTGAAGCTCATCAGGTGCGGGTCGACAGGTGCAACTTGTTACATGTAATATACGGATAATGTCTTCCTCTGGCATTCCAAAGAAATTTAAATATTTTCTCTCTTCTACCACACACTCTCTGTTCTCTGTGGTGTCTACTCCTAGCAGCAACAATTGGAGCCATGTCGCAAAATGGGTTAAGACATGCTTTTTATGGGTGCTAAATAATGGTGCAAATACCAGTAAATTGACTAGCTCAAACATTAGTAAATCACGTTGCGTGATTCATTTAAATACTCTCCTCCCATAAATTTTGCGTCTAAAAGGGAAACTCCTACAAATGCATATGCAATAAGGTCAACCGCAAAAATAACTCAGTCTTTGCTGCTGACCCTCAATGATCCAATTCAATCATACTAATAAGCAAAAATGATTTTAGTTAAACATCACATTTGTGTTTCATTTTATCTTTTTCTTTTTTTATTGCTGATGTAAGAGCGTTGAACTTTCTTTTCTTGCATCCTATTCTTCTGCCATCCAGAATGGCAGCACAGCTGAAAGGTTTGTTTGAGCTGCGCCCTCTACTGCACAGGTGTGAATTTGCATTTCTTTCAGCCTGAAGCTCATTCATTTCACTTTTGGTGTGAAAGGGCCTTTACATTTGCCAAAAATAAAACAATCAAGCAAACCCAGCTCAGGTGAGAAAAATTAACCCAAAAGTAACGTAACACATTACTTTCCATAAAAAGTAACTAAGTATCGCAATTAGTTACTTTTTTAAGGGAGTAACAGAATATTGTAACACATTACTTTTAAAAGTAACTTTCCCTAACACTGAATGCAATACAGTGAACAACAAGGCTGTGGTCTCCCGGTGGTTTACATCAGCAATTAATTTACAACTAAACAAAAGAAAATGTACACTGTCTTGCATTTCATAATAAAATGTGATAAGCTCAATTCCGACTCATTTTCTGTAAATTCCTTTTCATGGATTGGAATGTGTTCAGATGATTGTGGGTGACTGGAGGAAATGAAGGATACACTTGATGCATCTTTCAAAATGCACTGAATGAAGAGCACAAAATAAAGGCTGCCTTCCAAGGATGCCTTGAGACTGCCTTCGAAGGAGCTTGGTGACGTGGAAGCCTAATTTTGCAGCCTTACTAGGACACAGCTTTCCATTTGAGAAACACCCTAGATTTCACCTCAATCACAGTCAAACATTTTACTGTTTAGCATGGCCTTGTTAGTCTCTGCTGGCATCTTTCTCCATTGAAGGCCATTCAGAAATGTCTGTGTATTTTCATGAAAATAAGATTGTTAATAACATTAGATGTTGTACTCGTATTGTTTTTTTTTTGTTTTTTTGTTTTTTTTTGGAGTGTGAAATAGATCTAAATATTTCCTTGTCTGCTGCCTTTGATGTCACAGCTCAGGATAGACACTAATGAAGGGCTTGGGAGTGTGAGAATTCTGCTGGTGCCTTCAGCCAATCACAGTTGTCATGATATAATTTTCCAGAGGCCCTTAAGTGATAAGTCACATGGTTACATTTAGGTGATTGGCTTATGGTGCGTTCAAGTCATGTCGGAAAGATCATTTTAACAAGTTAAACACAAATGAACCCCACTACAAAGTCATAATTATAAGTGGGAAACTCTGAACTTTCTTTAAGGCCTAAGATTTCAGGTTGGGGGCATGTCAGTGAGAAAAATGGCAGTCTGTACTGATGCTATTTTTCATTTACAATAAAAAGTCTCATGCAAAATATATGATAGTATTGTACAATTACGTTATACTTATATCTTATATTGTATATTGTACAATTACAATATACACATTTTTAATGCACCATGCCCCGCCCCTCTTCGTCACAGACCTGTAGTGTACATCATCTTAACATTGCAAGTGGTAGCTTAGTGATGAGCATGATGCAAAACGACAGCAAAGGTCTGCTTGGCTCTCTGAAGGGAAATTTTAAATTTAAAACTCTGATTTGAACCATTGATAAAACCAAAGTCGTTTGCACTATCTGTAATAAGGAATCTACATACCATCGAAGCAGTTCTAGCCTGAAATATCACCTAAAATCAAAGCATGTTTTAGAAAGCTCTACATTTAGCACAACCCCGGCTGCTACAGTCAACATGCTCCACCAAACCTGACTGAGAGCAGGCAGTACAAATGTAGTAAGTCTACATCGAAAAAAAACAAACAAATACAACATGTTAATACTGTGGAAGATAAGGGGTTAGTTGAAGCGTTTCGAATTACGTCCTACAATACAACCTACAAACCACCATACAGTACTTTCAAAAATAAAAGAGGACGTATTAGCTCCAGCTAAATATGTTGCCCTGACTGGAGATCATTGGACCTCGGTCAGTAATCACAACTCTAGGTGTTACTACACACTTCGTCAATCATGACTGGAAACTTCAGTCTTTCACATTAACGGTACTGAAGACAGTACATTCTGATGCATGTGCCAAACAGTTCCTAACAGATGCTGAGGAGTGGGGCATCCACCATCGGAAGAGACAGAGCTCTGGTTGCTGCAGCAAGAAAACTTCTGTATGATCACATGCAATGTCAAACACATATTGCAGAGGACCAGCACTGTTTGCCTCTCTGACAGTGGGTTTGTTGATGCATTGACAGTGTAGCAAAATTGTAGGACATTTTAAGCACAGCCCTTCAAATACAGAGGAACTACATCAGCAGCAAGCAGCACTTGGACAATAGAGAGAACAACTAATAAAAGATGTTTCAACAAAGTGGAACTCGTCGCTCGCTATGATTACCTGTCTCTTAAGGAACCAAATTTGTTTGTTTGTTTGTTTGTTTTTTAACACCATGCTAGCTTCTGTGGCTATTTTCATGGTGAGAAAATTTATGGTAAAATTATCAATCTATTTTTGCAAAATACTCAAACTGTATTTGGCTTAAGGAACCAAGAGGTTATTAAAGCTACTTTAGTCCAACAGAAACACAGGTTAGACCATGCTGACTGCAGCTGAGTGGGACAAACTGCACAAGCTGCAGATCCACCTTTCTCAGTGCCACAAATCCTATTGTTATTGCATTATTTTTTAATTGCATTTGTTTGTTTGTTGATTAAAATGTATTTGTGTCACACAATATACTTTTGTGCCACAGAAAATCATGCCTAAATGTCTTGCTCTTATTGAGCAAGAAAAAGGGTGCCCATGGCAATAAAAAAAGTCTTTAAAAATTCCATGAAATGGACTCTACAGAATGTAAAGGATTTTAAATCATCCTTTATAAATTTATGCTAAATAAATAAGCTTTACTTCCCTAAACTTTATACTGAATTTCATTTATTGTTTATATTTATTTATCTTACACTTCAGGAATTTAACTGAACTCCTTGGGGTGAGGTTTATATCTCATGCTCTGTGGTGCTGCCTGCACTTCGCCATTTTAACGAAGGTCTCTGATGAGGATCCAGCCTATTGTGTGTGGTAAGGTAAGGCTGCCTTCAAGACCTTGCTGAGTGGCAAGCTGACATGAATGGCTGAAACTGGCTTCAGCTCTTGACCCACTTTTTAAGGACTTGTAGTGCCTATCAAGAGGAGAGAGGGAACAGGTGTTGTCCAGCCTTGAGAAGATGCTAGAAGAAGCAGGACCCAGCACAGGTATTCCACAACCCTGTGATAATCCTCTTGCTGGGTTCAGACTCCGAATCAGAGGAGAAAAATGAGCTTAGCAATGCTCTACATCACTACAGCGCTGAGCCCAGTATTGAGATGGATAAGTGTCCTCAACAGTGGTGGTCAACAACATTCAGGGGCCCACGTTAAACTGTCTTCCTAAGGGGTCGTTCACACAGAACACGTTTTGGCATTCCAATGCACTACCCATTGTTTCCATTGTTTTTCTATGTAAACACGCACTAGATGGACGTGTATCACCGTTGCGCTCGTGTCTTGCACATGACGCGGTGTTCTAAAAATGCGGCTAAAGTTAAAATCAGTCCAACTTTGAAATTATGTTTTATTAAAAAAGTTTGGGGGGAACACTTTCAAATGATCTATCCAATCATCACGCCGTTCCAACCAGCAAACAGCAATCAGTAATCAACATGTCTACCAATCAGCATGAGTGGAGGACTACATAAATAAGCAGTCGACTCACCTATGTTCCTCGACAGTTTTTCAGCATCCCTCCACTACCCCGTCTCCTCACACTCGCCTGGTTCCTAACTAGAATAAAATGCGTTTTTCCCCATTTCACTGCCCGTGTCTCACGTTTTTCAAAGCAAAAACGCGTTCTGTGTGAACGAGCCCTTAGCCTGCAAAGATCTGGCCACCCCTGCAAACTCTGTACTATGCAAAAGACTTTTCTCACTGGCTGGCAACACTGTCCAAAAGAAGAGGGCATCTTTAAACTCAGGCAATTAAACAAGTTTGGCAACTGGTTGAATGAGAAAGAAGAATTTAGGTCAGTTTAACTGTGTTTCTCTTAACTTATGACCACTGTACCCTAAGGGACAGGCTTATGTTCATTAATAATACAAAATGACCATGTAGCCTAAGTGATAGAATTATGTTCAATAATAAATAATAATAAAAAACTAATTTTTGTAATGTCTATCCAATGCTCATCTACCATAATAATGTCTTTAAATGATATTTTTTGGGGTTTCTCAGCAAATATTCATGGTAAACATTCAACATCGCCTTTGTCATGCAGGGTGGGTGGGAAAGAAACCTCAGGTGGAGCCCAGGGCCTCAACTGGGCTGTTAGCCTCAGCTCATGTTTGGCAGCTGAAGGATGACCCAGGGAAGCAGCTGAAGTTTCCGGAAAACATTAAAAGGATGGCACTCAGGCCAGATTTAGTCTTAACATCTGACTGTTCCAAGCAAATGGTCATGTTGGAACTTACTGTCCCTTGGGACGACTGGATAGAGGAGACCCATGAGCACAAGAAGGCCAAGTATCTTGAACTGGCAGAGGAATGTATGGAGGCATGGGTGGAGGGCCTAGTGCGAGCCCACTGAGGTGGGCTTCAGGGGCTTTGCAGGACAGTCTCTACATCGGACACTCAGTCTCCTTGGTATTAGAGGGTTGCGGGAAAGAGCCACAAAGAACATCATAGAAGCTGCAGAAAAAAGCTTCAATGTGGCTGTGGATCAAGAGGGGTGATCCATGGTGTAATGCGCTACTTGGACACAAGCTGGGGACTGATCACCCCCAGCTGGGTGTCTGATATATATACACATACATATATTCATACAGCACCTTCAAAAGTTGAGTAAAAACATAGAAAAAAAGCAAAAACACACCTGATGCACATTCTTTACTCATCATTTTTTAGAAGTAGAGTTAAAAAAAAATATTCCTAATTTTTTTGTAAAAAAGGTACATGACCATTTTGCTCCAACCAAAGTGACTTTAACACACTTGATATCGCAATTACTTATTTCCAACTCATAAATACAAACTTCCCAGGAGGACTTGAACGCACCATTCAAAAACCTGTCAGCACCCAAGATCAAACATGACAGATTTCAAATTGCATACTGCATGGCAGCTGTACTGCATTTGCCATATTACAAATATCCTGCATTCCTGTTTTTTATTTGAGTTAAAGACCAAAACGTTTCTCCATACCTAGTATATCTGGAGAGGGCAGGCAAGTGTGGTGTAATTTGCCACTGTAAAACTCCAGACCGATGATAGCGAACATCAGGATGGCAAAGAAGAGCAGAAGACCGATCTGCAGAAGGGGCACCATCGCTTTCATAATGGACTTCAGAACTATCTGTAAACCTGGTGGAATTAATCTGGATTAATACAAAGTACTTAATTCCAATATGTGGTTTTACTTTTAATACCAACTATTGTGTTTGATATGTGTCTAGAGTGACAAAATGACATTGCTTTTGATCAGGGGTGTCCAATCCTGCTCCTGGAGGGCCACTGTCCTGAAGAGTTTAGCTCCAACCCCAATTAAACACACCTAAACCAGCTAATCAAGGTCTTTCTATTAGAAACAGAGATGGTCTTATTATTGGGAGATACAAGGGTCCGTGGCTGTACCATTTAAAAAAAGCATAACAGCTAACTTGGATCACGTATGCCTTGATACCCAATTACATTACAGCCTTGACGTCACTGAATTTCATTCAGAGTTGAGTCAATCAATGTTTGTGGTTACCATAAAAATGAATGAGAAGTTCCATAAACTGAATCACACCTGTCACGCAATTGTACATAACTTCTATTATAAAACAGCATTTTTTTTTATTTTTTTTTTGGTGTAAAGTCTAAAAATAGATCATTCTAAAACCAATGTTTAACAGCAAACATGTTGAAGATTAGTCGATGGGCTGTCGATTCATTAAATGATAAGCTATTTCCTCACAAAAGTGGTTTATTCAGCATAGTGAAGCCTCTCCTCCATTGACATCCATTAAAAAAAAACTGCATACCGCAGTGTTAGCAGGAATTGCGCTTTTTTTTTGGCTAAGGTTGCAGGCTTGCCTTCAAATGGCTTTGTTAGAAATTTACAGGCTGGTGTGTTGAGGCAAGTTGGAGCTAAACTCTGCAGGACAGTGGCCCTCCAGGACCGAGTGTGAACACCCTTGTTTTTGATTATTATATGTAATGGAAATAGGATGAGTAACTTACTGGGGATACCCGAGACTAGTTTGAGGGGTCTTAACACACGCACAGCCCTCAGGGTTCTCAGATCCACCGGAATATTCATATGAGAACCAGCAGTGGCCAGAATCCTGAGGAAAATACAAACATACACACACACAAACACACACACAAATGAAAAGGAAAACAAGGCTTCATCAAAACAGCTGTTAAATGTGGCCTAATTTTTTTAAATATTCTTTTATAAAAAATAAAATGTGATATAATAAATAACACTTTACAACAAGGTTCATCAAGGTTAATGCATTAGGTATAATTAACATATTTCTTAGCATTTAAAGTTGATGTATTATAATATGAATTACCACTACATTAATAAATGCTCTGAAAAAAAGTGTTGCATTAATGCATACCTAATGCATTAATTAATGTTAATGAATTTCTAATAGAAAGTGTTAAGATTAAATAATATTCCTAAATTAGTTGAGGCTATAATAACATGTCAGGGTAGGATGTCGTGCACACAGGTCAGTTTAGGAATGTCACCTGTTCATCCTGATATGTGCCGCATTTAAAAGGTCATGTGAACAACCGCACAAAAGAAATGGGAAGTGGGCACTTTGGCATGCGGTGTGAACATTATTAGTGAGAGCTGTTTCAGCAGTATGTGCACTTCCCAGAAATGTCACAGTGATAAATACATTTGACAAAAATATCTTTGAGCACTAAGACGATTGTTAATATTCAGGAGAAATTTAAAGTCATGAACTCAAAGATAAATTTGAATAAGAGAATAATAATTACAGTATGGAAGAGGAAAAAGGAAAAAGCTAGAGTCAGAAAGAGAGCGAGCCATGGAGCGAGTGAGTGGGTGAGTGGATGAAAGCAGTGCTTGGGGGTGTAAATGGTGTGAAAATTCAAGGTTGTGAATCTTTCTGTAGCCTCCGGAGCTGCAGCACGTCCGTACTATTGTACATCATGATTTGCATCAACAAATCCTTCATATCAGCTACAGGAACAGAGAGGAGCCTGTTTCATTATCCGTTTTTTATAAACGCTGTTTCTTACAAGAGCTTTCAATCTGTGATTCAAAAGAACTTATGTAATGCTTCCTGATCAAATCAATAGAGAATTTACATGTACTGTGTTTAAAACATATTGGCAATCAAAAAATAGGACAGTATGTTTAACAATAATCTGTCTTAATGTTTAACAACATTTAACAAATTTACTGTAGTGTATGATAGCGTCTTTAACACAAAGGCTTTTTTTAACAATGTGTTTTGCATATGTCTTAACAAGCAATTATGTTTGTACCTTTGTGTCGTGGCATACATTTCTATCAATCAGTGTAACATGAGCAAACACTATTAATTATTTCACAATTTGGCTTCTTTGTACCTGCCAGTGAAAAAGCTGAAATGCAAACATGAAATGAATATGGGCTCACCCACACATGTACACCTACACACAGCACTGAACTGAGCTCTGAGAGGCAGTGACGGGGGGAGGGGATGGAGGAAGATGGAGGAATAACATTATCAACACTTAGTGGTGAATCATCAGCTTATCTGCAGCAAATGCTTCATATTTCACACACTATGAAAGAAAAGGCTTCATGCCGAGTCTATGCTCTGTTCTGAACATCTGATCGCACTATATGCTCATGCAACTTTGTTGTCCACATCCTCAAGATACAGGGGAAGAGGGAAACCCTTAAATGGTTAGTTCACCCAAAAATGAAACAAAAAAAAAAATTGTCATCATTTACTCACCCTCATATCATTCCAAACCCGTAAGACTTTTGTTCATCTTCAAAACACAAATTAAGATATTTTAAATGAAGTCTGAGAGATCACTCCATTGACAGTCCACACAACTGTCAATGAGTTCGATATCGTAAAAAAAAGTTCAGAAAGAGATCGTAAAACTATGAATTGAGCAGTTTAGTCAAAAATTCTGAAGAGACACAATCTCTTTATATGATGAACAGATTGAATTTAGGCTTTTATTCACATATAAACATTGATCAAAAAACAGAAGCCCAACCGTACTTGACGCGGGAGAGCAAACCTCATTGGTTCTTGCAGAAGTGCTAATATGCTGCATAACCATATATGTCGCACGTGCTACAAAAAAAAAAAAAAAAAAAAAAAAAAACAATCTCTGCGATTGACAAATTTACCTCAGTAGCAGTTTTGCAAGTATGTGAGACAGAGCCTCTTGTTTGTGTGATGTGAGCATTTGTTGTGTGCTTACTGTGTGTGAGGTTAATCTAGGACTTCACTGCACGATATCCGAAATTAAACTGAAATCGTGATGTGGCTTAGTACGATTATGAAATTGCAAACATTTAAAAAAAAATATATATATATATTACTTTGTGATTCAATAATTCATGCATTAAAGGGTTAATGACGTTTTTACTCCAAACTCACTTCATAGCGTCATTCAAATGTGTTTGAAATAACTTCCTTTTGTGATCTGATGTGGCTTCATATCATAGAATGAGGCATAAATGCTATTATTTTATAGTATTATATTTCAGTGATAAAGGCTATGTCAATTAGCATTGCACTACAAATATACTTTATACTTATGAACATACTTGATATGTTTAGAAGAACATAGATAAACCATATATTGTCGCAATCGTATGTTTATTGTCTTCATGTTTCATCAGTCAAAATGTGTCTATCTGTGACGTCATGATTGATAGCTGGGATTGGCATCTTCTCTGAGCAAAGTAGTCACTGAGGCACCAACAGACTTTTTTTCGGGATTTTTGGGAGGAGATTGGAGCTTTAACTTTAATTCCTACATTTCCATAACTGTTTATTTCACACCAACATAATGAGTTGTTCTGCAGTAAACTATTATATATATATATATATTTTTTTTTTTTTTGTTTGTTTGTTTGTTTCTCTCAGTGGATGAATAAGATTTCCTGACAAAAATTAAGAAATTACCATCACAGATTTTTATAATAATAATTTAATATTTTATAATAATGTTTTAGACCTTTGTACTTATTTATAGGGAAATGAAGTGGAATTGTCAAGTGCCCAACCAAAATGGATAGATGTTGTTTGGATTGTGAAAACTCAGTTTTTAAATCCTAACCGATTATGAAATCTGGTTGCAGCACACACATAATGAGAATTTTCCCCGATTTTTTTTCTCGCAAATCTCAAACATGCACACACTACAAGTTTTGAAAATTGTAGCGCAGCACACACTACAGGATATTATTAAGATTATCATGGCCATAGGAGCACCTCATGTGATCTCATTGGAAAGCGGATGTAAACATATATACGTACCAGTGGCCTGTTGCATGAAGCTAGTTGAACAAACTCTGAGTTTCAGAGTAGGTTTGGAGTTGACAAATCCAGATAAATCCAACCTGGTTTAGATCAGGATCAACTGTTGCACAACGCTCGGTATAAACTTTCTCTGTAAACTCAGGTTTAATCCAGAGTTTGCAAAGCGCGTGCACCTGAAAGTGTGACACGTGCGGCAAACAGCCAATCACACGGAACAAGGAGAATGTCAGTTTGATTCACTTCTCGTGAGAGAACCGCGCAATTCATGTCTCTACCGAAGATTAAGAGATCGTTATGAAAAATGTGAAATTAAACGCATTTACAAAGCAGGAATATACACTGATGCAGTGAAAGTTTGAGAAGGCAGCTGAAAGAAAATATCTGACTATATCAATGCATGTCAATCAAACAAATAGGCCAAATAATTAATATAGTTTCACAAAGAGCTCAGAAGAATACATGTAAGATTAATCTGTTTAAAAGCTTTATATAGCCTATTATATTTATTTTAATTTAAAAGCAAAGTTTAATATTGTCAATTAATATAATAGGCCTAATTATATGAGTATGTCATATGAATTATTCATAGTTTTAATTTATTTAATATAAATATAATGAATAATTAGCAGCAAAAGATGAGCAATTTTGTCTCTAAAATGTTTTCACTATAAACTGATTTAATTTGGAGCGAGAGATACAGGGGGAGTGGCTTTATTGCATCAGATACATGTCACTTTACTCACAGCTGTGATCTCTAACTCAGAATAAAATCTGCTCAGAAGCAGGTTAGCCATGTAGCGTAAGTTACCATAGCAATGAAACCTGCTAAAAACCAATCCACCTTCATGAGCCCGAAAAACCAGAGTTTACTCAAACTAATCTTGAACTTACCTGGGTAGAAACTGAAACCGGCTTTGTGCAACAGGTCACAGATCGTCGCTGATATCTAAACAGGTAATGTTTTACATTTGCTGTAGCTTTCTACACTCACCCAGTATGTTAAAAAGCATAGCGATTTCTCCCCAGATTCTCTTTGTCCGTACGGTTGTGTCATGTTTTCGAAGACTCGTTATTCAAGCAGTCGTGTTTTTTAAATAATTAAACACTGTGTCATCAGAGTTGATGTTGTGGCTTTATTTTTGTCAAACACGCGCATGTGTCATAATATTAACCTTTTATGAAAATCAAGCTCGGACGGAATTGCGAGGTTTGTTCATTCACGATAGAGACAGGGCGGAGTTATGAGGTTTGACTGACAGTTTGAGGATCCAATGGAGTTACGAGGTTTTGTCACAAGCTCTTGTAAATCCTTTTTAATTGGTTAAATGGTTAAAATCTGCATATAGGCGTAAAGGGTGACCAATAGAGACAGAGCGCATTTAGGCCACGCCCACACCGGGGGGAAAATAATCCAACCGTCTCCATTGACTTTGTATTGCGTGAGGCTGCCTCCTTGTCATTTCTGACTTAGAACAAAAAACAGAACAATGCCTTAAAGCCGCTGTGTGACAAGGTGTACAGCAAACAAGCTAAAAAAACCCAGAACTAAGTTTTTATAAGCTACCGAACCGTAAAAGCCAGCCTTTAAGGAGACAAAAGTGGATACAAGCAATAAGACGTGAAGCATCATTAGGAATTATGGGTAAATTTTGGGATCCTGACACTCAGTATGCCTCAGTAAGCCTACATGTGCAGTAAACATTTTGTCACTGTTAAGTCAAATATACAAATGTCAGTTTTATATATTATATTTCCTGTCGCTGATTACGTTCCCCTCCAGTGGGCGTAGTTCTCATAGTAATATGACATGTCGTGCTCCGTCTCAATCGCCTGTATCCACTTTTTAGTCCTTAAACGCTCGTTTTTTGGGTCGACAGCTTATAAAAACTTCTGGGTTTTTGGTTCTGGGGTTTTTTTAGCTTGTTTTCTGTACACCTTGTCACATAGCAGCTTTTAGACATTGTTCTGTTTTTTGTTATAAGTCAGAAATGACAAGGAGGCAGCCTCGCGCAATACAAATTCAATGGAGGCGGTTGGATTGTTTTCCCCCCCAGTGGGCGTGGTTTTCAGATTATGACGCGTGTCGCTCTGTCTCTATAGCATTGATTAAAAAAACAAAAAGTTGCATATGAAAACTGGAAAATGCTGCCTTCGGAGGACATATTTCAAGGTAGGAAGGCATCAAGGCACGTCCGAATCCAATGTTATCTTCATTTCCTGTTTCTTGAGATTTCCTGAGATCGATTTTTGATAGATAGCATAGCTGTATCCTTCACTGCCTTTTCAGATATCCTATAATCCTGTGCTTTCCATTCTGTGACAGTTAAGCTAGAAAAATAAAGATGGCGCCCGAAAGTTGCATTTGCTGGTCAGTTTGTGTGTAAATGTACGTTTTTGACCAACATTTTCCACTTTTGATGTAATTTCTAGTGAGAAATTACTACTGTAGTAATTAAATATTTGTTTAGTTTATTATTGGCTGGCTCCTGCGTCAGCATCTGCCAATACTGAGCCGGCGTTCTGACGTTCCTAAAAAAAACTGTAACATATTTTGAGATGACTTGATGCATCATCCAATATATTAGGAAATATGAATATTTTACTCTAAACTCATAATCTATTATAATATAAATGATGTATAATCAGTAGCTGCAGTACGCAACTTTGGTCTCTTCATCACCATCTGTGGTTGAAGCATAAAACTGTATGTCACTTGTGAAGGACTTGTTTTAAGTCAACAGTGTTTCAGAACTGCTTTTCTGTGCGGATTAATCATCATGATCACCATATCAGAGCGGATCTGTCATCCTGCTCCAAGACCCACTGAGAGTAGGTTGGAATACACTACACAACTTCAACAATATGAACAGATTTTAAAACACTAGGGATCCACTTGCAGACTTTGTAAATAGTTACAGAGAAAATTGGGCGACTGAGGATCACACACATTCAAGTCTTTCCAAACACAACAAACTAATGCAGAAAAATGCACCTCATTGTAAGCTGACACATGAAAAACCAAACTATATGTGTTCTACTATCAGTTAGAAAACATGTTTTATATCAGATTCTACACAACAACTACTTATTGTAACCATTTTGTAGCAACCATCTACAACCGATTTGGTCTACTTAAACGATTTGGCTCAGTGCAATTATGAAATCGCAAAGGCTGCAATTTATTTTATGCGCAGCTTGTCAGTAAAGCACGGCTCTGTGATCAGTAGTAAATGCTGCTCCATCTGAAAGCACTCATGTTTGAGTCACTTATAACATGCATTTGAAAAAGCAACATGCATCAAACATCTTTCCAAACATGAGAAGCATTTATGGACCTCTTGTCCAACAAAAAACATTTAATAACATGTTTTTACAAAAAAAAAAAAAAACTCACTTCATAACGTCAGATGAGTGTTTACAGATTGATGTAAACGATGTCTTTACTACTTCTCTGGACCTTGAATGTGGTAATTTCATTGCTTTCTATGGGAGATAAAAAATAAAAATAAAAATAAAAAAACACTTGGATTTTATCAAAAATATATTAATTTGTGTTCCGAAGATGAACAGGTTTGGAACGACATGAGGGTGAGTAATTAATGATAGAAATTTCATTTTTGGGTGAATTAACCCTTTAAGACCTGCCACAGCTGAACATGATGCGGATCTCATTTTCTCACGAATCTTTAAGTTCATTTACGACGTTATTTAACTAATTTAAGACTGCTTTTATGAGGATATCGACAAAACTGGCATTTTGGCATTTCTCTGTGTTATTGTTTGTTTTAGCGCGAAAGAGAACTCCATACAGGCGTGCGTCTTTCTGTGCAAACGAGTTGTATGTGTATCACACAGACATGACATTCACAGACAGCGCTTTCTCGTTTGTCTTGTGGCGCTTGAATGGTTTAAAAGCATTTGCGTGAATTGTAACGCTAGCCAACTTATTACAGAAAAAACAGTGATAATTGCGTTTATGTGTGTGTGTGTGTGTATATATATATGTATGTATGTATGGGTCATTGACGAATAAGGTTTTTAAAAGTGTAAAAAAACATAATGGAGATATAATTAATTTTGAAGGTTTATTAAGTGTTAACAATGAGATTATGTGGTTTTTATAATCAATTAACACTGCTTTTGTCATTTTTCTCAAGATGGACAAATTTGTCACAAAAAAATTCATTCAGTTTAACCAAAAATGACACTTTTGATTATACCGAATGACAATATTTTCAAACAATGCTAACAGGCTGATATCTAGCTAGCTAGTTAGCTTGCTAGCTAGATAGCAAAAGGACAATCAAACATTTTATATTTAGTACAAGTTTTTTAAAATATCACAACATTTTCCATGTTTTACAGTGGTTGTACCGAATGACTTGATGTTTCGGGACATGCGTATGAGCAAGTGAAAACATGAAGTTTTCAAATAATTAAGAGAGTTAGTTACTTTGCTTCATGACCATGTGGTCCTTTGCAGGTGTCTGAATGATGTCACATCTTGTCACGTAATATTGACATGACTTGCATGACTTGATCTAAAATGGTCGCTCACTCCGAATGACATCAATAAAATTCATTTTTCCGGACATTTTTTCTCATAACAAAGCAACGACTTCTACACATAATTTTAATACCATTTTGGGTATAATATGTCACAGTTTACTTTATTTTGCTATCCTCACTTACATAAATGAACTATAGTGTTCTGCACCCACTAGTAAAAAATATATCAAAAATGTCTGAATAATTTTTGGTTTGACTGTATATACTAAGTTGGTCTTCAGCAGGGACAGCTAATCTAATGCTTTAGCATTGTTAAAGAGATTTCAGACATGCTGCATCTCTGTACCTGCAGTTCAGCATGCTGATAAACTCAAAAATGAGGGGTTAAAAAAAAAGGGTTATGAGATAGAAACATACAGCAGGGAGCTGTCAGTTCAACATTATGATACTCATATTTGTTTTATCATGTCAAATGCAAAGTTTCTCCATATGTTCCCAGCAGACCTGTGAAGGAAAAAATATCAAATTGGCTCTGTCCCAGCAGATTCACTTGCAGCTAATCATTAATTTCAGATGAAATGAAAGCCACAAGCAATGGCCTACTGGCCTTGTTTCAGTTCCCAGATGAGTGAAATGACACATGTAGTTTTCTTTTAAGTCTGACTTACTTTCGCTGTTTTTAAAGAGGTCAGGTATGTTTGAGCTAAAAGTGTGTCAGATATGTAGCAGGGATAATTGGTTTGATTTCAGATTTCAACCACCATTCTAAGATCAGAATGTTAGGAGAAAAACTGGCGAGATGGAAAACTAAAATTTTAAAAAGGGTGTATACAAATCTACAGTTATGTGGATCTTTCCAGGCCAAACTAAGAGCAGCTGCTATGAGCATTCAGATATCACAACCACGGTGGGCCTCATTCATGAAACACAAGCAAAACAAATTTCTCTGTAAAAACATTTTGCATTTAATATAATAATTTGTAAGACTGGATTTATGAACAATTTACACATAAATATGTTCTGCTCATGTTTTATGAATGAGGCCCAGTGGATGCACTGTAAAATGTCTATAAAACCAGAAATTACACCTTTCATTGATTTGATGTGTGTTAAAATCAATGTCAGACCGTTTCCCACCTTTTAACATCTGTTAAAATGTGGAAAAAAAAGACCTGGCATGATTTGTCTTAATTTCATCTATTAAATGGATAAAAGGTAGGGTGCAAAATCATTTCTTGCTGTAGACACCCACATTACCTTGACAACAGGGAGTCAAGATTTAGCTGGCTAGCACAGGCTGGAACTACACCATTATGTGTGCTGTAAAGCATCTTTCTCCACTGACAGCCATTCAAAAGTAGTCATGTATTTTGACAAAATATCAATCATTTCATTATATTTTAGTGGATGTTTCATGAGGGATAGTTTTTTTTGGAGGGCTTTTAATAGCGTGAAATAGACTGTTTATTTCAAAACATGTTTTCTTTGCTGCAAGGACTTGATGCAAATATAGTGTGTTGCAGTTTAAACTGGTTAGATTTTTTAGGGAAATGAAAAGGATCAAATATTTTATTCCCTCAGTATCCTACAAAAGCAATGTGTTCCACACAAAAACAATAGTTAGTTCAATAAAAAATGTTATAACAAAATGCAGCATGATATTCTACATCTATGGCTGTAAAAATGTCGACTTTCGTGATTGGCCATAATAACTGCAGGTTGTAGCCAATGGACATGCTTCTCTATCAGTGCACATTCTGCGAAAATCTGATCAGAAACTCTTACTTTAATTGATGTGATTACAGAAAATTTAATATAGATAAAGCTGTGTTTATATCTAAAATTATCCAGGTTTAATCAGATTTAATGTAAACTGTCTGATAATGTCTAGCCCAAAAATTGCTTGTGTTTCCGTTAATGAGACGCATATTGAGTGAACACTGTATCATGACCTCATGTGATGAAGCAGATTGTAAGAAGGAGGGGGGAGATCAACTTATTCATACTCCTTAAATTCTTCTTCTTCAATAAATAAATAAATAACTAAAATAGAATTTGAAGTTGAAATTATTTTAGAAAATTCTAAATAGAGCTACATGTTGTTTAGGTAGCAACGTAGTTTTGGAAAAAATGCCAATGTCTATGGTATTGTCCTCAAAACAATAATGTTTTAAAAAATGATAAACACCACATTTCAGCCCTTTTAACCATTGTTAAGAAAAGCGATGAGTCATATTATATATTCTAGATACCTTATTATTCAAATTATTTTGATTTTTAGAATGCACATTAGCGTTCCTTTCCCTTAAAACTGGATTCACCTTTATATGTGTTAGTTTTCAAAGTACTAAACTGAGAGATAGCCTTCCGAAACATTCTACAGTTTTCTTTAACCTGAGGACAAATGTATTTAAAAGGTTTGTGTGACCTCTTAAAGGTGGCAGAAGTAGATTTTGAAAAACGCTGTTGGAAATTTTTGATATTTGAAATCAACCCAAACAAACCCACCCCTCTCTTCATTGCTCCGCCTCCAAAACTCACACTCCAATCCTAACCACCCTGCTCAGAGTCGGTCTCGAACCCTGGCCTGATCGCTGCTGGCAGGCGAGGCGAGTGCACTAACAATGACGCCAAACACAACATTCTCTAGCGGTCATCAATACGTAGTGGTTTACCTGCACAACTCTCACTAGCTGGCCTGTTACACAAAGCAATGCAAGAGTGGATGTCTGTTTATCACAGCTGACGCGCAACAAAATGCTTCACGAAAAATAAAGCGCAGTTGATGAGCGAACGACAAGGAAGCACAAAAAATGAACGCACAGTACACAAGAGTAAATACAAAGTTTTCGTTGTTAGTCGCCAACAGCACAGCAGCTCCAGACAATCAAAACCCAGTGTTACTCACATGTGAAGCGGAATCAAAGCCGCCTTCGCGTCTGTTTTCAGGCCCTCCCGCTTAGCTCTCTCCAGCACTGGAAAGCTTTTCTAATATTAACGCGGGTCCTAAAGCGCTTGCCCAGTCATAAACCTTTATTCCAGTGATATTCTTTTGAGCTCTTTTGTATTGTGTCCCATCTCTCGGTCTGCAGTTTTTTTTTGTTTTGTTTTTTTTCTTCCCCAAATCTCCCTCTTGCTCGTTCTCTCTCCTTGACTGTCATACGCCCCCCATAATGCTGATTGGTTACACGTGTGTTATTGGTGTCGGCCCGACTAACTTCTAAACAGAAAATTTACATAATCCACCTTAAAAACTCTGCATGCACCGCAAATGCAGATTTTTTACACAATGTATCTTTAATTTGGCATAAATTACACAGGTTATCTCCAAGCACATATTATGTTGAATGAATGAATTTTGCTTATTTTTTCTGGTGTGTTAGTGTCAATATAATCAGTTGTTAAACAAATTGGATAGATTCTGTTTATATATTTGTTTGCATATAAATTTGGTCTTCACAATGATAATCAGTACTTATTGTTTGTTTGGATTCTACAGTCCAGTTTTTGTATACTTCTGTCACATGATCTGTTCCCATCATAATTATTTAACGTATGTACTGAGCAGTTTGATTTCACCATATCCTCATCAGACAAACACTCAGTCTAAGCCAGGGGTGTCCAATCCTGTTCCTGGAGGTCCATTGTTTTGCAACGTTTAGCTCCAACCCCAATTAATCACACCTAATTCAGCATCAAGGTTTTACTAGACATATATGAAACTTCCAGGCAGATGTGTTGAGGCAAGTTGGAGCTAAACTCTGCAGGACAGTGTCCGTCCTGGACCAAGTATGGACATCCCTGGTCTAAGCTATTGAGTCTTTTGGCTTCCTTGCATCTACTAACTTGTGTAATGTCTTGTGTAAATGATAATAAACAAAAACCAAAGCACAAAATGTTAACCTGTGTGTTCTTGGTATGAAGAACACACATTCACTTGCCTGAACAGATAAATGATGGGCTATACAACAATAGTGTATTTATACTGTTACTGCTCTCATAAACATGATTACTTGTGTTACATTTTTAAACCTACACTTAATTTCTAACAAAAATAGTTTAGCAAAATGTGTATTTTAGTCAGTGTATTTTTTGTGTGTGTGTGTGTGTGTACTCCTATTCTACTGCTCACTGATACTTGAGATAAGGGACAAAACATGTTTTGGGTGTTAAAAAAAATAATAATAATAACACTACATTATTAAAAATGTATATTTTTGTAGACAAAGGTCTCAGATAATGAACCATGTAAGGGAACAGGTTTTTATGAAAATATTTTTCTAAAAATGAATATTTATTCACTTCATAACTTAATTTGTGTCAACTCTGTCAGACACACTAAAAAGCATGCTAATATAATTGAATCCATCCAAAAACAGTGTAAAGTATTCAGTTATGTAATATTGGTGTTCAGTAAAGGAGCTAAGTCATAAAATACACTGCTCAAAAAAATTAAAAGAACACTTTTTAATCAGAGAATAGCATCAAGTCAGTTAAACTCTGGATACTAGATATTGATCTGGTCAGTTAAGTAGCAGAGGGGGTTGTTAATCAGTTTCAGCTGCTTTGGTGTTAATGAAATTAACAACAGGTGCACTAGATGGGCAACAATGAGACGACCCCCAACACAGGAATGGTTTTACAGGTGGAGGCCACTGACATTTTTTTCCCTACTCATCTTTTCTGACTGTTTTTCACTAGTTTTGCATTTGGCTAGGGTCAGTATCACTACTGGTAGCATGAGGCGATACCTGGACCCTACAGAGGTTGCACAGGCAGTCCAAATCCTCCAGGATGGCACATCAATACGTGCCATTGCCAGAAGGTTTGCTGTGTCTCTCAGCACAGTCTCAAGAGCATGGAGGAGATTCCAGGAGACAGGCAGTTACTCTAGGAGAGCTGGACAGGACCGTAGAAGGTCCTTAACCCATCAACAGGACCGGTATCTGCTCCTTTGTGCAAGGAGGAACAGGATGAGCACTGCCAGAGCCCTACAAAATTACCTCCAGCAGGCCACTGGTGTGAATGTCTCTGACAAAACAATCAGAAACAGACTTCATGAGGGTGGCCTAAGGACCCGACATCCTCTAGTGGGCCTTGTGCTCACTGCCCCGCACCGTGGAGCTCGATTGGCATCTGTCATTGAACACCAGAATTGGCAAGTCCGCCACTGGCGCCCTGTGCTTTTCAGATGAGAGCAGGTTCACCCTGAGCACATGTGACAGACGTGAAAGGGTCTGGAGAAGCCGTGGAGAACGTTGTGCTGCCTGTAACATCATTCAGCATGACCGGTTTGGTGGTGGGTCAGTGATGGTTTGGGACCTCTACAATGGCACCCTGACTGCCATTAGGTATTGGGATGAAATCCTTGGACCCATTGTCAGACCCTAAGCTGGTGCAGTGAGTCCTGGGTTCCTCCTGGTGCACGACAATGCCCGGCCTTATGTGGCGAGAGTATGCAGGCAGTTCCAGGAGGATGAAGGATTTGATACCATTAAATGGCCCCCATGCTCGCCTGACCTAAATCCAATAGAACACCTCTGGGACGTTATGTTTCGGTCCATCCGACGCCGCCAGGTTGCACCTCAGACTGTCCAGGAGCTCAGTGATGCCCTGGTCCAGATCTGGGAGGAAATACCCCAGGACACCATCCGTCGTCTCATTAGTAGCATGCCCTGACGTTGTCAGGCATACATACAAGCACGTGGGGGCCATACAAACTACTAAGTACCATTTTGAGTTGCTGCAATGAAATTTCAGCAAAATGAACTAACCTGCTGCATAATTTTTTCACTTTGATTTTTGGGGTGTCTTTGAATTCAGTCCTCTGTAGGTTGATAATTTTCATTTCCATCAAACGATGTGGCATCCTTTTGTTCCTAACACATTACCCAGTCCATATCAGTATAGATATCCAGCATGATATTTTTCCCCATTGAGATTTTTTTGAGCAATGTACATTCTGTCTTTTTTCTGTTTTCACACTATTACAATCCAATATTAAAATCCACACTTTACAATCCAGTTCCTAAATTCCTTAATTATCCTCCCTCCTTTTAATATTAAACATATATCACCAATGTTCTTAGGTAAATGAAACATATCATGTACTTCCATTGATGTTTTAAAATTTTTACACAATAAATTGAAAAAAAAAAAAAAAAGACATTTCTTTCAAAATTACCAAAAACCTTCACCTGACGGTGTTAAATACTGATGGAGTTGACAAATACTGACAGTGTTGACAAAGGTCCAGATGGAGCCAAATATACAGCATATGTAGAAGAATTCACCATATGCAAAAAAACATATTAAATCACATTATATAGACTTTTTGAGAGCACTTGTCAACCATCAGACATAAAACCTGATGGAGTTGACATCTGACAGAGTTGACAAAATTAAAATTACTTCCACCATGTGTTGTACAGTGGAGCAGTTTTGTTTTTTTTCCTCAGTTGTAGCTGCCTTAATAAACATAAAAAATAGCAAGATTTATCCCACAACTATTTACTGAAACTATTACACTGCGATGACAGAATTGACATGTTAAAGCTGTGACTGCAGAGAATTCAATATTGTTTAAAATTTAAAAAATATATATATAACTTCCAGGACTATGGGCCCTATTTTAACGATCTAAGCGCATGGTCTGAAGGGCGTGGCGCAGGTGCACTTAGGGCGTGTCCGAATCCATTTTTGCTAGTTTAATGATGGAAAAAACGGTCAGCACGCCAGGAACATGGTCTAAATGGGTTGTACCTAGTCTCTTATTGAGTCATGGGTGTGTTTTGGGCATAATGTGCAATAAACCAATCAGAGTCTCATCTCCCATTCCCTTTAAAAGCCAGTTGCGCTCACTCCATGGTGGATACGCTATTTACATGGCAGAATTTGCAAGAGGAAAGACTGAATGCTTCTCCAGAGAGGAATCCTTTTATTTTAATAATTAAAATAATTTGTGTGCTGCTGCGCGTCCCTGTGTGTAACAAGCAGAGTGTACGCGTGTTGTGCACCCACCTATAGGCGCATATTACTAATGCGCCCTTTAAATAACAAAAAAAATACAAAATTACAAATGCAAATTTGTTGAATTTTTAAACACTTTGTTTGGCAGTTTTACATTGTGGCCATGCTGAGGACAGGTAAAATTACATGTGTTTCCAAGTATAGGGTGTGCTTTTCAAATAATACTAAAGAAATTATTTAAAAGTATAAGCAATTAATGCCCCGAGTATACAAATTTCCTTTAGATGTAACTTTTTAAGTATTTTTATTTTGTTGATATTCTTACTTTTTAACATAAATAGGGCTTTTTGTGTTTAGGACATGTTTTGTCCCTTATCTCAAGAATCAGTGTGCGCTGACTGCGATCTGTCTGTTTGACGCGCATGCGCCCACCAGCGCTCGTTCATTGAAGTCCAGCTGTAAAGTTTAACACAGGGGTGTCCAGACTCGCTCCTGGAGGGCCACTGTCCTGCAGAGTTTTGCTCCAACCAGCTCCAAAACACCTGCCTGTAAGTTTCTAGTATGCCTAGTTAGACCTTGATTAGCTGGTTCAGTTGTGTTTAATTAGGGTTGGAGCTAATCTCTGCAGGACAGCAGCCCTCCAGGACCGAGATTGGACACCCCTGGTGACATTTGGGCACCCCTTTCTGACATTTACAGATAAAGATATAACCATAAAAGTTATGTGCTGAGGAAAACACGTGTCAAAGGCATTAAACATCACACGAATCTGTCAAGGCAAAAGAGGACAAAACGCGGTAAATGCTTATGCGTTTGTTTGAAGCGCTTATTAATATAAATCATTCTCATGTTTTGTACAACTTGGATCATGTAACTTTCCTGCAGCAGCAGCTCACTCCGCTATCTTTCATATGCGCTTTATCCATAGAAACGGGTTATTCACTACTGTAAAGCAGCATGACTGGCTGATGGTTTCCCGGGTACAGCGCGCAGACGCATCTAATCTATAATCAAATTCGTTGTCGATTATTTTCATTATCGATAACAATCAATTATATCAATTAGTTGTTGCAGCCCTACTGTACTCTAATGTAGTGGTTCTAGGGATGCAATGCACTGCATATTTTGTCATGTCATCCGAGAACTTGGAAGGTGTAAGATGGAACAGAGGTGAACAGAAACAGTTCATTGAGGAGATGGCCTGCTGTTCACAACCTACTCATAAACTCAGTAGCCATGAAATGCATTTAGCCTGTAGGGCAGATAATCCGGTAGTGACTGTGTTCTAGTTTAGGAATGTGTTCCTTCCCTCCTCCAACTCAAAAGGTGCATTCCATTCGACCGTAAGTGGACTGTGAAGTGGACTTCACAGGGTATTTTGCCATCTTAAGTGAGATCCCAATCCGAAGGAAGCGAACATGTTCAGTTTGAAGGGCACTGTGAACGGCATAGGGAATAAGGGAACATCGATACATCACTTTACAGGAAGTAGAGAGGAAAAATCACCCAATTGTCATCATGCACCGCGTCACCAGTCAGAACTACGATGGAGAAGAGCCGGTAAAAAAGTTTTGAAATGGCTCTGCGATCGAGAAACTTACGTACGTACATTTCCATGTTCTATTGTATGAATAGGCATAACAAAGTAAAAAGTGTTGAGAAGCAGCTGAGCAGCTGTCATTTTTTATTTTACTTTATTTACCTTGGGTGGCTGTGCGTGGGAAAAGAAAGCGCACAAGATGAGACAGACCATGGATTAAGAACACATTTACACATTTAACCAAATCAGAATTTTTCATATGGCATGACAGTTAGTACAGCTTCAAATCTGTTAATAGTCAATTAATAGCTGCAATATACAAGTATATAATAAACATACAAGTTTTGATTGTATTACATTAAATACATAATGTGTGTTTTGTATATGTATTTTATATATTTTAAATTCGAAAGTAAAGTAAATTGCAATATCTATTTATGTCATATCATAATCTGCGCGACCCCTGACTTTCTTTGATGATGTTTGCAGGGCGTTCCAAATGAGCGATTATTGTGAGCGATTATATATTGTGAGTATATATAAGTCTATATATACTATGTTCATATGTTATTTTCATATATACGTACATATTATTTTTATATATACGTATAAAAATAATATGCTTTCTCACCCTATTATCTCTCCGGCAGCGAGTTGACACACAAACCTGCCTCCCCTCACTCACTCATTTCATTTGCTCCAGATGAATATTGTTGGTGTTACAGGGCATGAATTTCGGCGTGGGATTGCGCGTATTGCGTATAATTTTACTCAGTTCCACAGATTTTGTGCTCACACCCAAAGTTTGCGCACATAAAGCCACCTCTCAGTACTAAATTGAGTTCTTTTTTGCTCCTTATTTCGCTTAAACAGCCAGATACACATAATAAAATAATGACAGAATGCTGGTCTTCGTGAGTATTCACGTAAACACAGTCAGTTATTTTTTAAATGAACGAAAACAGTTGAGAAAGAAAACACGTGTAACAGTATAATGGATCCGTGTGTCAGTTCTTAAAGTGACAGCTTCCTAATATACCTGCTGCCAAATTATGAGATAAAATATATATATATATATTGATGATGATTGCATGATATGGCAGATACACACTACCTCTTTACAGTCCTTTCAAAATTTTTTGATGGAAGTTTAATGGAAGCCATGCTACTACTTTACTACTGCTTTACTACTTAGTTTTAAAGCACTCACCTGTAATCTCAAACTATTCATAACAATAAAGTATTGAAAATTATTGAGGATTTCACTTACCCACTTAGCACAACAATGAAGTCCATTACATTCCAGCCATTTCTGAGATAGGAACCCTTATGAAATACAAAACCAAGTGCCACCAGCTTGATACCAGCCTCAAAACAGAAGATCCCAATGAAATAAGGCTCTGTCTTCTCCTAATGGACCCAATGATAAAGAAACAGATAAAATGATTAAACAAAGCAAATGATAGAGAATATAAATATAGAAATGCCCATTCTAGTTTTGATTTTCTAATTGATGTCAAACTGCAAAGTGTTTTCTCAGTTAGTTAGTATTGTAAGAAAGTTTCCCTTTCGAATGGCAACTCGCACTACGTCTGAAGACACTATGGGGAATGCCTCCAGCATGACGGTGTCTGAAGCACATGATTCAAATGTGACAATGTCATTGGCCGGCGACAGCCCGTGACGTGGCTACGTGTGTGACCGTGAGTACAAGAGGGCACCTGTAGTACACGTCAACAATTTATTTTGTCTTCAGGAGACGCTTGTCTGCGTACGTGTGAACGTGATTGTCATGAAGAAACACTCTGCCAAGTGTTTGCAGGAAGTGTCTGCTTTGTGCATGAGTGAGGAGCATGTGTGTTTAGTTCTCGAGGGAGCTGAATGCGCACATTGTGAGGATTTCTCAATGAATGCTCCGTTTGCGTTGTCCCTATTACTATGGATGTGGGATGATTTGTTTGGGTGGAATGCCTTCGACTCGTTGAATATGCTGGATAGGATGCATTCGCATAACTATCTACAGAGACAGGTAAGGAGCTTGGTCTTTTCTGTTCTCTCCTGAGGGATAGTAGTTAGCGTAGTAGTGATAGTAGTTTTACACAAACGCGTTTGGCTCTCGAAGGGGTTGAAGGCACACATAGCGATGAATTCATGGCTGTTCTTGCATGATTCTTTCAGTGTTATAGAATCTGGCATTTGAATTTAGCGCGATTAACTCCCGAGGTGGTCAATTGTGTGTTGTGTGATGCGTTCGCTGTGTTTTGTTCCACCCAGGCTTTACTCTCTCTTGAGGGATGAGAGTTAAGCACCTACTCTCTGCGGCTCAGGTCCCGTGGCCGCCAATGCGGTTAGGCAGGATTGATCGGGGGGGTTGTAGGTGGAGCACGGCAGGAGTCGAACAGGAATATTTTTTTAAGCTCCTTTTGCTAGCTCTGGTACTGTTATTTGATTTAATTTATGTAATTCTGTGAAATTATGAGCTTTTAAATTGAGTAGTACAGTTTGGTGGCTGAGGTTGAGTATGTTGGGTCTTCTCTTGCTATAAAACAAAGCTGTTAAGGCCTCAACTCACCTTAGCTCCAGCTAGACAGTGAAACCAAGTGTGTCGGCCCTCTGTGGGCTGCTGTGGTGAGCTGTCTTTTAAGATTGAGTGTAGTTTAGCCTCATCCCAATCTGAGGATCATTCTGTTTAGGCCTTCACTCATCTGAGCCTCCCACCTTGAAAGACTGTCTTTTAGGTTGAGCGTGTTTGGTCTCCTCTCATTATAGAGAGTCGTTTTACTGAGGCCTCAGCATACCTGAGCTCCAGTTAAACAGTGACACCAAGTGTTCGGCCCACTGTGAGGCCACCTTGTTAAACTGTCTCTAGGGTTGAATAGGGCTGGCCTCCTCTCACTTTTTGGGAGTCTTTCTGCTGAGGCCGCCACTCACTTGAGCTCCAGTTAGACAGTGACATCAGGTGTTCGGCCCTCGGTATGGCTGCCTTGGTAAACTATCTTTGAAGCTGAGCATGGTTGGTCTCCTCTCATTATAGAGAGTCATTCTGCTGGGGCCTCCGCTCACCTAAGCTCCAGTAAGACAGTGAAAACAGGTGTTCGCCCTCGGTATTGCCGCCTTGATAAACTGTTTTTACATTTTTAGCTGGTTGGCCTCCTCTCACTATAAGAGAGTCATTCTGCTGAGGCCTCCACTCACTTGAGCTCTAGCTAGTCAGCGACATCAAGTTGCGGCTCTCTTGAGACCGCCTTGGTAAGCTGGTTTTCAGTTTGAGTATGGTTGGCCTTCTAGCTTGGAGAGTTGTTCTTCTGAGGCCTCCGCTCGGGCCCTATTTTTATTTGGCTCAGAGATGCTGACTTCGAGTCAGGCAAGATTGAGCATGTCTTTTCAGGGGGTCCTCAGGGGTTGAACCACATCTCCTAGTCTAGCGACATGGCGAGAGAACACTTTGCCTGTATTCCCTTAAAGGTAATGCCTGTCAGGGACTATCATTACCAGACCTTGAGCTCTGCCCTGGGGCAGGCAGTGTTTGCTCGCCCCAGTAAGGGTTCTTCCTTGCATAGGGCATGGGCCTAGGTTGTGGCCTTAGGGAATAGTGTCACTGACAGCCCCGTGTTTGACCTGAGTGAGGGATTGGTCTCCGCATTTAAGTCTGTTGAGCCTTCTTTTTGCTTATCTTAGCCATTTAAGCAGTTATTCCCTCAGCGTGGCAAAGTGGGTACTCATTCCCTATAGTGTCTTTGGACGCATGTGAGTTCCCATTCGAAAGGGAACATCTCAGGTTACATATGTATGGTTCCCTGAGAAGAGGAACAAGATACTGCGTCTCGCTGCCATGCTTCAGGCATACCTGGTAACGTCTCCTTCAGACAAAAAAGTTGTTGACGTGTACGACAGGTGCCCTCTTGTTCTCACAGTCGCACATGTAGCCACACCATGGGTTGTCACTGGCCAATGACATTGTCGCGTTTGAATCACATGCTTCAGACACCGTCATGCTGGAGGCATTCTCCATAGTGTCTTTGGACGCAGTGTCTCGAACCCCTTCTCAGGGAACATTCTTTTTAGAGACATACTCTCCTAACCCAGCCCAGGGAAACTGGTAGGATAAGTACAGTGTTCAGTTGTTATGATGAATTGTTTGATATTTGCTTAATTTTTGCATAGGAAATAAGCCGAGTTTGTTAGTGTTAGTGAAGATTGAAAAACTAGACAAGTGTATGTGCTGTGAAATTGAAGATTTGTATTGTTGCATAGTTGAGTCGGTTGCCGTGTTCAGTAGGAATTGCTGTCGGTTGCCATTGGCTGAGTAACAGAATGCAGTTTATTTTGGACTCTGGGAATCAAATAATTTAAATAAAAAGTAGTATAAGTAGCAGCAAGTGTTTCAAAAGTTCAGTTGTGTTTCTCTAGAATATAGATATATTTATGTTTTTAATGCTTACCAGCCTTTTGGACATAGGTGTCTTGTCCTCACCAGGAAGATGTTGCTCCAGGGATAAAACAATACAGTTGGCTATGATGGTGGCCAGGATCATATACTCAAATGGAGTAATGGCATAGAGGTCAAGGCAAATATTATATCAGAAGAAAAAAAACAAAAAACACACTTCATTTATGACAAAATGAGAACTATTAAATTCAGACCCAACATTCCAGCTCACATCAGTGAAGACTCTTCTCTTCAAGACTCAGAGACTCTACACTCACAAACTCTACAAACTATACTCAACACTCAACACAAACAAAAATTTTGTATACCTGCATTAATACCTTTCTCTTCAGTAGGGAAATACACTGTATAGTGTATACATACAAATGGTTATGTATCATTGTACTCATTCTTATTAGTTGACTTGTCATCCAGAAAAGTAGCTGACCTTATAGTAATGGAGTGTTTGAGTGGATGATGTAGGTGAGAAGTGTGCATATCTTCATTGACAGATTCACAGTGGCTGCATTGTCTTGCTTTAGCGCCTGTCAGCCTTGATTAGCTTTATAGCAGTTTGCAGAAATTTTGGCTCATATGTGAACACTATAAATGAACTCAGACTATGTCAGATGCATACAGAACAAGCAGGTTATACCACTTTGCAAAATTAAACCACTTCTGGTTGTGGGGATGAATTTTCCTCCTGCTGTCCTCAACTACAACAAGCACAATTAACGTCATGTAATCCACAACTTGTCGACACTGACCCAACATGTCTACAAGTGGTAGAACTTAAGTTATTAGTTGATAGTTGGTGCAGCCCCTAAGTAGGGTTGGACGATTAATTGAAATGTAATCAAAACCAAAATTCAGAACCTCTAACCGACGTAATTTTCCCATGTCGGTTATTCAGTCTTTTTAATCCTGTTAATACTTTCCCCTTAAAAACGTAGTACCACGTATGTAGTCACGTGACTCCGCCCCGTCCAGTCAGCGGCATGGAAGCAACACGGAGGCGAACTCAAACGCAGAGTCAACACGCACAGCGGCGAGCGGCGAGCCCCAAAGTGAGATCACTTTCACATGCGTCTTCTCTAAACTTTGTCAATTGTATGTGTTTTAAGGCTTGCCAGTTTGGACATTTAAGCGATTTTAGACCATCAGATGTGTATTATTATTTGAGCTACTGCGCTGATGCATTTGTGGCAGACAGTAGCTGCATATCATGTGAATATCGAGCGCACAGCGAGGAGCACAGAAACTCATCAACGCTGTCCTGTGATTTATTACTAAAGTAGTTTAGAAACTCGAAAGTTATAGCATATATTTTTCTACTTTTGAAGTAACTACTTACATCCCACAGCTTCACAATTAATAGAGAGATGGTATGACTAATTCACACATGCAATCGCTCTCTCTGCATTCAAATACATGTACTGGTACTGTGCTAATTTATCTGTAAGAAATCTGTAAGAAATGTTATGAACCATAGACAAAATAACTGCTGAAAGTGAGCTGTTATGTCAGAGCACTCTTTCATTAGGAAAAAATATCCCACCTTTAATAGTCAAGCATATTTACAGTATACACCTTGTCAGTGAACTATGAAGGCAAAAAAAAAAGAAAGAAAAAAAAAACTAAATAATCGTTCATTAATCGTAATCAAGGTAAAATGTTCAATTAATCGAGATTTTAATTTTAGGTCATATCGTCCAGCCCTACCCCTAATAGCACATTCAGGTAAGCCACATCTATAGAATGTAGTCTGCCACATTAAATAAATTATCCAACAGTTTGCACCAATTTCTGAGATATGACAACTTTTAATGAAATTGTGTTCAACCAACATACTGCATTAAGCTGGAGGAATTTGTAGCATAAACACAAATTTTTAATTTAATTTTTCAGAAATTAAGTTGTTCCAACTACTTGAGTGGTGGCATTAGAACCAATTAATCTAATTTATTTCAGTTAAAATAAACATCTAGAAAACCACATTAAATTTAATTTATATTATTACTTGTCACTACCGTTAGTGCAGTTATTGTTCATAGCATAATGCAATGTTATTTCAAATAGCCAACCACAACCTAACCACCCCCTAACCACCCACATCAGCACAATGATTGCCATGCACTAACCATAAAAATGTCAGCAACAGAAACTCTTTTACAAGTCAAACCTAATAGCATTAAACAAGATCAAGTCTTTCTCTTACTAAAAACACGTAAAAACACTTGATTTCAACATTTACTCTTATACTCTCATACTTATGCAAAGGATGCTAAAAACTAGAAAACCACTGAACAATTTTCAGTTACTACAAATTAATTAAAAAAAAAAAAAATAAATAAAGAACAAAAAACTCAAAAAAATGAGTTAAAATTACAGCCAATATTAAGTTGATGTAATGATCAACATTATGTCAAGAGAATTTATCAAAATGTTTACAACAATGTTTAAAAAGTTTAATCAAATCAATAAATCTTATTTTTTAACTTGCAACCATGAATGTATTTAAGTGGTGGTAATAGATCTCCTGATTTTCTTTTCGAGAGTGCATGGCTCAGGAATGCTAGTTAGTTAGTGAGTAAACCTCCTAATCAACTAGATATGCTGGCAACACTGAGTCTAGAATCTCTTTCTTTATCTTTGCTGGCTGTGTCTATAAGAATGCCAAGGGGACCTGTGCCAATGTAAAAAAAAAAAAAAAAAGACATCTCTACTTTCAGTTGATTCTGACATGACCACTGGAAGACCAGATTAACATAAGATGTGTTCCTTATTAGAAGAGTAAATCACAACATACAATGTTTTAAAAGTTAAAAGAAAATCTCTAAACAGGACAAGAAATATTGACATTACTTTTTCTAGTGCTGGATATTAATAAGTTTGTCTATTTGAATTCATTTCTCAAGCAAGCTCTAATAACAGAGCAAGATTTAAACCCTTTCAGTACTGTCTTAAGTAACTCCTCATTCTAACTTAAGCTGCAGATATCATTCCTTGTTTTGAAAAAAAAAAAAAAATAGTACCTATTTCTCAGCTCCTTAAACCCTGGTTGCCCAATCTAAAGCTGTATTGATAAGTAAGGAAATGAGGAAATATTACTTTTGACTTTACAGTTGGGATTGCAGACAGGATAATGGGCTGTATAAACTGAATTGTCATTGAAAACATCTCAGGTTAGGACTGTAACCAAAGGGAATGAGGCAGTGCATAGAAGATGGTGACGCTATGGGAATGCTTCTGCGTCATTGCTTCTTGAAGCACGTGTGAAATCAGTCCAATGGTGTGGCAGAATGGTACGGCATGACCGAAAGCTCTATAATTGATCCTGAACCAAGCAATGGCACCTTCTGATTGGCTGAAGCAAACTAGTTGACTAGTAGTCATTCAATTAAGCCATTAGTCAACACACACACATTTATATTAATTTAATTACTTAAATATACAGGTGCTGGTCATATAATTAGAATATCATCAAAAAGTTGATTTATTTCACTAATTCCATTCAAAAAGTGAAACTTGTATATTATATTCATTCATTACACACAGACTGATATATTTCAAATGTTTATTTCTTTTAATTTTGATGATTATAACTGACAACTAAGGAAAATCCCAAATTCAGTATCTCAGAAAATTAGAATATTGTGAAAAGGTTCAATATTGAAGACACCTGGTGCCACACTCTAATCAGCTAATTAACTCAAAACACCTGCAAAGGCCTTTAAATGGTCTCTCAGTCTAGTTCTGTAGGCTACACAATCATGGGGAAGACTGCTGACTTGACAGTTGTCCAAAAGCCGACCATTGACACCTTGCACAAGGAGGGCAAGACACAAAAGGTCATTGCAAAAGAGGCTGGCTGTTCACAGAGCTCTGTGTCCAAGCACATTAATACAGAGGCGAAGGGAAGGAAAAGATGTGGTAGAAAAAAGTGTACAAGCAATAGGGATAACCGCACCCTGGAGAGGATTGTGAAACAAAACCCATTCAAAAATGTGGGGGAGATTCACAAAGAGTGGACTGCAGCTGGAGTCAGTGCTTCAAGAACCACTACGCACAGACGTATGCAAGACATGGGTTTCAGCTGTCGCATTCCTTGTGTCAAGCCACTCTTGAACAACAGACAGCGTCAGAAGCGTCTTGCCTGGGCTAAAGACAAAAAGGACTGGACTGCTGCTGAGTGGTCCAAAGTTATGTTCTCTGATGACAGTAAATTTTGCATTTCCTTTGGAAATCAGGGTCCCAGAGTCTGGAGGAAGAGAGGAGAGGCACACAATCCACGTTGCTTGAGGTCCGGTGTAAAGTTTCCACAGTCAGTGATGGTTTGGGGTGCCATGTCATCTGCTGGTGTTGGTCCACTGTGTTTTCTGAGGTCCAAGGTCAACGCAGCCGTATACCAGGAAGTTTTAGAGCACTTCATGCTTCCTGCTGCTGATCAACTTTATGGAGCTGCAGATTTCATTTTCCAACAGGACTTGGCACCTGCACACAGTGCCAAAGCTACCAGTACCTGGTTTAAGGACCATGGTATCCCTGTTCTTAACTGGCCAGCAAACTCGCCTGACCTTAACCCCATAGAAAATCTATGGGGTATTGTGAAGAGGAAGATGCGATATGCCAGACCCAACAATGCAGAAGAGCTGAAGGCCACTATCAGAGCAACCTGGGCTCTTATAACACCTGAGCAGTGCCACAGACTGATCGACTCCATGCCACGCCGCATTGCTGCAGTAATTCAGGCAAAAGGAGCCTCAACTAAGTATTGAGTGCTGTACATGCTCATACTTTTCATGTTCATACTTTTCAGTTGGCCAAGATTTCTAAAAATCCTTTCTTTGTATTGGTCTTAAGTAATATTCTAATTTTCTGAGATACTGAATTTGGGATTTTCCTTAGTTGTCAGTTATAATCATCAAAATTAAATGAAATAAACATTTGAAATATATCAGTCTGTGTGTAATGAATGAATATAATATACACGTTTCACTTTTTGAATGGAATTAGTTAATAAATCAACTTTTTGATGATATTCTAATTATATGACCAGCACCTGTATACTGGGGGGCATATATATAGCCCATTCCACACTCAAGTGCACACAAAAAGCTTGCTGCAAAGCACCGGCAAAAGTAATGAGGCCTGTTGAATGAAGCTAGTTGAGTTTTCTCTGAGTAGGTTTGGAGTTGACAAATCCATATAAATCCAACCTGGTTTAGATTAGGCTCATCGGGCTCACAACGCTTTGTATAAATGTTCAACTCAGGTTTAATTCAGAGTTTGCGATTAACTCTGAAACGCGTGCACCTGAAAGTGTGACACGTGCGGCAAACAAGCCAATCACACGGAACATGGAGAGCGTACGTTTGATTTACTTCTCGCGAGAGAGCTGCGCAATTCACTTCTCTTCTGAAGATTAAGAGATCGTTATGAAAAATGTCATGAAATTAAATGCATTTACAAAGCAGGAATAAACACTGCTGCTGAAGTGAAAGTTTGAGAAGGCAACTGAAAGAAAATATCTGACTAAATCAATGCTATATCAATACAAACAAATAGGCCTTATAAATTATGTAGTTTCACAAAGATCTCAAAAGATTACATGTATGCTTAACCTGTTTAAAGCTTTATATATTAATGCATGTATTTTATTTTAATTTAAAAGCAAAGTTTAATATTGTCAATTAATATAATAATTATATGAATATATTACATGAATATAATTCATATAATATAAATATAATAAATAATTAGCTGCAAAAGATGAGCAATTTTTTCTTTAAAATTTTTTCACTATAAACTGATTTAATTTGGAGCGAGAGATACAGGAGGAGTGGCTTTATTGCATCAGATATATGTCACTTTACTCACAGCTGATTGGTCGAAAAATAGTAAGGAGACATTTTAATTGTTTATTAATAAACCCTTGTTTTATGATTCAGTGTTGGCTACAAAGATGAAGTTGACGAAGCTGACTCTCATCTCCGCAACGCACGTTTAGAGAGAAGTGCACCTTTCATACAGATTACATATTCAAAGAGTATTTGTTTTCTATTTGAATTGGTTCATTTAAAAGCAGACATTTCAAGTTTTCTATAGATATATTTCTCATATCTGTGAGACAAGTAACCTACCCAGGTGAAAAAAAGTGCACTAAAATACACTTTATTTCAGTACACTTAGTACACTTCCATAATGTACTTAAAGTGCTCTATTTTCGTGCACTAATTTTGTACTTAATATACTATAAATTCTTCTTAAGTACTTCTTAAGATAATCTTAAGAACATCTAAGTGTACTCAACTGTGCTATTTTGAAACACCATGAATATGAACTAAAATGTGCTTTTAACATACTATCTCTGTATTAAAAAAAATGTATTTAGTTACCACTTGTAGTACACTTGAACCCATCTTTCATACACTTTTAAATATACTCCTCAGACATAGAAAATACACTTATGAATTATTTAAAATATAAGAATACAGTAATATATGATAAATACATACAAAATGTATTTATAATGTATTGCCAAATAGCAGCAGGAAAGATAGCAAGGGTCAGACGTCGTGGGTGCAGATGGCCAAGTATTTCTTGGTAGTGCAGAGACTATAATGGGCAAACCAGTCCTCTGACAAGACTCCAACAGGTAATCCAAAACTGTCTTGATGGGGGAATATCCAGAACAGGAACGAGAGACTCAAACACAGCCAGGATTAACACTGCATTAACACACCAACAATCTGACAACACAGCGCAAAAAGCAGAGACAATAAGGCCACATCCACATGAAGCCAGAGCTTTCCCCTATCCGATCTTTTTTTTCCCTCATTCTAAAAAAAATAAAACATTCCGTAAACACGGCGTCGTCTCAAGAAATATCTGTGTACACACGAAAGCACTGAAACCGACGCAAAACGATGTATTATATATGCCACACCAGTATGTAGCGCTGTAATTCTGCCACAGAGATACACTAAAAACGGAGAAAAGGACTTGGAGCATGCGCCGTTGTTGTTGTTGCTGTTACGTGACGTAGCGGTGTCTGACTAGGGTCAAGATGTGGGGTGATGACACAAGGGTGTCATTTTCAGATTTATCCACTCTGGGACCCGGTTTAAAAAAATAGTGGTTTCAGGCTCCCAAAATGCCGGATCCGTCTGGATGAAACACTGATACAAAATTTTTACGTATACAGCTAACCGTGTCTCCGTGTGTATGGGTTCTAAATGACAGCGCTGATGAGCACCAGCTGACGCTGATCAGCTCATTAGCAGCAACACACACTCACAGAGAGACAGAGTAAACCAGTAAACCTGCGAACCGTGACAACTACAATCAAGTACACTATTAGTAGCACTTTTTTTTCCCACATTAACATATATATAATATAGCACTTTAAGTACTTTTGCTAAAAGTATACTTACTGTTAAATTGTGAAATTTTTTCATGAAAATCCATTAAAATAGAGCTTAGTGACAGTATATATAAAAATCCACTAAAATTGTATGTAAAGCGTTTATAGCACACTTTTAAGTAACGTACTTATAAAACACTTCTGTATATTTTGTTTACTTTATCTGACTACACATAAAATCAATTTAAGAGTTAGTGCTAATTGGTGCATTTATATTAGGTATACTTAAGTACCACAGTTGGGAAAATGTACTTCTAACTAGTACATTAGTAATATATTTTTAATAAAATCAATTTAATTTAAAGCATTCAAAGCACAATTTTAAGAAATACAATAACTTCTCTGTATATTTTTTGTGGTGGTATACTTTATTTCAATGCACTAAAAATCCATTTAAGTATTAATGGTATTTAGTATACTTTTTTTTTTAAGTGCACTGAAGTACTACTGAAGTAGAAATATACTTTTAATTAGTGTATTTATAGTGTACATTTTTACAATTACATTTAGCACAAAAAAATAAGAATGTAATACAAATGTGCTTGCTTGTATTTAAGTATTTTTTAGTGCATTCAAGTATACTTTTTTTCACCTGGGTATACACTGAGTTTCGGTTCATTTTTGTGACGCGCTCCAGTTCATGGAGACCGAGACAGCAGAAGGCGTATCCTGTTTGTTTTCTTTATTTTACAAAATCACAACATTTTGTAGTCATTGTGAGTTTATACAAACAAAAATAGACCCTTTACAGTTTTGAATGATGTATTACTCTCAAAACCAAAAATCACTGAGTATTTCTGCTGTTATCAGGAAAAAAAATGCAAGTGATCGCGCAAGCGCCTCCTTGTCATGCAGTAAGCATGCTAATACTTCCACACTCCCCATAAACACTTGGATCTGTGGCTAATAATAGCACACATTTATCTAGGTTAGCGTTAAAGCGAGCGGCCATTTAAAGCTGCTGCCACAATGATAATGATAATGCAAGCGCAACTTGGACAAAATGGATTTTAGCGGGGTGGGTGATAGTAATTGCATGCGATTCAAATGAGCTATTGCCAGACCGTTTGCATTCTGACAGCATTTAATTGGAGGACCACTAAAAATCAATAGGTAATTTGGCTACACCTCATCCCTTCTGTTATGTAATGTCATGTTATGCCACGTTTTGTCTGTGTTTGAGTTGGACTCTTAGTTGGTATTTTATTGTATCATTGTTTCCTGTTCTGCTTCCTTTGCATTTGTTACTATGTTTATTCATTGTTTGATTAATGTGATCCACCTGTTTCTCATTTCCTTCCTTTGTTTTTGTTGGTATATATATTGCGTATGTTTTCTGTTAGTCTTTGTTCCGATTTCGTCTATGTATTGTGGTAGTTCTGTTCATGGTTTTGAGAATTCTGGGACGCCTGAGTATTTGATTATTTTTGTTATTTTGAGTTTTTTAAAGCTGCAGTCCTTAACTTCTTTTGGTTAAAAATGATCCAAAATCATTTTTTGAGCAAGTACATAACCAGCCAGTGTTCAAAACTATCTACTTACTATGCTCAACATTTAAGGCATTAAATGGTCTTGCGCCTCCATATCTGTCTGATCTACTCTACTCCTACTCTCCTGCCCGGTCCCTCTGTTTAATATGTATTTTGGATAATGTGGCTATATGTGGCCTTATGTGCTTGTGCTATACAATACTTTGCACACCCACATACACAATACAATGTAAAGCGACCTTGAGCTGTGGAAAGGCGCTATCTAAATAAAACTTCTTCTTCTTCTTCTTAGCCTGATTCACAGTGATAAGCTTGTAATAATGTTTTCTAATTAGACTGTTACTGGTATGTTTCTGCGGGAAATTCGAGCATTCCGCCATTCGTCTTTGTGTCATTACGTCACATCTGTTTACATAAAGAAGGAGTCCCAGCTAGTAGGCTATATCGCATGTGAGGATGCTGCAGGTGGCGAAACATTTATAACCTTTTCTCACAGCAGCTGGAATAATTAAACTTATCATTTTGATGGTGGATTGTAATCCAGAAAGGTTCAAATGACAATCATCAGTGACAACTGGAGATTCACCTGTAGTCAAAAGCAAAAGACTTCGGACTGCGGAGTGGCTACAGAAATTGAAATCTACAGGTAACGCTAATACCCACTAAATACACGTAGTCATGCAATGCTGATGTTGTTAAAATTAACAATTTGAGAACAAAGTATAACAATAACAATAATTTGCATGTGATATGAGCTAAGCGATTGTTAGATTCAATCACCATTGGTAGCGTGATTTATTGTAATGCTTTTTTTCTCAGTTGGTCAGAACAAAAGTGGCAGATTTGTTACTTACTTGTTCAGATGACATTTTCCGGTGAAAATTCTTATTTTGGTCATACTTCCAATACACAGATTCCAAAGTACAGTATCCACACCGGTGCGGTGACTGACAGCAAACATTAGATTCATCTGCACTGAGGAGCCGTGCCGATGCACAACCCACGTAAAGATGATAATTCTGCAAATAACTGCAATTGCAGGTTTCAAACAGAGATAGCGACAAAGAGGCAAAACTTACAGACTGCAGCTTTAATAAGTGAAAGATTGTTGCAATTAGATCCTGTTCTTTTTGTTTCTATGCTGCAGCCAGCCGTGACAGTCAGTCACATGTTCAACATTTATTTATGTATCCTATTTTATATAAATGTGTATAATACATACATTTTAAAAATGTGTTGCAAAACTGCTGCTGCTATAATAATGGACCATCTTAAATAAAATAAAATAAAATAAAATAAGAGTCTACGTATATAAGTAATAAAAGTCTACGTATTTTTTTAAATGCATGCACATTACCACAAAGTGCAACAGTTACCAGACTGTGCTTGGCAGTGGTCAAAAGGATTTACAAAATGACTTTTGGATTGATCGATTCTTGTAAACTTGAACAACAAATTTGAACAACAATCAAATTGTCACATGGCCTTGGGTTTTTTTTTTTTTTTGTCAGCTGTGATTTTTTTTTTTTTTCTTTAATGCATGAGAATATCCAATGATTTTTTACCACTGCAAATCAAAATTCATGGAAATCCATATTCATTCATGTTCTCTAAAGCTTGTCTGAGGGGTTGATCAAAGGGTAATCCTCAATTCTCATTGTGTCCAATGACATCACCAAATAAAATAGCTTCAAAAGCGAACAAAGCATGGTTTTGGTTGTGTGTGCTGGGGCAAGCATCACTTTTCCTGTTGATCATATTTAGTGATTTGAACAATTTAGAACTTACAGTAAGTTGCCTTACTTTGATACCTCAAATCATGCAGCTTATAGAGAAAAGCTGTGCTATTACTTTCTGAGCAACCAGAGCACCAATTTTCACCATTTTTGTCAGATAAGAAGATGGTTGCAAGCGGGGTAAAATACTTGGAAGCTATAATGCAGCCACAAAAAATGGCATTATAAAATAATAAGCATAGTAATGTCAGTTCAGTCAGGGATGCAGTAACCTAGAATTTTCAGCTTTTTTATTTTTGGCATCTCTCTAGCAATGAGGGTTGCCATGGCAACCAGCATTCAACACTTAACCTCTGCCAGGGAGGGTTGGCTGAGTTTTGCTCACCTGAGAAACATTTAAACATCATCTCAAATGCTGCTTGTAATGCATTTCCAGGCTCAAGTATGGAAAAAAGGTGCAATCCTCATAAGCATGTGCAGTGACCTGAAATCAGTTCCTGCTGATTGGATTGGTAGCTGACTCTTGTGAATTTAATTAATCAAAGTTAAAGGAAGTTTTCAGGAAACATGAAATATATCATTTGTTGTGTGACATAGTGGCTAAATGTTCAACAAGTTGTCACCTTGGAATTATAAGGTTCTATCTGACATTTTTGTCAAAATTGAGTTTTTCACATATTCTTATTCTGTGACAATCTATTTACATTATGTGATGTTTCTTTTTTTAAGTTGTGTACATTTTGGGACTTTTTTTTAGAAAACAAAAAGGTTCTATCTACAAAGTTGAACTCTAACTTGGTTCTATACTGTTCTATATGTGAACCAATCAGCACTTCGAATGCACACACGAGGACCAATCAGGATCAGCTTTCTTTGTCATGTCGCCAGACTGCTCTGTGACAGTGGAAAAGAGAGCAGAAAATGCAAAATCAGTTAAGACTAAATGCCACGCAATGCAATGTTTATTAAAAACCTCATGGTCAACTATTTTATTTATGATATTGTCAATGACAGCAGCCCAAATTCCAGGGAATTTCAGTCTTTTTTGTGTGTGTGTTTTGCTTTAGCTATTGCTGAGGAGTTATTTTCATAGTTAGACACCACGCTAGCCAGCAGCGCTATTAAGAGGGTAGGTTCAGGTTGTGTAGTATATTTGCTTTATTCCAGTCACGTCATTGTCATACAAGGGAGGTTATGTTTTAACTTTGATCCATCCTGTGTACTTGTATTGAGCTGTATGTAGCTATAAAGCTCTATATGGCATACTGGATAAAAAGTGTATAACTATGACATTAAGTGAGATGAAATGTTAATTTTTACATTGTTGGTAAAAACTGAGTTGTTGCATAGTTGAAATAATTTAAATATTTTAAATGTGAAATATATTTAATTATATATATATAGTCAGTGAAACATTTTTCAATGTTTATTAAACTTTGTGAAACACCTTTGCTGAAGCATTGTCTGTTTTCTTGCAGTTTTTTTTTTTTAGCCTTAAAATGTCTTAAATTTTACAATATTGAACCTTAAAGGTCAAACAGTCATCAATTTAATTGATGGGGCCTTAATTACAACAATAAACGGTAACAATAAGGTTCATTAGTTAAACATTAGTAAATGTATTAACCAACATGAACTAACCATGAGCAATACATTTGTTACAGTATTTACTAATCTTCGTTAACATTAGTTAATGAAAATACAGTTGTTCACTGTTTGTTCATGTTAGTTCACAGTGCATTACCTAATGTTAACAAGATTTTAATAATGTATTAGTAAATGTTGAAATTAATGTTAACAAAGATTAATAAATGCTGTAGAAGTGCAGTTCATTATTAGTTCATGTTAACTAATGTAGTTAACTAATGTTAACTAATGAACCTTATTGTAAAGTGTTACCCAATAAACGTTAGCATGATATTTCAGCTATACTGATGTCTAGAGAGAAAGCCATTTTACCTGTCCCACTTTCTGTGGAATAAAGTCCTGGTCAGATGTATTACAGTAGCTGCTTTCTGTAGTTTGAGGAAACTTAAACTTTAAAGGTTCCTGCAATAATGTGTTAAATTACCCACCATATTCCTACCTAAATTTACACTGGATAAAATATTTAGCACTGCCTTTAATGCTTAACTTAAACAAGAAAAAAATAATATGAAATAAATGTCATAGAAAGTGTTAAATTTAACTTTCTCATGCATGTCAACACATTGTTACAACGTTAATTTTGTTTTAAAACAAATTATAAGTAAACTGTTCATTTTTCTTGAAAATTATTCCTTCAATTAATGTTTTGCAAGATCTTATAGACCTTATAATTCCAAGCGAAAAGTTTTTTTTTTTTTTTTAATTAGAAGGTTCTATCTGCATTTGACCCATTCCAAAAATCCCCATTTACAAATTTGAGATGATTTTGATATTGTACAATTAGAATACATTTAGGGTCTCTGTCATTTTCATATATGAATTGTTCCCCATATAATTTTTGCTATATGGAATGCAAAAACTTTGAAGCTCAATATCTCAAAACTGCTCAGAATGCAGATAGAACCTTATAATTCCAAGGTTACAAAGTGTTGAAAAGTACAAGTAATGAAAGCCATGCTATAGAGCACACTGAGAGGATGGGCTTATACATGAACAAGCAACATAAACTAAATCAGGGTGACAACTACTATTTAGTTTAGCATTTGAAAAATAGTAGTCAGCAAGTCTAATAAACCATATAATTTCCTCATACCTATATGTCTGTTTTTTTCCTTGGATAATTAGCTGTTATTTAAAAAAAAAGAAGAAAAAAAAGTAGCCTATTTATTCACTTTGATCCTTCATCTGTAAAAATAAATAAATAAATAATGTAAAAAAAAAAAAAAATAGACCCCAATACATGTAGACATGTAGACTGGACAAACAGTAATACACAAACTCTACAGAATGGCTTGGATTTGAGTGTAATACCTAGTGTCTTGGGTTCTGTCCTAACATTGCATTGCTTAGAAAAGACATTTGCAGTTTATTTTCCCAAACACAATCTCAGAGGCTTTGTTACAATCTTTATGACATTCTGACTATAGCCTGGAGAAAAGTTATTCACAGTCAGAACATTCTCTTTTTAGAAGACCTGATAGATTTGTTAAATACCAACTTTGTCTCAGATATTTCTCTAAAATTAAAAAAAAAAAAAAAAAAAAAAAAAAAAAAAGATAAATGAGATAATTGTTGCCATACAGTAGGAGTGTAGAGCTATAAAAATGAATGTGGGTAGCTTTAACGGTTTTGTCGGTTCTTATTATTATGCACATGTATTCCAACTTTATGTAATTCTGCCCAGTTAAAGAATACACGAATATATGAACCCAGCAAGCAAACACTATTTTGCATAATACTATGTTATGACCATAGTGCCTGATTTGTAAACTAATACAGTTTGCATAACCATCTCCAGAAGTATTGCTTTTCTGACATAATAAACTTGGTAGTTCACCTGGTACAGCAATGCACTTCCTAAAATGTCATGGTTGCTTCAGCAAATGCGTTTTTATGTCATGTTTTCTTTTGTCAACACTGTTGGTTAGGTTTAGTGTTGTGGTACATTCTTTTCAAAAGGGATAGAGCATTAACCTTGTAGTGCCACTCACCGGACATTTGATTTCTGTTTTGGATACAACTGAATGCACTTTTAGTGCCACTCAATGGACATTTAACTTTGAAAGTTAAACATGCAAGAAGCAATGTAATATAATTTAGCAAAAAATGTCGCCACGGGCACATTTTTCCAATGAGACCTAAGTTGCATTTTTGCTGCTCTCAAAACATTAAATGAGCCAGTCCAATTTCAGGCAAAGTCATTTAGAATCTTCCGGCATATATTAATTTTGCATTGTGGCTGAGTGGTTCACCATGTACTATGGAAATGGTAGATGGAAATCACTTTTTCCCCCTTAGTTTTGCCCAAGGATACCAGCATTCTCACCTCATGCTCATAGCCACGAGTCCATACTCATGCCTACCATGAACTCTGAATCAGCATCCATATCTGCTACAGATGAGGTCGTGTCCATCTAAGACTAAACCTGTATACTGCCAGCGCCCAAGCTACTCACATCTTCCACAAACCGTATAAGCAGGAACTCACACTTAGTTCTTGCGTTTCTCTCATAGAGACCACCCATATCCCGAGTCATGTTATGGCTGCCAGTCCAGAATCCAATTCATTCTCTGTTCTCCAGAATGCTTATGAGTTCCCTGAGGCCAGTTATGTCCCTGGGTTCCATGTCACAGCTCTTGTCTCAAGTGAAGTGAGAGTAGCCCTGGCTCCAATGCCTGCCACATCCACACATTCTCATGCACCTACCATGTCCACCCATGCTTCTCTTTCAGCCACACCAAGCCTTGTTCCCAAGTGTATCTCTCCTGGCCATGCATCCAGTGTGGATCACTATCCAGCACCACCACAAGGTCACAATCCAAGTCAACCACAGTCCTACATCCCAGGTTCACCACAGCCACAAGGTCAGAAAACTGTGATCAGGTCCACTTTAGTAGTATCACAGTTCCCAGTTGCAACAAACCCAGATCATAGCTGTTATCATCCACTAGCATTGAGCCATTATTGATTATGAATTGCCATTATTTAGTTGTATAAAGCTTAGGATGTTATGCAATGTTTTGACCATATGGAATCCACCCCTCTGGAAGAGGCTCTGTAGCTGTTTGGTTGATTGATGCTTTTATGCTCTTGTATTCTTGTCTTTTTGTTGCAATATTTGTTGTGTCTTTATTTTGAAGTTCTGTTCTTTAGCATGGAAATGTATTCAGGTATGTTTTGTCATTGGTTAACTAGTCTTGGTTAGTCCTTAGGTCTTGCTGAATAATCTAGTCTTGTTATTGAATATGAATTCATGCAAACCATGACAAAGAACTACACATATGCAATCTGTATTTCTTTGTATGCTGAATTAATCCATGTTCATTCTTAAATGTTTTGAGATATGATTTCCATATTTACAGTTAGAGGCTTATTTGGTCTTAGAAGAATGATAAATTTTTAAGTTTGTATTTAATTGTCTACTTTTTGATTGCAGGCTTTGGTGTCTTGGCAAATATGACACGTGAGAAAAATCTGAGAACCTAAAAGCCTCTTTTCTATTAAACTCATTGTTTTAATCTCATATTGGCTAAATTGACCTTGATCCAAATGTTTTAATGTAGTAATTATGTGCCAACTTTTTTTAAACATTTCTTACTATACTTAGATACAAAAAGCTCAAGCAGTTCTGACTATGAACTATGGCAACAGTTTTGTATTTACACTGTTACACCCCAGGAGGGAAGAGTGTCTAGCACTTAAGTCTTAAATTTCTTAATGGTAGAGATGCAAACCATCATGCTGAATGCAATAAAAGATCATAATCTAAATCTACAAAAAAACAAAACAAAAAAATTATTGTGCCTTTTAATACAGAACTTGATGTTTTGCCAGCATTTGATTATTGTATTTTTTTTTTTTTTTTCTTTCTTTCTGGCTTTACTAAATGTGACTGAAATGGTTTCACCAAATGCCTGACAGTAAAAGGACAGCCAACTGCAATCAAAAACATTAAATAAATAAAAAAACAACAACAACAACAACCATCAAACAGGTAAATAAATCTGTGATAATTGCATGCGATTTGTAATTCTATTGTTCGTAAAAGAAGAAAAGCTTATTAAAGGATATGGCCACTCTATAATCCTCTTTGCATATTTTCTTATGATATTATTCTCAGCGAAGATAAAGAGAGACCTGTTGACGGTGAGACAGTTGTGTTTGGCTGGGATGGGGTTGTACAGAGCCATGGTCCGAGCCCGTTTTATCTCCCCTGCGGACTCACTCTCTGCCTTCCCCTCAGCGCTCATCTCCTTAGGCATGTCTTCAGACTGATCCATATCTCAAGATTTGGAATAATCAATCCCAGCTTTCATAGAAGATCCCAGCTTTACTCCATTCTTCTAATGGCAAATCAACTTGAAGAATATTGCACGAGGTTTGCTCAGTTCTGCCTGTTGCACTCCGTAAAGGAACTTTTTTGTGGAAAAAAAAAAAAATGTTTTAAAAAATACAGTCCTGTTTATCAGAAGGCTGCATGTCTTTTTCGAAGCATTGTATCCTTTTCTTATTAGTGACCTGTTGGAAAAACTGCCATTTCTGTCTTGTCAAAGATCATGAAATCCTTTTAAAATGTCCAAAAATGACACTTTTAAATCCCTGCTGATTCTTCTCAGGCTATTAAATGAAATTCTGGCAAAACCCAGCCCATTTTTCTCCGATGCCAGTCAAATACTTGATGCGCAGATGAACAGTGTAATGCAGTACAGTTTGTAATACCTGTTACACTGGTACTGTGATCTATAACAGTGAATGTGGTCTTTTACCATCACATATTGCCTCATCTCTCGCACTCACCCGCCCCCATTTCTCACTCGCTCTCGCTCTCTCTCTCTGCCCCAGTGCTCCCCCTCCCACACACACACACACACTCATACACGCACTATGGGAAATCAGGACATAGGAAAACTGGTTACCATGGAAATGTATTTTACATTTTTTAATGTGATTGTGTGAGTGGCTTATCATTTAGTTTGTCAGATGATGAACTGAAACAGATTTGTAGCACGGTTAAGGCGTCTATACAGAGTTAGTGCAAACCTCAACAATGAATAATCTCTCTCATTTGTTCATGGGTGGTAATGTACCTTTCCCAATAATTCACTTTCCAAGCACTGGGAATGACTGTAAAACAACTAAATGATATTAAAATATTGAATGGATAAAATGAGAGTTATTTTATCCGATTCTGAAGAGGTATACCTTTATAAGAGGTACCCTTCTAGTAAATGTTGGTCTCACACAGGCATAATAAATATCTGACTTGATTCACAGTATACATAAATAAATATGGAAAAGTGTGCATTTATTTTTGCTCATCTTACCCTGGAACAGCTGTAAGTGTCACAGTACCTTGGCAATGACTTTGTAGCGAACACATGATTGAACAGGCTACAAAAATGTAGGTTAAATTCAGGCTTTTGGCAACATTAGCATTTGCACAGCTTGTACTTTTCCAGTGTCTTGCATTGTACTGTTTGCTATTCAAACTGTGACAGTCTTCCCTCAAAGTTTAAGCTTAAATTTATCATAATGCCTTTCTCCCATTTTAGCACTGATGATTCTGACAACATTTATATTTATATTTATATTGTGTTAGTGACAGCCTGCAGAGGACATTTCCATTTCATAACTACTGAACTATTTAAATCACAAACAATGCATCTATTTCTTAATGTTAAGTGTTTACTAATCAGAATGTTGTACTTTTGGTCTATGCTTTATATACTGTCCTTGATACTAAACTTCTTCTCAAAACAAAATGAACTGTGATTGACTGCTTTTACATGTTGGTCAGACTGTTCTTGGCCAAAATTAAAAAAAAACTTCATAACAATAGACATGTTTGGTTGCATGAGACTATATCTACACCATTTACACTGTTATATTTGCAGATTTAGCCGATAACGAGTCCTCAGTGTTTCAAACATTAAAACAATGAAATGATAAGCAGAACTAAGAACTTTAATTTTGACACAGATATCAAGTCCTGACTTCCGGGAGTGAATGCTGGAGCATCCTAGCTGCCGCTCTTCCCTGGCGACTATTGTTTTAATCTATTTTAAACTTTTAGTTTAAAGTAGCTGACTTTTAAGCTTAAGCTATTTTAGTAGCTGACTTTTAAGCTAAAATGAATTTGGCTCATGTTTTTAAACTATAAGCACTTATCTCTGGAAATATCGAACTATATCTGGTCAATTCTGCAGTTACACAGAGCGGATATCAGCACCGTGTTTGGTTGACTGTTTCGTCATCAGTTTGCTGGTTCCCACGGTGATCGCCAGCTGGGTCAGTTAATAATGAGGATCTACGCGATGTTTCCATGGAGTGTCTTAAACTGGATGATTCTATCTATAATTTGCCAGCCTGCTGCATCAGTACTTCAATATACTATGGAAGAACTTCTTCAGCTGCGTTTTAATCTCTTTGAGTCTACTCCGGATCTCCATTTCTACACAGACATTTTTAAGCCTCGTCGAAAATACATTCACTGCGAGTCAAGACGGAATTACAAGTTTGATGATTCAAACTTCATACGTCCTTCTGGTCATCCTCTTTGCGTCTGACAAGGAAATTGGAACAAACTGTGGACAACTCTGTGCTATCTCACATAGGCAGGTTAACTATCACTAAATCTACAACAGACACACTTACCTTTGGATTATTTAATATCCGTTCAATCAACAACAATGCACCACCGGTTTGGGATCTACTGAACTTACTGATCTAAGTTTGAGTTTCTCTGTTTAACTAAGACATGGCAGCAACAAAACGACTTCTCTCAGCTGAATCAATCCATTCCGCAGGGTTTTGTTTATGCTTGCCAACCCTGTGTCTCAGGTCGAGGTGGTGGTCTAGCGATGCTTTATAATAAGAAATGGAAGGTGTCTACTATATTTGTACCTTCTTACTTTTGAATCCATGGAGTTACAAGTTAATGCACCAATACCTACTATCATAACTACTTATATAATGTCCTCCTAAATCTAATACTTTTTTTTTGTTGTTGTTGTTTTTTGTTGTTGTTGTTGTTTTTTTTTTAACTTTATTATGTTCTATTTCTCCAAATGTGGTTATTGTTGGTGATTTTAACATCCATGTTGATCAGGCAACTGTCACTGAGACAAAAGACTTTTTATCATGCTTAGACAGCTTTGGACTGAAACAATTCATTGATTTTCCTACTCATTCAAAAGGTCATATACTTCTTATTTGTTTCACCTGAATAACACTTTTCAACTGTAGTGCACTTGATCTGTCTATATCTAATCATAAACTGGTGTCTTTTAGTGCCAATTTAGCGGTATCAAAGATTGTTCAAAGTCATATTATCTCATTTCATAACATTAAGAATATCGATTTATCTGTTTTTTCTAATCAAGTTGATAACTTGTTGAACACAGATGTTGACTATTTAGCCTGGATGAATTGATCTCTCATTATAATGACTAATTGCAGAATATTGTCGTGATTGAGGGAACTCACGCTGTGTTGATGACACTTTGGGAACGATAATGCCCAAAAGCCATGCTTATAAAGTGCCTGTCCATGTGAATAGTGAAAGCACAACTACAACATGAGCACCTGTGAAACTGGAGCAGCATCCAGGTCCAGGTTGTAAAACCTTATGAAAGTAACTCCAGCACTGTACCAATGGGGCAGTTAACTGGGTCCCACAGTCAAGATCCGCACCATGAAGTGAAACACTTCAATGCATACTGTTTCCTCGTGGAGGGAGCTCTGGAGTGAAGTATGGTCTCCACAACCTCGGTTGAGAGACCAAAGTCTATGAGTTGGGCCCCCTCAGAGGCCAAACCCACAGGTTCCATATCTCTGGGTGCGGGTGAAAGGTCACGGCTCCCACTTGAGACAGAAGGACCCTCCTGACCGGAATCTCCAAGGGAGAGCCGTCGAAGAGCGACACCAGGTCCGAGAACCATAGTTGGCTCGGCCAGTACTGCACTACTGGTAGTAGACATATTCCGTTCCAGTGGACCATCTCCAGAACTCCTGGGAGCAGAGCAATCAGGGGAAAAGTGTACAGACCTAGCTTCAGCCATGTCTGTACCATAATGCCCAGCCCCAAGGGAGCTGGGTGTGTGAGGGAGTATCAAAATGGACAGTGCGTCGTATCCTGAGACGCGGACAGATCCACTTCCACTTGGCCAAAAAAACTCCCATATACGCTTCACCACCTCGGGGTGAAGTTTCCATTCCCCAGGCCTCAGCCCCTGCCTCGACAGGATGTCTGCTCCTAAATTTTGGTACCCTGGAATGTATGGTGTTCCAGTTTGCATAGCGGGCATGGACACAGACCCCCTGATGCTTTATATAAGAGACCACAGATGTGTTGTCTGAGTGAACAAGCACATAATGGCCTCTCAGGTCTGGGAGGAAATTCTTCAATGCTATGAAGACAGCCATCATTTCCAGGTAATTTATGTGCCATGAGAGATGATGACTCCTCCACAGGAACAGGAACCAAGTCTTCCTCCATATTATCAAGGTGCAAAGACCTTGATCATGCGGAGTGTGTTCCCCCTTGGTCTTGAGCCACCACTGCAAGAGGCTCATGTACAGCAGGCTAAAAGATTCACGTTGGAATCAGCTGCCATCAGACCCAACAATCTCAGAAACTGTTTGACAGTGAGTGACTGGCCTAGCTTTATCATGTTTACGGCTGTGAGAATCAAATCGATACGAGCAGGAGGCAGACGTGCCTGTATCGTCGTTGAGTCCCACACCACGCCTAGAAAAGTGGTTCTCTGTGCTGGAGAAAGCACACTATTCTTGGCATTCAGTCTTAACCCCAACTCTTTCATGTTGGCGAGGACGACGAACCACCATCTGTTCAGACTGTGCTAAGATAGCCAATAGTCAACGTAGTTTAACACATGGATGCCACAGAGTTGCATCCACAGTTTTTACTTCCTGTTCCATTACCAGAGCCTGCTCGGGGCCCACCGCAGTGGTAAAACCTTGTTGAAATAAGGCAGATGACACCAAAATGGGATTTTGTATCCTCTTTCTACAGTCTGCAGGACCCATTGTGACACATTTGGCAGAATTCTCATGCTGCCAGAAGGTCTAATAAGGGAACCAGCCTCTCAGGGAACAACCCAGCTGATTCCTCTATTTGTTGATCTAAAGTTGATTTGTTGATCTAAACTAAATGTCTGGGCCTTAAGGGATGACTCCGTGACAGAGGACAGATAGCTTGCAACCGTCTTTTCAGCCCTTGGCATTGCCCCATACCCATGCTCTTTCAGTCCCCTATATTACATATAACATATATTTTTAATTGAGAACTGAAAAAAATGAGCTGAAAATGGTTTAATCCGCGATCTCGAATTCTCATGGTGGAGATCGGGAAAGAATGGAAGGCCTCAACATGGAGGTTTTAATTTTGATGACAGGAAAAGATCTAATTTGCTTTTTGGCCGAGTGCCCTGTCTCTCGGCCGGCCATATAATGTTTCACTTAGCCACGGCCTGAGTTAAAATCTCCACTAACTCCTTATACACAGGGGATTGAGATGGCAAATCTTCAATTTCCCCCAACTTGATGCTCAGCACATCTACCTCCTTGGAGCTGGACAGCTGCAGCACCATATTATACCATTTAATTCCTCAAAATTAAATGCAGCAAAATATCAACCAGACAAGTTAACATGATTTGAATGAAAAGCTGAACTAATACATGAATCCAGTGGTGGACAGTAATGAAGTATTTTTACTTCGTTACTGTACTTAAGTACATTTTTCAAGTATCTGTACTTTACTCGAGTATTTTATTTTGAGCAACTTTTACTTTTACTTCACTACATTCCAAAGCATAAGATCGTACTTTTTACTCCACTACATTTCATAAAACATGTCGTTACTCCTTATTTTAAAATGAAGAAATCATCACATGCTCAGAGACGCAAAAGCGGTGTCCGATTCGTGCACGAACTGATTCTTTTCAATCATCCTGTTAAATCGGTTCACAAATCACATGAACAATTCATTCGCGAATTGGACTGATCGTATTGCAGCTGTTCTCGAGTCAACAAATCATTGATTCAATGATCCGTTCAGAGCGACTCTCCAGTGAATGAATTTACAAGTCTGACTGAAAATTAGCCAAGAACTGGGGATCCTCTGAGTGCGCACGACTGATGGTGAAAAGTAAGTCAGGCTACTAATGTTGAATTTTAGGATGAATTATTGTAACTGAAAATCATATTTAGGTCAGTTGTTTTTGAACTAAATCTGCTGTAAAGGGCGATCTGTTTAAGCCCACTGAAATGCTTTAATGCGACACGTCCACATCAATGAGTCTACAGATCGCGATCTCGATTCAAACAGATCAAATCACATTTTAAAACTAACTTGCCGCTTCAAATAACGGTTGTATCGATTACATCATTACGGCACTAGGAGGCGACAAGTGACTGTTAAAATGTATTTGACATTGAATGATTCATTCAAAAGATTTGTTCAAAAACATTGATTCATCCAGTAATGAAACAAGTGAAAGTTATGAGTGAGTCATTAAATCATTCATTCAAACCCATTTTTTAAAATTAATTAATTAAATATTTTTAAATAGACTGCAGCAATTAATATTTTGTCCTCTAGTAAATAATTATATGCAATTTTGTTTAGTTGTCTATTCAGAATCATGGGAGAATCATGATTTCTATTTGAAAGAATCAAATAAAAATCTTGATTCTCATTTTATCCAGAATCGTGCAACTCTAACACAAATTAAAATAACACATGCACGTTCATCTTCCCCGCTGTTGCAGCAATTTTTTTTAAATGTTATGTACTTAGCCCTATATGTTTCACCTTTTTTTATATTGTTTGTCAACACACATTACATATTATGTATCTGCATCCACTAATCTTCCATCCATACTGACTAGTGCTGGCTATTTGACAATTCATAATCATTCATTATTATTTTGAGCAATAGGATTGTATAAAATATATAATATAAAATTAAATTATATAAGTGGCCTATATAAAATTACAAAATAAACATTCATCAATCAGTACTTTTTTACTTAAGTACATTAAAAATCAAGTACTTTTGTACTTTCACTCAAGTAAAATTGAAAAGGAGCACTAAATACTTTCACTTGAGTAATATTTTATGACCGTATCTGTACTTTTACTCAAGTACTTGATTTGTGTACTTCGTCCACCACTGCATAAATCTTATTAGTCAAAGTCAGTTAGGTATTTATCATTTAATTCCTCAAAATTAAATGCAGCCAAAGAGCAACCAGACAAGATAACACGGATGAATGAATGGCTGAAATATATTAGAATAGTTTCAATGTACAATAAAAGAATCATAAATTCATAGCTTGCAACACACTACACTTTATGGACTCATAATCTATGCATTGCCTCAGCAAATGTGAGATCTGAGCCAGTCAATTTTTTATTGCATAGTCTTTTCTTCCCTCGAGAAAAAGTCTACAAGCGGGGCTAAAACTCCCGATAGTGCATATCTTGTACACATCGGGAAATTTTATGAATGAACACAGCCTGCCCCTTTTATATATATGTATATATATATAGAGAGAGAGAGATAGAGAGCTGGCCGTGCATGCTCCTCATACGCAAGAGATGAGGGTCGGCGAGTCCTCAATTCCCCTGTATCGATGCTCAGCACATATACCTCCTCAGAGATAGACTGCTGAAGCACTGGGCTCTCTTCCAGGGCGGAAAAAGCCGTGGTGCAGGCTTCCACGCTGGATCCCCCAGGTGAAGGCAGAGAAGAGGCTGCACCCGTCTCTAATCCCTCTGCGAGATCCATTTGCAAACCCCACAATACCAGCTTCCGTGCTGCCTCGGCAGCAATAGGGACAGTAACGCGAGGAACATGAGCCTGAACACCCTTCCTTCCATAGACTGTCTTTGCAACTACCACTTTGACTTCATAAAGAGATCGGAAAACTAATCCATATGAATCAAGCAGTTTAGTCCAAAATTTCTGAAGAGAATCGATCGCTTGTTATGATGAACAGATTTAATTTAGGCATGTAAACTTTGATCAGCGAACATAAGCAGAAGCTCAACCTAACTGAATAACGCACAAGAACAAACATCTTCCAGAAGCTCGAACGTGCTGTGTAACACACAAGAATGAACCTCATTGGTTATGCATATATATATATATTTATATTTATATTTATTTATTTATAATATATAATTTATTATAATATAATTTAATGGAAAACTATGTAAGGGATACATTTAGCCAACCTTGAATAAAATTAGATAGATTTGACACTTTTAATTTTAATAAAATTAAAAGTGTAAACCACACAATCTGTTTACAGTGTCCACCATTATAACAGATGTTTACATCTACCAATGTCTTTATACAGCAGGAATACTCAAATAGTGGACCACAATCCAGTTCTGGGCCCTGGCTTGGTTCCAACCGGACAGCGAGACATAATGATAACAGTAGCACCATATTATCGTTTCTACAGTTTAAAGTGAGCAGGGCGTCAAAACAACAGAGTTGTTCACACCACCACAAGTGCTCAGGTTCGTTTATGGTAATGATATTTCAGCTCTGTATCCTCTAATATTTTTATCTACAGCCAAACATGCTGCATTTAAGCTCTTTCCATTCTGTGCGCATTGCTTCTCTGGAGCTAGCAGAGGAGTTTAAGACAGCTTCAGCCTGTTCTTAGCCCTCAACCACTAGCTCCAGTGCTCAGACTGGGGATACGAACCCTGCTCTGTGGCTTCTTCCTCCCCGAGACTTGATGTTGTGCTTGATGTTGGGTTTGTCCAGCTCTGAGGAGTTGGACATTCTCAGCATCGAAGCGAGTGATTTGGGTGACTCGCCAGCCCAATCACCGCAGTATGAGGAGCTTGTGGAGGTTGTAACTCTTGCCGTGGTGAAATGAAACATTGATTGGCCAGCTGAGAAGCGGGAAGCGCAGAAAAAGAGCAAGCTTGATGAGCGCTTCCTGCAGTCAAGGGCACAACCTCCATGTTGGAGCTTGTCATTCTTTCAGGATGATCTCTCCAAGGTGTGGAGATCCTGGAAAAAGCCATATTCGTCTTGTGTTTCGAGCCCCACGGTGCCATTGTGGGGCACAAGGAGAACGGCTATGGGATGATGCCCAGGGTTAAAGAGACTTTGGCAGCTTATCTCTCCCCTGACGCTGCGTCATCCCTTAAAGCACCAACATTGCCCACCAAGCCATGCCGTATAACATCTTCCCTGGTGGGCAAGGCTAATATGGCGGCAGGTCAGGCGGGCGCTTGCTAATACACGACGGCCATCTTGCAAGCGTACCAGGCCGACCTGCTTAGGGACTTGGATGAGGGCGAAGGTGTGGGGCCCGATGCCATTAAAGAGCTGTGTCGGGCCACCGATTTATCTCTCAGTGCCACCAAGGAGACGGCCTGCGCCATTGGCCACTCCAATGGCATCTATGGTGGCAATAGAGAGGCACATTTGACTGAACCTCTCGGACAAAGCCTTCCTTCTTGATGCCCTGCTGTCACCTCCTGGTCTTTTCGGCAATGCTGTAGCCTCGGTCGAGAGTTTTCAGGAGGCAAAAAACAATTTGCAGTTTTCCAGAGGTTCATCACTCTTCACCACAAGTCCCATGGGACTGCTGCCAGGGGGCAGCCCCAGCCATTTACGTCTGGCTCCTCATACCGGCAAGAGCAAAAGTAGAGTGAATGAACCTCCTGTTCCATAACCTGTGCCTGCTCGGGGCCCACTATTGTAGGCAGAACACCGTTGAACTTGGACAAGACCCAACAGGCCTCTTTACAAGCCTCTCTAGGGAGAGTGAACCCCTCATGGCTGCAGCGTTGTTGGGCAGTGGATGTAACTTGCTCCTCCCTGGGAGGGGGCACCCTCAGAGGCCTGAAATGACCATCAGGACCTCTTTCCCAAAGCCCACTTAGAAAGAATAATGGTCCTCAGATTCATTTTCTCCTTCGCTGGCTTTTACCCCCGAGATCGTTGAGAGGGGCTCAATCAACAACTCTACTGGTGAAGGAGGCCATAGCACTCATTCCTCCCCCAGAGAGAAATACCGGGTTCTACAGCTGGTACTTCATAGTTCCAAAGAAGAATGGAGGTTTGCATACCATTATAGATCTGTCCGAGGACTGGTTTGTCATGATTGATATAAAATACACTTAATTTCATATCTCCATCCTACCACAACACAGGAATTTCCTAAGGTTCACTTTTGGGGGTGAAGTGTACCAATATCGGGTTCTTCTGTTCAGCCTAGCACTATCCCCGCGCACTTTCACAAAATGTATGGATGCATCTCTTTTGGCACATAAACTGTCTGGAGATGTTAGCAGTACTGCTAGTTCCTCCCAGACCTCCAAGGCCACCATGTTCTAGTTCGAACAGACAATACATCAGTGGTCTCATAAATAAACCACCGGGGGGCGGGTTTGTGGTCTGAATCCTCCTGTGGTCGCAGGGAAAGGGACCTAGAGGTTTATGTCCAGAAGACCTCTCAATCAAGAAAAACTAACCAGTTGCTGGTATGCTTAGGACCCCTGAGAAGGACTGCCAGGCTACCAAACACACAATAAGCGGGTGGATTGTGGAAGCATTTTCTATGTCTTATGCGCAGTCTGCCTTTGCCTCTGTCAGTCAGAGCACATTCCACAAGAAGAATGGCATCCTCTAAAGTGTTACTGTCGGGGGCATCCCTCCAAAATATATGTGATGTGGCGGCGTGGTCCTCCCCGCACACTTTTATAAGATTTTCTAGCCTGGACACCGGGGTCTCAAGTGCTTTGTGTCCTGAATTGTGCCTAAGCAGCTTCACACTAGGGCAGGCATTTGTCAGCATGGCAAAGTGGGTATTTCGTTCCCCAAAGTGTCGTCATATGACGCAGTGTGAGTTCCCTTGAAAGGGAATGTCTCAGGTTACACATGTAATCATGGTTCCCTGTCTCATTCCCTTCTCGGGGAAACATGGTTGAATGAGAAGTGCCGTAAACTGAATCACACTTGTCGCGCATTTGTCCTTGACTTCTCTTATAAAACAGCATTTATTTCAGTGGAAACCGTAAAAATAGATCAATCCAAAATTAATGTTTAATAGCAAACATGTTGAAGATTAGCCGATGGGCTGTCGATTCATTAAATGATAAGCTATTTCCTCACAAAAGTGGTTTATTCAGCGTAGTAAAGCCTCTCCTCCATTGACATCCTTTAAAAAAACGGCCTCTTGTCTTCTTCCCTACGTACCGCAGCATTAGCAGGTGTTACAGTTTTTTCGGCTAAGGTTGCAGGCTTGCCTTGAAGTGGCTTTGGTAACGCTCTGTTTAGTTTCTGTCTCTATGAAGTCCCTCCTTCTGAAAAGCATAGTGTGCTCAGATTGGTCGGCTGGACCAGTGTGTTGTGATTGGTCAAGCGCTTAATGTCACACCCCTTTACCAAAACCGTGATTTTTTTTATCACACTATTAACTAACTCAACCAGGCCCTGTCCCTTTATTTTGTGAATGCCTTGGGTGAGAATTATTTAAATGAGGAATATTGTGACATGTTTTTTCCTGTAATAAATCTCAAGACTACAATGGAGGCATTTCAGGGATTTCAGAAACAGTGCACACTCATAGAATAATTAACTTTGGAGTGATTTTGTGCTTTGTAACTTTGCAGACCTTTTTCATGCTCAAACAGCAACATTACACACTAAAGAAAGCTGAACATGTAAAAAAGCTTAAAAGGACCTTTTTCCTTTCCTCTTTTTAGTTTATGTAATAAATGGTGTCACCCTGTGCAAGCTGAAATGATGTGTCCAACTCATTATTGATGGGTTGAAAGAGTTCTTTCTCATATTTTGCCTTCTATGATGTTTAGTGTGCTCAACCTACATGTGGGCCTATAGTTTATAACAGTAAGTGTCCTCTGAGTCATCACTGAAGACTTTCAAAAGATTTTAAAGACTGACCTTGCTTTGACAAGGAGTCTCTAAACATTTATTTCCCACACTATATCTTCTAGAAGCTGGTCACGCATAGGCTATCCAATTATTTTTAATAAATTATAGGGAGTTTTGTAACATAAGGTGAGTTGGAAATCCTTGTCATACATATGGTAGCAAACTTCATCCATCTTGTTTACTCTTCACTTCCATTCTCACACACATTATGTCAGAATACAACACTTCAAAATAGAAGTCGCAGTATAATTCACTTACGAACACAACACATGTCTACTATCCTTTTGTAAAGTTGTATGTCTATGTAAAAATATAAGTGATTTACAGGATAATTGCGATCAGGTTAATGCATTATAATGACAGAACTGGTATCATCTGAAACAATAGATTCTCTTGCTCTCTTGTTATTCTGTTGGGCCTACAAATATTGCAGAAAATGGGACAGTGTATTGTGACACAATTGTGAACGTGGCATATCATGCACACACACACACACAATTTTTTTTTTTAAAGGATTAGTCACTTTCAAATAAAAATTTCCTGATAATTTACTCACCCCCATGTCATCCAAGATGTCCATGTCCTTGTTTCTTCAGTCGAAAAGAAATTAAGGTTTCTGATGAAAACATTCCAGAATTATTCTCCTTATAGTGGACTTCAATTGGCAAACTTTGACCTGTGGAGGGCAGTAATACACTTAGCAGCGTCTACACTGCCAGAATTCTAATAGAGAAGAAGAAGAAGAGAGCTAGTTTAAGACAAGTGTCTATGGATAAAACGTATATAATTTTTTTTTTTCGCATGTTTTTTCACTTTTTTTTTTTTTCTGGTATCGTTTAAAGCCCTTTGAAGCTGCACCGAAACTGTAATTTTGACCTTCAACAATTTGGGGCCAACTGAAGTCCACTATAAGGAGAATAATCCTGGAATGTTTTCATCAAAAACCTTAATTTCTTTTCGACTGAAGAAAGGAGGACATGGACATCTTGGATGACATGAGGGTGAGTAAATTATCAGGAAATTTTTATTTTAAAGTTGACTAATCCTTTAATGCTTTTTGGGGACTTTCCATAGACAATGATTTTTATACTGTACAAACTGTATATTCTCTCCCCTAATCCCCTACCCCTAAACCTACCCATCACAGAAAACTTTCTTTTTTGTACATTTTCAAAAAACATAATTTACCATGATTTATAAGTTATTTTCCCCATGGATACCAAAAAAAAAAATGTTCCCACAAGGACAAGGATATTGGATATTGCCATCTTTGAGGGGCCATTTTGTCCCATAGCATATAGGGTTTACCACCAAAACCACACACACACAATTTCTTTCTTTCTTTTTTTTTTTTATTTGTTTGGGTCTTAATGGGTATTAATCGTCCATCTCTGTATCGCTTGCAGTTGGTTCAAAACAAATATGCTAAGCTGGTACTAGAAAAAGGTAAAGCATTTCACCGTCATAGCATTTCTTCATTGGTTACCAGTTCATTAAAGGATCCATTTTAAGATTTTGTTAATGGCTTAAATGATGAAGCCTCATCTTATCTGTCCGAACTTCTGAGCTACAAACAATCCTCTATGACTCTGATCATCTGATAAACTTCTTCTGCATATAACACTTTCTCGCTTAAAGTTTAAGGGGGATCGTGTTTTTTCTGTAGCCGGCCCTAGACTATGGAACAGCATACCTCTGGACGTTGGGTCTGCTCCTTCCCTTCCTTTTTTTAAATTACACCTGAAGACATATCTGTATTCTTTGGCTTTGTGTGAATGTATATTGTGTATTGTATTTGTATTGTTTTCTTTTTTCTCTCTCTCTTATTATTTGCATAGGTTCAGCACTTTGGTATACACTAGTTGGTTTTAAATGTTTTCTATAAAATAACTGACCTAGACCTTGTTTACTAAATATGGTAAAATTGTATTGATGTTTAAGATTAATAGTGCTAAACAAGAAAAACAGAGTAACTTACTTTAATGCAAAAAGTGTTACAACACTACTGCAGTCAAAATACTGACTTAAAGCCTACTAATTCATATAATAAAATTCATGATTTGCATTTAATTTCAGGTTAACTTACAATAATTTAATTGATAATTATTCTGTTGCCATAGAAACACAGTTCAGGATCATGCATTAGCTTAATCTGTTCACAAGGCATCTTCACATTCTCTGTAAGGTTTCTTTGATTTTCAACACATAGATTTTTGTTTTGATTTCATGTTTTGATTTTCAACACTCAGAGTGGCTGATGAAGTAATGCAGCCATCAAAGACTTTGAGTGAGTATACTACAGAAATGAATCAAAAATCTATTTAAATCTTAAGTTGTAGTTTATTTTATTTAATTATTGTAATTTCAAACAGTGTTATTACAGCACTTTTCTTATTCTTGATTTCTGTGCATTTGCTGCAGAGCTTTTGTGGTGGAGCAGGGCCTGCAAGGCAAGGTGATGGCAGCATTTGTATTAAAAAAAAAAAGGAAAACCTGAAACACAAATATAAAGTAAGATCATTCTGTTACTTCTAATACAGAAATCAAATTACATTGTGCTGTTAAAATGACTGCTTTTGTATTATGTTTGTTCATTTTTGTAGGATCTGAAATATCTGCAGACTGGTGTGAGCACTGAGGATGGGGAGCCCACAGCAGCATCCTGGAAATGGTATAGTGCCATGGATGAGACCCTTCATCACCCCACCTGCCCTTATTGCCTCATCTGGCCCGGATGTTGCTGTGGTCTCTTCATCCTCAGTGTAAGGGAACTTGGATAAATATAACTCAAATGTGATTGAATTACAGTGAATAAGAACTGAATTAATATGTAAATGATTCAGAATTAATATTTAACACTTTATCAACTATTCGTCCACCGATAAGTTGAGATTAGAGTATTTTGCCAATTCTGGACAGAATATTATCCCATGGCCAACAGTAATCATATAAAGTTATGATTACTGATTATAAAAAATCAGTATCACAAATGGAAATTGTAATATTGTTAATGGAGAATGAATGGAGTCCCAAATGTCTAGCGTTAAACACTATTTCTTTGACCGCAACCTGAGAGAATTAACGTACTAGCAATTCAACCTTCAACGAAGTTCAACGAAGGCTTATACAGGAGAGTTGATGAGTTTTGAGTGAGCTCTTGAAGAGGCACGTGCAAGCAGTATGATAGTAAAAGTCAGCACGAATCAAAGCAAAAGCCAAGGCTAAAAGCAAAGCCAGACTGCTTGTCATTGGTTTTTAACCATGTCCATCTGACCCATCCTTCCGAGTGTTTCCGCCAATCAGATATGGTTTTGGGCGGGTCCTACGCCCAGTTCTCCTGTTCTTGCATGTAATTAGCATAATGTCCACATGGTCACGTGCACCTAAACTTTTGAGAGTTTTAGTCAGCACTTTAAGAAATCAACTTTCATAGTTTAAATATGGTGAATCTTACACAAATCTACTTTGCATCAAAATACTGGAAATCATTCACCCATCACACAGATACCAAATAGTGTATACTTCCCACAATCGAGGTAGACTTTCATAAGAATTTAGCTGCAATAAATGTTTAAAACACAGAAAGAACTCCACAGGTTATATAAAACACACATAATACATACAGTATGTCTAAGGCTACTTCTGGTGATTAATTCCTCTAATGGAGGTAGAAAACATGCGAATCAACTATAATAAATGTTTCACACATAGGAAGAACTACACAGGTTATATAAAATACACAGGATACATAGGACATATATAAGGCACCTACTGGTGATTAATTCATTCAATTTTGAGACTGTTTCTGTTAAAGAGAGTGAATTCATTGAAGTTTCTGCTGGTTTAAGAGAAACTCTGGAATGTCTTTAAAATGCATAGCTGGGCAGAGGAGGTGTCTTGGGGAATGTAATTGTGTGGGCTTGTGGTAATTTGGGCCTTGGGATGTCTCCGCAAGTCTCCGTTTCCTGATAGGGCTCTGGATTTACGCATTACTGTCAAAAGGTGTTGCTTAGCCATCTGGTCTTTAAGTTTGTGGAACAAAGGAGGGTCTCCGGCAGAGAGAGAGAGACAGGCATGCATGCAAACACAACACAACACTCCATCATTAGCTGAGCCCTGGTGTAAGAGTTTGATTTTAGGACAGAGATATTGTAGGTCTGTGGCGCGGCTGGTTAGTAATTATGATGATGATTGCAGGGTTTTACGTTTTATTTTTTGGTTACCTCAGTTTTCGGTGGTACGATGCATGGGTAAGGGCGTAATCTCAATTAAATTGGCAGAGTTTTCTGGTTCGAGTGCTGGTTCGGTTTGCTCTCGGCCCCTCCTGAAGATTCGTGGGACGTTGGTGACGCATTTACTCATTGAGTCTCGTATCGCCTTAACCCTTCTGTGGAGGAAGAAGGCCAGGGTAAGTGTTACAATGTAGCTTACCACAGTAGTGTCAGCGGCAGACCAGGACTGAATTATGGGAGAACTAGGAGGCGGAAGACTCTTAGATTGCCTCTAAGGCTGTGATGACGGGGGTCAAATCAATCAGCTGAGTTCCTTCCTCCTTGATCCTTTGTTCCAACTTGGGATCGAGGGTGAAGGAGTGCTGTTTGAAAAGTGGCGAGATTTCGAGTTCTGTCTTATATTTGTCGTCTGACAGGTGGTATAAAGCCAAATCATTGAAATGGAGGATCGAACCTTTGGGAATGTTGATCCACATGGTTTGATTGAGCAGGGTGACGTGCATGGCAGTGTCATGCTGGTTGTATGATAGAGTGGCTGTCCGCGCGGGGGTATTGACCAACCATCTATTCCCGATAATCTCGGCTTGGGTTGTTTTGATTTGAGATCGGGGCGTGGCTTGAGCAGGTGAGTGTCAACTCGCATGGCCTCCAGGCCACAGATCTCCTCTGTGTTGTCGCGAATGAAAGGTTTACTCGGACAAAGGTAGTGGATGTCTTTTGTCAGTGTGCACATTCGCAGGTTTGGGGTGAGGTACAACTGTTCATTGCTGTTGTGGTAGGCGACCATCTCGGGAGTGTGTATTTTGACATAGATGTCCCCCTGCCAAAATCCCACATCCACCATGTCTTTTAGTCTGTAAATGTTATTTGAGTCTATTGATGGGTAGACTCATTAGGAAAGCCAAATCACCCATTTCGGGATCTACGTATAATGGGATAGTGCTACAGAGGGACTAGGCGAGGTGGGCCTGGATCAGACTGACTTGGCCACTAGTGATAGACGCCAGAATGTCTTGTACGAGACTAAGGGTTACTAAATATGGTGGGATCCTACCCATGGCTAGGCTATCGAACGAGGAACCGATTTCGCGCAGCATATCGGACATTAGGGTGGTCACGAGTTGCATTTGAGCCAGATCACTTTGGACTACCGAAAAGAGCTTATTGATCGATTTGATAGTTTGGTTCAAAAGAGTGCTGTGGGTGTTAACGACTGTAATTGTGCCGCTCAGAGATTACCCAATTGCCTGTAAGGTTTGGCTCTGAGCATTGAGCTGTTTTTGTAATTAGGGAATCTCGGCCTGAATCTCACCCACATTTCACCGCTCGGTAGCCATGTTTACAGCATTGACGATGTTAAAAAGAGTCCCTACAAACGCAGCAGCCCCCAACAAGGCACCCACGAATCGTTTGGGATGCCGGTTGTACCCGCTTAACTCAGCTTGGGTCACAGTCATCTTTTGCAGCTGGCGCAGCATGTGTGTCACCTCACCTCGACGTGACTTTGGGTTGGGGCATTACCCCAATTGTGCAGATAAACAGGATGGCAAGTTCGAACAGCATCCTGATAACAGAGAGAGAAAAACAAAATCAAAAACAGATGGTTAGCGGTGAATCTCTTAATTTGGTCGAAGTGCCATGACAGTTAGCTCATGGGACTCTGCAATCCATGATTTGGGCACAAGGGATGTAGTGGGTCAATTCTACTGTTTACTTCCCTAACTTAATTCTCTGCTGGTTTAATATCGTTTGGGTGAGAGAAGTGAAAGAGAAAGAAGGAAATAAAGAAAGTGAGCTTTAGTAATGACACCTGTGAGATAAGAATTACTTGTTAGTGGGGACAATCTCAACAGTGTGGGAGTATCTTGATTAAATAACATTGAGTAATGTGTTCAGGAAGACAACTGAAGCTTTCCTAAATGTGGTGGAATGTGTGGTGGAATTGATCTGTGCCAGTCACGTTTGGTCCTCCCCCCTTTTCTCGTCTGTTGGAGCCCAAGTGTCTTTTTATTTGGTTTCGGTGGACCCAGCATAGGACTGGCTCATTGCGCTTTTGGCACATCTTTATTCGGTATGCGACAGGGGAGAGCTTGTCCACAATTTCATGGGGACCTGTCCAGTGAGGCAGAAACTTCTTTGACAGGCGATGGGGAGTCGATTGTCGTGGATGTACAAAACTGTAGTACCACACTTTGTCTCCAATGTCGAGTTCTTGGTGAGATGCCTTCTGGTCCTAATAGGCTTTGCGTCCTTCTGCACTTTTTCTTGTTGTTGTGCAAAGGCGAATGTGGTTCTTAGGTGGTGATGCAACTCTTCCAGATATTGGTGGGTTGTATATGCTGTGACAACACTCATGTCACCTGGCTGGTAGAGCAGGTGGAGAGGCAGTGTCATTTGCCGTCCTGTCATCGTCTCAAAAGGTGGCACCCCGGTAGATTTGTGAGGAGTTGCTCTGATAGTCATCAGCACTAGGGGGAGCTTGATGTCCCAGTCCTTTTGGTTCACAGACATGTACTTCTTCAACATGCTGACAACAGTTCTGTTTGCATGCTCCACTTGCCCAGAGGAGATAGGATGGTGGCTGATGTGCCACTGTATGCCCAGGAGTTTCCAGACTTCCTGCATGATTTCAGCAGTGAAATGTGTTCCACAGTCAGAGTTGACTCTCGATGGCAGTCTAAATCTTGAGAAGATATGGTTCATTAAGAGGCAGGCCGTGGTTTGAGCTGTGTCGTTGGGAGCTGGGAGACACTCTACCCACTTGGTGAATTCACAGACAACAGTGAGGAAATATTTGTTACCCCTTGTTGACCTTGGTAGGGGTCCGACCCAGTCAATTTGGAGGTCCGACTATGGGAAGGACATTCCTTTTTGTTGTAGTGGTGCTCTGTGGTTCAGGTTTGCCGGTTGGAATTGGCAACACACCAAGCACCCTTTTACATATTCTGCTACATCTTGTTGCATGCCAGGCCAGTATACCACTTGTCTTAACATTTCATGGATGGCTTTGGCACCGTGGTGTCTGGCACATGGTGCATCGTGGGAATGCGTGAACATGACCCCCCCTATGGCACTGAGGGACCACAAGCTTGGGCGTAGTGAGTTCATCAGGGGCATATACCAGAATGCCATCTTTGAGATGTAGCATGTGGCGAAGTGCATTGAGATGCCAGAGATCAGAAGAGGCAGCAAGGTTGGAGGTAGTTATGGGGTTTGATTGTGGGTCAGAGAGGTGGTTAACAATAGTTCGGATAGCGGGATCCGAAGTTTGGAGAGTTATGATGTCATCATTGGAAATTTGGGGTGAGATGCTGACTTGGGAGGAGGCGGGGTTTTGCAGGGCTCTGGCATGCTGGTGGCGGGTGATGACAGAAACAGATGGGCTGGGTGGGAGGGGTTCAAAAGACCAAGGATCACCATGTAACGCGCCAGCTTTGGCAAGGGCATCGGTTTGGTCACTGTAGTCTTTGTCTTTCCCTGGTTGCCATGAGTGATCACGGAACTTCTTCCAATAGATAAGCATGTCGTGTTTCGTGACAATGTCGTCGCAGGCTTGGAAGAGATCTTGATGCTTGACAGGTTTGTTGTTTTGAACCTATTCTGTTTCCATCCATGTATATGGCATGTGAAGCTGAGTTGAGCATAGCTTGAGTCAGTGCAGATGAGGAGTTAATTTGATATTGTGAGTTGCAGCAATCTGTAGGGTGATGAGGATGGCTGCTATTTCTGCATATTGTGACGAGTGAGGGTCCAGTTGGAACCGTTGTGGTGGGCAGGGGTTGTCGTTGAGCCAGACCACACTTGCTCCTGCCTGTAGGATGCCCTTGTGATTATATGAGCAGCCTTCAACACTTGCTGTGGGCATCCCTTGGCACACGTTCTCCTCAAAGTATCTGTAGTTTGTCTGTTCTGGTTGTGGGGGTTCTTTAGGTTCAGGTGCTGCATGAGGGATATCGTCAGAGCAGTTTTGGCAGGCTGCCAGTCAATTGCCCAGTGATGATTTGTGATTTTGGGCATATCATGCCTTGACATCACGTCCTTGGAGTGTCATCAGCCTGTTATCAGCCATGTGGCTATGTGTACGTTGGTAACCACAACATCTCTGATTCGCTGGCTGTTAAGGAAGGTTACAGGTTGGTGGCATGTATTTATGATGACCTTTTGTGCACCAATGTAGTTTGAGAAACGTTGAATGGCCCATATCGTACAGAGCAAGACCTTTTCGCAGTCTGAGTATTTGCACTCTGGTGGAAGCAGCATCTTGCTAGCATAGGTGACCACTCGCTTGTCTCTGTCGTGTTGGTATAGGCCTGCACTGAGGCATTGGCTGGAGAATCCAGCTTCCAGGTAGAATTCTTTTCCTGGGTCTGGATAGGTCAGGCACGGAGCAGAGCAGAGGCGTTGTTTTAGCTCAATCATGGCCTGGTCTTGAGCTTCTGACCAAACGAACGGTTGGTCTTTCTTGAGGAGTGAGGTGAGTGGACGTGCAATATCAGAGTAGTTTTCGATTAATTGTCACAAGTAATTGCATACTCCCAGGAAGCTGTGCAATTCTGACACAATAGTGGGCGCCTTGATGTTCTGAATTGCTTGGGTGCGGCTTGATTGTGGCTCGATACCTTGAGGTCCAATGCACAGGCCCACATAGTTTACTTTGGTTCTATACCACCAGGGTAACAGTTAAGAGTTGAAGGCTCTCTGTTAGCCTCCTTGCTAGACATCCTGAGTGTGGGGCGTTGTTAGGCCTCCTCTCGATTAGAGCGTCGTTATGCTGAGGCCTCCGCTCCTAGAGCTTGGTTATTATTTGCTAAGTTGTTAGGCTCTCTGTGAGTCTCCTTGGTTTGAGCCTCGTTGCAGGATATCCCAAGTTTTTGGGCATTGTAAAGTCTTCTCTCATTTCAGAGAGTTGTCTTTATTGAGGCCTCTGCTCTCTAGAGCTCCACCAGGATAACAGTTGTGGATTGTAGGCTCTCTGTGAGCCTCCTTGGAAGATATCCTGAGTGTGGGACGTTGTTAGGCCTCCTCTCGATAAGAGAGTTGTTATGCTGAGGCCTCGGTTCGTTATTTTTGCTAAGTTGTCAGGCTCTCTGTGAGCCTTGTAAGGATGGATTTTACCAAGACTGAATTCAAGATTCCTATCCTGTAATAAAACAATAAAACTCTCTAATCTGAAGAGAGGATCTGCGAGAAAGAGCACAGGACAACACCTGGCTCAACCTCCTCTCTTCCCCCCCATGCTGAGTTCCTGACTCCTCACACCCTCTCCTTCCCCTCAGGCCATGCAAGTCTCACAAATCTGTTATCTTATCTGTTTTAAGTGACATCAATGTAAATACTTCTGGTGCGACTGGTAAGATGGTTTCACTCCCACATCAATAGAACAGACAAGAATAAAGAAAACAAAACCTGTTCTCCTGGTGTGGGAGATGCCCCAATAAAGATCTTTATTAACCATTTGTTTTGATCCCCAAAACCAGGCGTGTGACCCTTTGGGGCACGAGAAAAGGTCCAACAAAAGCTGCATAAATATTTGGGTGCTAAATGTTTACTGTCCTTTTGTTAGACTTGGGGTATTTAAAGGGATTTGGCAAACCACTCAAGGAAGAATCTGCATTCAGAACTTCCCGCACAATTGCTGTGTGTATCTCTCTATTTGCCAGGTATGCTGACTCTTTGAAATTCTTTTTAATATTTTGTTGTGAATTTTACTTTGTATTTTTATGCTGATCGGTTGTGTGATGTATTCTTTTTAATTCTTTTAATTGATGTTTTATCCTGCCTGGCAAAAACAATAAATGTTAATCTTGATTTATCTTGGATTCCTCTAAATTCATTATGACTAGTAGATTATTGGAGTCCGTCATTTCCGTAAATCTGCGTCAGGACAGGTCAAACTAGAGAGCCCCATGAAAGGAGCATGCTGGCACATCATGGGACTTTTTGAGTTTGTCTGTTATTGAATTAGCAAGTTGCAGTAACGTGACTAAGAAAACTGTATTTTTGTATGAACAAGTATGTGGCGGTTCGACTCAAATGCATTAGTAAACTCTGCACCCTCTGACTAAGATTCATAAACTGGCGAATTTATGTCCGTGAGAACGCAGTCGGCCGATGCGAAATTCTCTAAGCGATGATGGGTCCGTAATGAACGAATAATTGAAATTATGAGATATCCAGAATGATCAAAGATCTAAATTAAAGCACAACTAATCTTATGATCAGCTGTTACATCGGAAAAATTGTGAAACTAAGAGTCATTTATAATTGGAGTCAGATTAAATTATTCACGAAGTCAGAATTGAATTAGAAACCGAAGTTGTATTAAATTAAGATGAATTTTACAGAAGTGCCAGAGGACGTACACGCGAAATACCTTCGACCAGACCACTATGCCGGCACACCATGCCGTCGTTGGGCTAGTGGGTGGAACCTTACAGCCTCCTTGACTAATATGAGCATCATCAGGACTCCTCTCGTTTGAGAGAGATATCTTTCTTGAGGCCTCTTCTCTCTAAAGCTCCGCCAGGATAACAGTTGCAGGTTGCAGGCTATCTGTGAGCCTCCTTGCAAGATAGCTTGAGTGTGAAACGTTGTTAGGCCTCCTCTCGATAGGAGAGTCATTATGCTAAGGCCTCCACTCTTAGAGCTTGGCTATTATTTAATAGGGTCCGGATCCGCTATATCAGATGACACGTACCCCAGGGGTTTTGAATTTAGGATGCCTTCCACTTCAGTCAACACTGTGATGAGGACCTCCTCTGGGACAGTGTGATCCTTCAGAACAACTTGGAGCAAAGACTTAACAGATTTAATTACCCTCTCCCATACTCCACAAAAGTGCGGTGCATGAAGTGGATTGAATTGAAAGGCAATTTTTTGTTTTGCTAGTTGCTCTTGGAGGGATGGTTCCATTTCGGCAAAGGCTTCTGAGAACTCATGCTCTCCCCCCCCTAAAGATGGTGCCTCTGTCGCAGATGAGCTCAAAGGGTTTTCCTTTCCTTACAATGAAGCGTCTGAGGGCTAACAAAAAAGGAATCTGCATCCATGCTGCATAACAAGTCGAGATGTACGCATCTTGTAGTGAGACATTTAAATAATATGCCCCATCTCTTTTCTTGCTGTCTGCCAATTCTGACAATGTAGAGACCAAAACAATCAACTCCTGTGGACCAGAATGGTGAAGCCGGCAGGTCTGCCATTTTTGGTACAATGGGCTTGCCACGCCATTTCCTACATTCTGTGCATCGTCTCTGGTGCTTTTTGACAGCTTGACGTCCTCTGAGAATCCAGTAGGTTGCATGCATCAGGCGATTATCAAAGTCTTGAATTAATAGCTTTGTAATGAGGTGTTCTGGCGCCAATACAATAGGTTGAAGTGCATCCTGTGGCAAGATTGCAGTTTTGCATAATCTACCACCAACTCTAATCAGGCCAAGATCAGGGTCTAATGCTGGAGCAAGAGACTTTAATCGACTACTTGAATGCACAGGTTTACTGGCTTTAAGGGCGTGCACTTTATCAGGGAAACTTTCAGTCTGTGCATGTCTGAGTACAGCAGTTTCAATCTCTATGCGTTCTGTGGCAGACAGAGGGGGTCTGCTGCCCCATGCAGAAACTGATATGTGGTCATGATGAGGTTGCAAGGGAATGCTGGCAAGGGAATGGCCCTAAAGTGTCCATATCTCCTCTTCAGTACATCTGCGGGATAAGACTGCTCAGCAAGGTTGAGATCTGTGGCTGTGAATGTGTTCTGAATCTGGTGTTTAACGCTTAGGTGTGACAGAGCAGTTCCCTTAAAGAAGACTGTGGTTCCTTTTAGCTGAACAAGTTTGTGTCTTATTGATTGAAGAGTCAAAGTTTCCATCAGAATTGTGTACAGGGGCAATTTTGTACAATGGCTATTATTGTTCAATAAATAAAAATTAACAATGGTTTTACTATGGTTAAAAGCAAAAAACATTTTCATTGTTGCAATTCCATGGTAACCACAAATTAACCAGGGTTTTGCTACAAAAACATTTTTTAACTATGGTATTTGTGTGGTTATACAAATGGTAATCAATATGAATCAATCAATAAGAATTTTCACTCTGTCTCCTCTCCATCAATAAGCTGGTGTGTGGTGGGCATTCTCGCGCAATATGGCTGCTGTCGCATCATCCAGGTGGATGCTGCACATTGGTGGTGATTGAAGAGATTCCTCCTTCCATATGTAAAGCGCTTTGAGTACCCAGAAAAGCACTATATAAATGTAACAAATTATTATTAGGGGCCAAGCACCAAAGGTGCGTAGGCACCTATTGTATCTGTTGGCGTTCATTTTTTTTAATTATTCTCCTTCCGCTCTGGGAGTCTATGGCAGCCCATAGAACCGTATGCAGGAAAGTTGTGAAATTTGGCACACTGATAGAGGACGGTCTCAACTGTGTCCATAGCAAATTTGGAGTCTCTAACTCAATCCATCTAGCGCCACCACCTGTCCAAAATTTCACTCATGTTTATGCTAATAACTTCTGAACCATAAGGGCTAGAAACAAAATTTTTGATCTTAACCTACTTTTTCGAACTCCTCCTAGGCCATTACTCCGATTTTCATGAAAATTGAACCAGAGCATCTTGAGACCATGCCGACAAAAAGTTATCAAAAGCTTTTTGATAGAACCATCCATTCTCGAAAACTGCACAAATGAATTCGACGAAAAGCATTCAGATTAGAGGCTATATCTTCAGAACACTTCATCGTATTCAGACCAAACTTGGTACATGTCATCACAAGCATGATCAGATGCAACATGCAGCGTTTCGCCACAGCGCCACCTACTGGTCCGGAGATACAAAAAAGGGCTATTTTTGCTTATAACTTCTGATAGGTTTGTCCAAAAGTCATAAATTTTGTCGCGTTAGATTTGGGGCATCATGCCGAGTCAAATGATATCCAAATTTTCCATATCGACCATTTTGGCTGTCTGCCATTTTGAATTTTGTACGAAAATGTTGTATTTTATGAATGCATTAGTGTATGGTCATGAAACTCAGTTTGGGTCATCATCACGATGCCCTGAAGGTGCCTGAGAAGTTTTGGACCAGTACCACCTAGTGGAGAAAAAAATTATTTATATGCTTATAACTTTGAATATGGTTGACTTATTTTCACGGGAGTCATCTCCTTAGACTCCTGAATCCTTGCCAAGTCCAACGATACCAAACATGCTAGGTTTCACCTTATGGTTTGTGCGACGTGGTGATTTAGCGCTTAAAAAACAATTGCGAATATCTTTGAAACCGTTAGTCCGATCGAGACGAAACCAGCGTAGGAAACACGAAACCTTAGCTGATTAACTAAAAGTTATAGCCCAAATGTCAAAATTTTGATAGGAAGTGGCAAAAAAAAATCAAAACAAAGTTACCCATGGGTCATTTTTTATGTTCTCATACATATAAATGTTTATAACTCCAAAACGAAATAAGATATTTTCACCAAATTTGACACACACATGTATGGGCTCACTCTGAGGACACATAAAAAAAGTGGTGGGATTGAGCCACTTGGTGGCGCTATAATTGAACAAAACATGAAATTGCCATTAACTACAATACAGTATTATGATATGAAATGCTATATTATATGAATGCTTTGGTGTACCATTACCATTACGAAACTCAGTATGTGTCATCATACTGATCCCGACCCATGCTCTGAAGGTTCTTAAATGGTTTTGAGATAGCGCCTCCTTGTGGTAAAGTGTTATAATCAAATTTTATTTAAATGCTAATAGCTTTATATAAATGTGGCCTATTGTAATGAGACTGTTCTTAATAGATTCCGTGGGTCATGCTGAGAACATTGATGCCAATTTTGTCATAGTCATATGACAAATAAATGCCATATACAATGCCATAAATAATGCCATAGTCAGCCAAACTTCCTGTCCGCCAGTTTGATTTTCTTTAAAAACATTCTTTTTCGAACTACTCCTAGACCGTTGGTCCAGTTTTCACCAAAATCGAATCATATCATCTTCAGATCATGTCGGTAAAAAGTTATGGATTTCATGTTGATAGATTAAACTGTATTCATATACCACAGCAACGAATTAGAGGCTTGATGCCAAAATGACTCTTGAGGCTGTATCTCTGCAATGCTTTGACATATTGACACTTTATGACTGTCATTGTCACCTCACTCTGACCATACCACATTAATTTGGTCACAGCGCCACCTATTGGTCGAAATTGATAAACCAGTAAATCTTTATTTTTGACTGTATTTGTGATTTTTCAGCTCTTTTGCCTAAAATGATCTTAATAAGTCTTTAGTTGCTCACTGTTGCAGTTGGTCTGATGCTCACAGCCATGTTGGCTGGCTTGTTGTGCCTTCTTTGTGCTTGGCCCCGTAAATGCTGCTTGCAGCTTTAATTATTATTATTTTTATGCAAAAAACAAACAAACATGGTTTTCTATAATAAAACCATAGTTAATTATGGAAAGGGTAGGATTAGGGTTGGGTTTAGTAGTAGGTCAGATTAGCTCAATGCAACGCCTAGGGTCACATGATTTGGTGGGTCACAGTATTCAGCACAACACCAGAAAAAAACAAGGTTGTAAACAAGTAAATTGTCTGCATGCACCTAATTCTGAAGAGAACAAATAATATGCTAGTAGACAGCAATCCATATGAGAAGTCTGGTGTGAAAGGTGGATCTGGAACTGACTTCTGTCCAGGTTGTCACAACAGCTCTTGTTTATCTGCCTTCACAAACTGGCCTGAAATGCAATTCAAACATCAACAATGCTTGTTATAAATATAATGTGAGGCTCTTACATTCACATTGCTCAGTACTTTTTCTATTATCATCTGTGTCTCATTTCGAATTATCTTGGACCCCGCTGTAGGTTGCTGTATACCAAGTGTCCTCAATGCAGAGTTAAACAAGATGGTACAGTGTAAATTTTGTTTGGACATCAAAGCCTTCTTAAAATAACTAATAAATAATACATACATCTGACGCTCCTGAAATCACAGTGCAATTTTTATCAATATTTGTTTACCATGAAAGATCAAAACGTGTTTGAAATAGTTTCAGCCCATTTTCACGCTCCATGTAAGTGATGTCACCGATTAACAGTGCAGTGCATACTTTTAGGTTATATTAATTAGCTTACTTCCATTGATCCATTGACAAATTGCCAGCAGAACATTTACAAAACTATCAAAAACTCTCATCTACACATAATATGTGATTAAAAGCACAAACTTTCATAAATAAGAGCTCAAGTCAATAGTTAGCCTAACAGTTGAGATGCTAATGGTTGAGACTTTTTCCCGAAGACACTAAACCATTTCTATAAAGAAAATATTCAACAGAAGCATGTCAATTACTTGTAGGAAAGTGCCAGGAACAGTTGTATGTATTATTCGTGTTATTTTAGGGACTGCACTTACCTGAAAGCAGTGAAAACAACAGTGACAGACCGAGTGTTCCTGCTTGTCAGTTGAGTTGCCGCCCCATTTCCATGGTAACTCCCTCTGTCAAATGTTCAACGTGCATGCTGATTAAAACACATCAAAGTTACGCAGCTAGTGTTTACATAAATACATATATGTAGAATTAAAACATTACATACAGATGGAGTGAATTATCAGAAAGACAGAAATATTGTATGGATAGTAGACCTAATGTAGGCCTACATCAAACTGTAAATGGAATGAAAACATGAAAGCAGTATTGAGAATGTAAAACAATGTTTGAAGTCAGTTTATAACAGGCTATAATATAATATGATCTTTTCCTTCATGGTCCTTCGTCTTCTCTCCAGATCTCCCGCTTATCATCAGCCTTCGTGATCCCATCACCTGCAAAGACACAGAGACTGTTACCTTCCAGTTAAGTGTGCTATACCAGCCATTGATATTGAACTCTCACCTGTTTATCCCGCTTGCTCTCTGCCACCTGCAAATCAAGTTACTTCAGTTACCTGTGTTGTCTCCTTCTGTAACGCTGACAAATATAGCTTTAGAATTTTTTTTTTTTTGACTACTTAAAGAAAACATACCAGAAAAAATAAATGTGACCTATTTACATTAAGACATTTTTTGTAAATTACAATAATTTCCTCCACAGTAGGCCTCCATCTCTTCCATCTTCCTTTCCCTTTTTTTCCTCTCAGATAAAAGCAGAATTCATGCGGATAACGACTGTGCCACATCTGTCAAAGTTCTTAGCACAGCCGGACAAATACACTGTTAGTCAAATTAAAGTTTTCATTAGCAAAGGAGGTGCTTCTGGACAGAAGATATCACACACATTGCAGTTGCAGACAAGGTGTGGTAAATTGCATTACCTTTCTTTGGAACGTCTCGGGTTACTTGACTGTAACCCTGTTCCCTGAAAAAGCGGGAACAAGATGCTGCACTTGGGAACATCTTTTGGAGTGACCAGCTGTGAATATGTGTGCAACACGTCAATGAAATTGACCTAGAACTTTTTTAGCCTCTGGCAGTGACATCATCAGCATGCACCTGCATCAGAAGCTATAATTAGATGTGCCACAGGTGCATCATCAGGTATATTTTGTCTGAAGAGCAGTCCTGGGACATCCTCAGTGCGGCAATGAAGCGCAGCATCTCGTTCCCGCATTTTCAGGGAACGGGGTTACAGTCAAGTAACCCGAGACGTTCCCTTTCAAAGGTTACACTTAATGCTGCGCTTGATTAGCGCTATGGGAACGAGAATACCTACGTTGCCACACTGGAGGTGTCTGGACCCCTTACAGTTGTGTAGTGTGTGCTCACAAGAACGCAAAAGGTCTCAGACATGAGCTTGTGATGTTGACTCAAGGATGTGAGAGCCCGGAGTGGCATGAACATCCAAACTAAAATCTTATGAATGTGTGCGGAGAGGACCAGCCTGCCGCATCACAAACATGCTGCAGGGGGGCACCCCCCGCCAAAAGCTCTAGAAGAGGCAACCCCCCTGGTAGAATGAGCCCTGATGCCTACTGGCAAAGCCTGACTGCGCGCCTCGCAGGCAAGGGCAATAGCACCCCTCACCCAGTGTGACATTTGTGGCAGCCGCCCCATTACAAACAAATAGTTGCTCTGACTTATGCCACTGGCTAGTGCGGTGGACGTAGGTCTGAAGAGCAAGGACTGGACATGGGCTGTGAAGTCTCTCCTGATCCGGCGTTGTAAATGGCGGAGGGCAGAAGGCTTCAAGAGTGAGGTGACTCAGAGAGAAGTAGAGGGGACATTGCGCTGTCTGTTGGGAGGCGAAGAGGTCTCTGTTTCATAAAATCTTAACCAGAATTGTTTTACTACCTCGGGGTGGAGTTTCTACTCCCCCGCCAGTATGTTCTGTCTGGACAGTAGGTCTGCTCCCACATTGAGATATCTGGGGATATAAATCGCCCTGAGGGTCAGGAACTTGTCCTGATCCCAAAGCAAAATGCTCTGCACTAGCCTGTTCAGATGGCGCAAACGCAGACCACCCTGGTGATTTGTATTAGTGGCTACCGCAGTGATGTCCACTCACACTAGGACATGGTAACCCCTTAACTGGTGGAGGAAGTACTTCAGGGCCAGAAATACAGCCATCAATTCGAGGCAATTTATGTGTCAATCGAGATGATGACCTCACCTTGGGCTGGACAGCCACCTAAGACCGCTCCCCAGCCCGTATGGGAAGCGTCTGTTGTTAGCATCTTGCAACATCAATGCACCTAGAGAGGGACCCAAGGTAAGGAACCAAGGTCTGAGCAACATAGAAAGGAAACGTAGAAACGAAGCACGTAACCCTTACCATAAACATGGATTTTTGCACGAAGCATTCAGCACGTGACTTACCATAAACATGGATTTTTAGAAAGGGCACAAAGCACTCAGCGTGTGCCCTTGCCCTTATTTGCCTTCGGGGATTGCTTGGATGAAATCCCCCGGCTTTGAACCACAGCTGAAGCGGTCTCATGTGCAAAAGGCCCATAGGGATCACTGTGGATGCAGCTGTCATGAAACCTAGAATTTTTTGAACAGTAATGTCCTGACCTAGCCTGATGTTGCTTAGGGTGTTTAAAATGGTCTCAACATGAGTGGGAGACAGTTGTGCCCCCGATAGTGGGGGAGAGAACGCTTTTCTTAGCGTTGCGTCTTAGCCCCAGAGAGGCAAGATGAGTGAGGATTGATCTCGATGTCGAAGTGCAAGCTCCTGAGACTGAGTCAATGTGGGGTGACAGGGCTAGGTTAAATGGAAGAAACCCATTATTGGTAAGCTTTGCCCCCGAAAGCAAACCTCAGTAACTTCTTGCATTGTGGCAATATTTCTATGAAAATGAAAGCTCTAGCGTAAGTTCTGCCAGGAAGACTCAATGTTACGTCACCTATTAGTTTAGATCTAACCAATCATTATCTTACACTTGGAGTATAAAAGATCGGTACTTACACATGTCTGAGTTCGCAGATGCTGATGCCAACCTTCACTTCTGGCACGGGATATAGCTCATTAAAATCCAGCCTGACTTTACTGTTATCTATAGAAATACTGATAAGTTTTAATCTAAAACTTAAGCTCCAGTGAGCCACTGCGTAAGCAATGTTCCACTCACGATGCATGTACAGACCTATTATTGTGATTATCTAAATAATCACACAGAAAACGTTAGCGTATTTTGATTTACTACTTCAATGTAAAAATGTTAATTTTAGACGGGATGTTAAATGCTACAGTGTCACATAAGTTTATGTCAGCCTATCATTCGAACGTTCATTGAGCTGTCGCGGCAATGAGAGAAAAAAAAATTCCCGTTTAATTTCAGAAGCATGCAGGTCCTCTCTTCGCGGATTTATATTGTTTTCGAATTTCGTTTCAGCAATATCATCAAAGGGCCTATCATCAAAGACACGGCTGCAGTCTTCACCATTCTAGCGTCATCACACAGACCAGCCATTTCATCTCAGTGGTAAGTATTTTCATCATTTTATGCACTTTGATGTCGATAATTGTGTGTAGAATCGTACTCTTTTGCTCTCTCTTTTCACATTCATAATCAGTATTATGCAGTCGCACGCATTTGTTAGAGACAGAGCCCTCGTTGTTAAATGTGAGCGCTTGTCGTGCTCATTCGCATTGTAACATATAGCACGTTGTTAATGATCCACATGATTCAAGTACCATTCGTTTTAGAAAGCACAAAACAAAGAATGGCGTACCATATTCGGCTCTATCGTTGCAAGGCTCAGAGAAACCCCAATCATGGTTTAAACCTTAAAGCAACATACACCCAGATCATTACATTGTAATCGGAGGCTCTATGATTAACAGGGGTTAAGCTGGAAAAGCAAATTAGCTCAGTGATTTCACTATGTTCTACTTAAATATACTGTATATCTCAGCAGGTTGCATAGAATAGCTCCGACATCAGGCCATTGATCCATCCTAATTGCTGCTCGATTCATCTTTGCAAGTGCTGCGAAGTGAAGTAATGAAGTAACACGACCTTAACATCTTTTAAAGCTTTGAGTGTTTGGACCGTTGTCCAGCAGCGAACGAAATTTAACGACACGCTTTTGTAACTCATGGGGCATCTATTGTCGAAGTAACTTCCTTTTGCGGTACTTGGCTTCATATCATTAGAGGCAGAAACAATGTTACATGTGTTCTGTGTGATGATAGGCTATGTCGTTTGCATACTGCATTATAAACATGTTTATTCTTGTTAAAATACCTGTATGTATTCATATTTGCTCATTTATATGTCTCTGTCTATGTTCTATTCTGCTGCAGCGTCATGCACCAGATTTCTAAGCATGTGTGCAGGAAAGGGACAGTCGATTTGTACAGCTATAGCCTAGATCATTCCCAACAAGACATTGCGTTATCTTTTTCTGCGACTATATATTGACATAAATTCACCAATTTACTTAAATAACTCTATTTGGAAAGTAATACTAATTCTAGAATGACTGGGGTGATTTAAATGTAATAAATAGTGTTTTATATTTTTCAGGTAAGTATTCAGGAAATGAATAAATTAAATGTAAAATAACACTGCATAGTCTTCACTGCATAAAATGAATATAATTAATCTATTTCGGTGCGAAATCACGGGCGCGATTGCTAATGAGAGACAGATATAAGTGCCACGCGAGTCCCAGGGGATAGCTACAAAGGAATGAGGACGATTCATTCTACTGAAATACTTGCAAGTGCTGAAATACTACTCATACAGGTCAGTTTATTTGTCGAATTAAAATTATGAGGTAACACAACGCTGTTTTACTTGGTCTAACGTTATACTATCATACTAAACTGAATTTGAGCGTGTTTAGAGTTGTAATGCTGTTCTATGTATTAGTCTGTTGACTGTAAGCTAGATCAAATTATAATATCATACTGATGATATTCTAACAATTCATCGAATGTGAAGATCGATTGCGCGGATCCCCTATAAAGCCATATGCACTGTATTTACAAGGACTTTTGGCATAATTCTGTGTGTGCGTGTCCGTCCAAGCACACATAGATGGGAAAGTGAACGCATTTCGGTGTTCACAGAAAATAGCGTGCTCAACTGACCTAAACACATGCAACTTTGGTCTAAACTACGGTGGCCGAGAGAGCTCAACGCACTGCAAATAAAGAAAGCACATGCAAATAGAAAAAACACCAGCAAAGGTAGGCTTCGTCTCGGCGGGATAGTTCTCCTTCACCATTTTTGGGGGTCGGCTACGCCCCTGCCTTCATCTTCAGGCAGGAAATGCAGAGTCCACAACCCTTTAGGATTTGAGCTACGGACGGGGCCTACACCAAAGAACTTTCTTACAATATTTTACTTGCTGATTGTTAATAAATATCATTGTTACGTTATCTTGCCTCCCGAATCTTTCTGGTAGAAATATGCATCTTTAAGATCGATCGTGACAAACCAATCACGATGCTGAATTTGTAACACGATCGTCTTGATGGTTCAAGCCTCTAGGATTTTTAAAATCGGACGCAGTCCCCCATCTTTTTCAAACCAGGAAGTAATGACTCTAGTGGCCTGACTTTCTCTCTGGGTGGGGAACATGTTCTATGGTCCCTTTGTCCAGAAGTGATTGTCTTGTGACAGCAGATGCACCTGCTCTGGTTTCACAGTAGTGGGGACAACGCCGTTACAATGAGGAGGGCAGTGTATTCCTTTTTCTACTGTCTTTAGAACCCAAGGAGAGATAACGGCAGTAGCTTTCACGCTGCCAAAGTCTCTTTAAAGGTGTACTAATTTTAATACTTCTTGTTGGGGGGATGTTAAAAGTTCTGTGTCCTGGGCGATAACAGGAAGCAACAGAACATCTAACATTTTGCTAGAAACCGCTGCTCCCTGAATCACCAGAGGTGGTGGGGATGTTATAGTGGTTTTGAGTGGGTGTCGGGTAGGAGCTGATTGATGTATTTTACATGCACCGTCCCAAAGGGGCACACCCCCACAGACCTGGGCACAAAACACCCTCAGGACTTTTGTTTCAGGTGTATTATGAGACTGCTGAGCGTGACGAGCCGGTCCCCAGTCTTTACGAGGGGGAGCGTGACTCGCCACATTCTGCTTTTGAGCCTTTCTTTCAGCAGGTCAGCCTGGTACGCCTGCAACAATGCCATAGTGTACAGAGCAGCACTACTCTGACACGCAGACAGAAACGCCTTCCCCACCAGCATGGATGTTATTATGCATGGCTTGGTGGGGAGTGCTGTCTCTTTAAGTAATGATGAGCTCCAGAGAAAAGATAGCTTGTAAGCGTCTCTTCGAACTGGGGCATCATCGTACAATTGCACTCCCTTGCACCCACAATAGTCGAATAAGTTGACATTGAGGGCACAAAGGCACATGAAGATTAAGGTTTTCCCCATGAACCAGTTAACATCATGGAGGTCCTATTTCATTTTTGTATATATAAACATTTTTTTTTATAGATGGCCATTTCACTTATTTAATTCCTCATATTTAAATGCAGCCAATTACCAGAACAGTAAAGACAGTCTGAATAAAATGCTGTGCGTAAATCTTTCATCAGATCAGGCTGGTATGCCTGTAACACAGCCATGGTGTGCAGCGCAGTACCAGCCTGACTCGCTGTGAAATACCTCTGATGATGCGCTCCCAGGGGAGAGATAGCATGCGAGCGTCTCTCCGATCTGAGGCAGCATCATATAAACGCGTGCCTTCGCACTCACGATAGTCGAATGGGTCGACGTCAAGGGCACAAAGACATGTGATATATAAAATGAGTTAACTCTTCAAGAAGGCTAACTTTAAGTGTTTTGGGGGTCTCTTCTTTCTGTGACCAGTGTAATCTGGCCACTGCACGAGTGACCGCACAGAGCAGTTCCCCTTTCGCTTTATCATCATGGGAGGAACGCTCGGAGGTGGGCAAACTCGCATTTCATTCCAACGGAAAAACACTTCAATGTCCTCCACCCGAGCCGAAGAAGCGCCGGAGCATGCTTCGGTAGCCAGGCAAAAGGACATTACGATCTGGAGAGAGAGTGAGCGATGGGGACGGACCCGTCTCTCGCTTGTCAGCCAGACTGCCACGCGAGCCCCACGATCACATTGTGGGTGCTACCCCTTTGAAATAAGCAAAGCAAACGCAAAGCACTTTAACTGTGAACATTCATAATGCTCGCAATCACCATGCTCAAACACAAGGGCAGCATGCTCTTCCCCCAAACACACAAAGCAAACGGGTGTGTGTGGCATACAGGCATGAGCCATGAACACGGAGGCACACACCATTTGTTTTGTTGATCACTCATTTCTTTTGCTTTGTCTTTCTACTTGTGTGACAGAGTATGAAAGAGTTTCTGCACACTGCCTAGCAAATACTAACTCCTAACAGAAAGAGAAAGACCTTGAGCATAGCTGAGAGTCTCTCTCTCACACACACACACACACACACCTACACACACACACACCTACACACACACACACACACACACACACTTCACAGAGTGGTCTGAAGACAAAAGAACTGATAATGCCCCTGTGGCACATCTAATTATAACCTCTGATGCGGGCGCATGCTGATGATGTCACTGCCAGAGGCTCTAAAAGTTCTAGGTCAATTTCATTGACATGTTGCTATGGAGTTAAAATTGTGCCATAATTAAACAAACAAATCCAGCATTTTGCAAACAAACACAATCTGCTTTGCAAAGGAAAACTGGACTCACAAACAAACAGAAAGTGATGTGCAAATACAAAGGCCTGTTTGAGCGAAAATGCAGAGGAGTAACAAATATATGTATTGTGTTTTACAAATATAAATAAATGAGCCTACTTCATATTTCACAAATAAATACAAACCATCCTACAAATGGCATGTAACCTTTGAACAAATACCAAATCTAATGCATTCATACGCACACCTGTCTGTTACGATTGTAAGACACTTGCCTTTTTATGAGATCTCTTGACTTGATTTTCTCACAAATGCAGTTTCTTCCAAAACAGCAGATGGCGCTTTGCTATAGGTCAATTTATGCTAATCTCCAGAGAGAAGCCCTGAAACATGTATTTATAATAATAATAATAATAATAATAATAATAACAACAATAATAAACTTTATTTTATAGCGCCTTTTAAAGTTGCATCTCAAAGCGCTTTACAAGAACATACAAATAAAATACAATGGAATAAGGGAAATAAAAGATAGAAACATACTTCAAAACACATTTAAAAACATATATAATTATGCATAAAACAAAATAATCACGTATAGAAAATAAGTTTACAATGAGTTTACAGCTGACGAAAATGAGTGGTGAACGGGTGAGTTGGCCGTTTCTCAATATCAAGTATGCAAAGTTTGGTAATTCTACATTATCTGCAAAATGCAACAGCAGCAATCTTGATAACATCACTCAGCTCGCTCTGGCTACTCCGGTTATCTCTGTATGTATAACCGCCAGCAACATGTTATACAAAACATGTTATAAAACACCAATCTGCCTCTTTTCATTTTCATTTAAACATATTAATAATAGCCACACAAATTTGGTTCAGGCAACGCTTACATTGATTATCTTCACTGCATGTACAGTACCGGTCAAAAGTTTGTAAACATTAAGGTTTTTTTTAATGTTTTTTAAGTAGTCTCTTAATCTCACCAAGACTGTATTTATTTTATCAAAAAAACAGTAAAAACAGTAATACTGTGAAATATTATTACAATTTACATTAACTGGTTCTGTTGTATATTTCAAAATGTAATTTATTCCTGTGATCAAAGCTGAATTTTCAGCATCATTACTCTAGTCTTCAGTGTCACATGATCCTTCAGAAATCATCATACTCACCTGTACACCACTCATTTTCATCAGCTTTTTTATTTATTTATTTATTTTTTTCAGGCTAGCCAATATGTGAATTTTTTTTTTATATATATATATATAGCCTATATATGTCTTGAAATGTGTTTTGATACATGTTTCTGTCTTTTATTTCCCCTATTCTATTTTATTTGTATGTTTTTGTAAAGCGCTTTGAGATGCAACTTTTAAAATAGTGCTGTATTCTGAGTTAAGATCTCTTTTACAGCGAATTCCAGTTGTTTTCTACCTAATTGTCCTAGGTGTTAATACTCCATGTTTAGTTCAGTCCTTTGTCTGTTCTCATCTGCATTATATTTTTTAGTTTTCTGTTGCTGAGTATTCTTAGTGTTTTGGATTGTTTTTGTTTTCTTTAATAAAACAGCTTGCCCATAGATCCTTTTCTTACCTTTGTTTCAAACCAGGCCATGACACATTTATTCATTTGTCAGTTGCTTTTATACAAGACTGACTTAAATAGCATACACATTTTAGCAGTTCTCACTTTTCCTGATGGGAATCAAAACCATGATCTTGCCATTGCTAGCACCATGCTCTACTTTTTGAGCTATAGGAAGGCTACTGAATAGTTCAATAGCTTTAAAAAAATAAAAGTTTTACATTTTTTAATGCTTCTACTTGCTTTAGTTTAGGGTTCCATTGTTGAGTGTTTCCAACTTTTCCTCACTAAATACAGTTTGTGGAGGATTTGCTGTATGAGACTGTCAGGTACAGTATACACTGATGACCCACTGATCCAGTTTCACATGAAAAGCTTAATTTAACTGTGCCGTGCTTTTAAAAGAAATATTCAACTGTTTTATGATGCATGCTGTAACATGTAAATGTAAAAAACAACAACTAATATACTAAAACTAATAAACAATATACTAATATGTAATATAATATGCCATATTTTTTCCATCCAATGGAGCCACTGCAAAGATGCTTATCAATATCAGTTTTAACTACACATGAAGTGTAGCCAGGAAGTAACTGTGCATATGGTCAATTGTCCTATCGCAGAGATGCTGGAGCCTATCCCAGTGTCTCGGGCAGAAGGCAGGGAAACAACCTGGATTGATGGTAAGTCCATCACAGCACTGTAAAAATTATTGTAAAAATAATTTTGTCTTTTTGCATAGTATACTCCTGTGCAGCGTCAATCTATACATTGGCCATGTTTTATGGACAAGCCACTTATGATGAACTCATTCATTCATCTTATTCATCATGTGGCTTTCTATTTTACCACCTGTATTACTTATGGTGGTTGTCAGCTATGGTTGTCATTTGAAGGTACAAAGCAGATTTTGGTACTTCAAGTACCAAAATGTATATTTTTTTACATTTACATGTTACAGCATGCATAAATATATGTTTTCCATAATTTATGACACAACGCTTCCCTGCCATTGATGAGTTTTTCTGGCTTTCCATGTTTTCACAATTATACGGTAGTATACAAAGCACAGCATCTCCAGATCCAAAAACTAGCAAAGAAATCAACACCTACACCTAATTTTTTTTATCAAAACATCAAAACCACATCAATATTACTTTGGAATTTTTTCAACAAAAATATATTCATTTTACTTGCACAAACTTTTACTTTCAGATGAAAAATATGATCAGTTGTTCCTGCTGCAACGGTTCAACAATAGGTATGCATATGTTTATCAACAAAATTCAGTCCCACACGTGTGTGTGAAAATGGGTGTCACAATAACAGAAGAGGATGACTCAGAGGTAACATCAACAACATACGCTTTATTTACAGGTATTTCAAAGAAGTAACGATGCAAACAGGTAGTGATGTGTCGTTCGCGAACGAGCCGGCTCTAAGAGCCAATTCTTTGTAGCAAACGAGAAGAGCCGACTCCCGTCGGGGAAAGCCGAATCTTCAGCTGCAGGCAGGGGTGGAACTTTATTTGGTTGGCACACCATGCGGCCAATCACATGGGAGGACAGACTAGGATCATGGATATCAAAGAAGGAAAGGGGACACATGCTCCGAAGATAGCGAGTGTAGTGGTACAGGCCAGGTACACAGAGCGACAGAGAGAGACGGGGGCAGTAGCCCCTCACTGCAGAACACACAAGATCCAGGGGGCGGAGATGGGTAGGTTAAGGGATATATAAAGTGGGAGGAGTTGGATCCAGATCCAGGGGGTGGAGATGGGTAGGTTTAGATCCAGGGGGCGGAGACGGTTCCCAGATATCAAGCACTTTTGGGACGATTCCGGCGGAAATGCGGCACTGTCGGCATCGGTGAAAAGATAATGGGCCATAACTCTGCCGACTGTACACAACGCATCTAGCTGAAAGACGGCGTTTTCTTTATGGGCTGGTCTTGGCTGAAATAGTTGTACTCATGGCAGGTTCATATACTCGGTATAGATCTTTTGGCCCAAGTTTGTTTTGTCATAGGCGGGCCCCCAAATAGCAAGCACTTTTGGGCCGATTCCGGTCGAAATGCGCCAATATCGACTCATTGTCAGAATCAGTGAAAAGATAATGGGCCAGAGCCGTGTCGACTGTACGACTGACAGACGGATTTTTCTGAATGGGCCAGTCTTGACTGAAAGCACTCGCGGCAGATCTGTACACTCGGTGTAGAGCTGTGTATCTGTTTTCGGCCCGAGTTCGTTTTTTCACAGGCAGGCCACTACTGGAATTAAGGAACTCTGCCACCTGAAAAAGAGTTTTGGCGGTTAAATCCTGAGGAGAATCCTGCAGTCGACATTCCATTTTCAAGAGAAAGAATCGCAGCTGCATAAAGGTAAGTAATTTAATTTATTTAATGTTCAATTTAGTGTTTTTAAATGGATTAATTAAAATCAGATGGTTTGCAATGATAACATAACGTCAGTACCCATTCGGTCCCAGAGAGTGATAGTTTTGAATAACATTAAATGGTTTATTAGAACAATTAAGTTTAGTGATATGTAAAGTGGGAGGAGTTGGATCTAGACAACCCCGCCCCCTGGATCTCGTGTTCTGCAGTGAGGACCATCTCGGCGGTGAGCCGGATTTAAATGCAAGCGCGCTGGGAGAAAGTGAAGAAATAAGTGAAAACCGAAAAAGAAGCAGCATCTGGCTGCATTTATTTGCCTTATATGCCTTTATTTATTTAATTTGTTTGCTGTGGTTGCTGTGGTTCTGTGTTCAATTGTTCAATTAAATTTTTATTAAAATGTTAAATAATAGTAACTGTGTTTTTTTTTGTTTTTTTTTGTAACAAAATGCATAAAAAGGCTTTTATGAAAACACTGAATAAAAAAAATTGCTTACCAACACACAAACCATTCACAATTGCTAAATTGGGCTAAAATAGAAGGCTCCGAGTGATGGGAATGGGAAAGATGCTAAATTTATTTTTAAAAGTATTTTTGAGACAAATATAACTAGATGAAAAAAAGTTACCCAAGCATACCCAAATCGGACATGAACAGATCTTTTTTAATGGTTATATCTCATAAAAGAATAACTGTTTTTCAAAAATCTGAAAGAAGAAAAAAGTCTTGACACATTTCCAAAGTTTGGTTCCCCAAAACTATATGTTTTTTTTTTTTTTTATGTATATCTTCAGGGTCAAAATGGATCCAAATGTATCATGAGTTAATGAGGGGTAACACACAGACACACACATTTACACTCACACCTACAGACAATTTAGTGTCTCCAATTCACCTATGCTGTATGCTTTGGATTGTGGGGGAAACTGGAGTACCCTGAGGAAATCCACACCAACACGAAGAAAACATGCAGACTTCACACAGAAAGACTTCCTGGCTCAAGTAGTTTCCTCATTAAAAATCTTAGCACTGACCTTAGCAGCGCAATCAGCCCATGTCTGACAAATGTCAATATTATATTATTTATAATATATCATTATTTTTTTTCTTCTTCAGGTAACATAAGATTTTTGTTGTGCATCAGAGAAATTCTGAACGTCGCTGAATGGTGATCTTCTGGAGAAGACCTCAGTCATTTAGAATGATGTTCCTACTTTTCGCATTCTTCGTTGTATGATGCAACATTAATTGTCAAACATGTACGATACATCGTGTGGCTTCCTTTTTCATTTTGTGTATTTATTTTTTTATTCTTCTTCTTGTCTGTCTCACAATCCATTGTCACAGCAAGTGCTATAGGGGTGTGATATATATCATCTAACGATGTGCGATCTGACATTATTAATGTATAATACTTTGCAAAAAAAAAAAAAAAAAAAAACATGTCTAGAGAGTCCATGCTTACACTGTGTGATGTATCCTAGGTTAGACTACAGTGTGTGGACATTAGAGTGCATGCTTTCACTGTGCACTCTAATGTGCACACATTTTCAAACAGATTCAACCAAGTATGTACAGTTTAAGACCAGTATTGTTTACCATGGAAACTGATTATTAAATGATAACTGAATGAACCAGAGCAACAAGGACATCTGTTGGCAGCAGGGGAAATTGTGAGACTCGTGACTAACATGAATTCAATTTGGTTTCATTACAATGAGCTCTTTTTTTTCCGGCTCCCAAATGGCTCTTCATTTAGTATCACTCGGAGCCTTCTATTTTAGCCCAATTTAGCAATTGTGAATGGTTTGTGTGTTGGTAAGCAATTTTTTTTTATTCAGTGTTTTCATAAAAGCCTTTTTATGCATTTTGTTACAAAAAAAAAACAAACAAAAAAAACCACAGTTACTATTATTTAACATTTTAATAAAAATTTAATTGAACAACTGAACACAGAACCAAAGCAACCACAGCAAACAAATTAAATAAATAAAGGCATATAAGGCAAATAAATGCAGCCAGATGCTGCTTCTTTTTCGGTTTTCACTTTTTTTTTTTTTTTTTTTGTATTTTAATCATTGATTTTGCTTACAATGTACAGCACTTTGGAGCTACAGAGTAGCCTGGAAAGTGCTCTATAAATAAATAAATACAATACAATACAAAAACATGTTGGCTGGCCTATACTTTAGTATGATATGTTCAACAATTTACTTTGTCGTAATATGTTAGTGCAGAAGTGCATTTTGATGAGGCTGAAAGCTATTTGACTTAATATTAAGACCTCTCTGCCAGTTCCTCCTTTGTTTCTGATTATCTCGATCAGCTTGCTGTGGTGCCTGTCCAAGGAAGCCAGGAATCATGGTTTAAGGTTGTAATTCTCAGAAATTCAGCAATGATCTGTAAAATAAACAGACACAAAATCATCACAAACATTGAGAATAAATCCTTGGCTGCAGTACATGGTCAAGTTTACTAGTGTTTACTAGTCTCTGTCTTGGTACTGCAGTCTAAATTTTCCATTTAAACCTCACACTTTCCTGACTTCAGCCATAAGCTGCTTCATTGTCTCTGAAATTCCATCAGGCAGAATTAAATTCCTGGTGTCATCAGGATTCAGAATAACTCACAACTTAGTTGGCCTTTTCACTGCCATGTCAGTCCATTCCAAAGGATCTAGTAAAAGCAAAAATTAAAAGTATTAGTATTAGTTGTATTACAAAATTGACCACAACTTACATGTAATTCACATCCACAAATTCATTGATTCATTGAAATATTACTTGAGGACATTCCCAAGATTTATCTTAGGCCTTAGGCAGCCCATAGAACCGCTTGGGGGAAACTTATGAAATTTGGCACACTGATAGAGGTCAGTCCCAACATTAACCACACCAATTTTGGAGTCTCTAAATCAATGCCTCTAGCGCCACCACTTGTCCAAAGTTTCACTCATGTTTCATGTTCATCAGCTTTTGAACCATAAGGGTTAGAAACAAAATTTTTCCTCTGATTCCTTGACTCAAGACGATTTGATTGATGACATAATTTTCCATTATTAATTTTCCCACCATTTTGAATTTTCTGAAAAACCGACTTTTTGCTCTGATTTTCACAAAAATTGAACCAGATTATCTTCAGTTGTGAAATTTAAGTTGATTTGTCAAAACATTTTCAAAAAATGTGCGAACGAATTTTACGTAGCGCTTGCGAAAATATGTTATGTTTAGCAGTCTCATTTTTACATTGGAAAAGAACAGCAAATGTTGTCTTTCTCTTTCAGTATTGATATACCTGTATGACCAGTATAGGAATGATAATTGCCGCCAATATCTCTTGTTCAGTATAAATACAGGCATGCAAGAATTGATATTATATGGAAAAGTATGAATTCATAAAAGTTCAATAAGTATTTTTCATTTACCTTTGTGGTATTTAGAAGGTGTACTTTTATATTAAGTACTATATTTAGTATTATATTTATTTTGTTTATAGTTAACTGGTTGTCTGAATCATACTGACACATTCCTATAATAACCAATCCCCCAAAAAACTATTGTCTTAATATTATACACATGATACGTAATTTATACACAATTTTACAGGGAACCATTTAAGGACATGTCTGATGCACACTACATTTTCTAAGCGCAAAGCTATTCAGCAATTAAAAAATACATGTTAGTCTGTTGCATAGCTGTATCACATACTATGAAAAGTATGTTAGCCTATTTTCAGAATTGAAGGAGTGATTTAGGTTAAGGGGACATTCTTAGAAAAGAAGGCACATTATCTGGGCATTGATGCACATAAATGGTTCATGTGCCCCACCAACCAGAGCCCATGCCCACCACAGACCCTCCACCAGTGGAAAGGTCTGTCCCGGAGCTCGAGCCACATTCGTCCCAGTGTTACGGTTTAACTGGTGACCATGTTAAGTTGTGACTTTACTCCAAATGTGGATGATTGGCTGCAGATTTGTCATTTCCGAAAGCCTGTGAAATACGTCCATTACTATTAAACCTTTGCCATCTCTATATATGCAGGCTCTATCAGGAGCTTTTGAAGAAGTGTGTCTCTGCTGAATCCTAACATGGCCATTTTGGTTGATAAATGTTTTCTTGTGGATGACTGTGTGCCATGCAAAGTCTCCAGATCTGCTTGCCTGTCAAAGAGGGAACAGATGTCAGCACAGGGAGCATCAACCAACCATACACAGTTACTTGCCTCCTTGTAAACTACCAGAATGGCCCACTGGTCAAAGCATGGGCAAAGGATTAAACATAACACTGGGGATGGCATAATATGGTTTTATTTGTACCGGCTGTAATACAAAACATAAATAAAAACTACATAACTACAGCGTATTAGTTAAAGATGCCTTGTGGTGAAAATCAAGTTTTACCATTCACTGTAAACCCAAATAAGTTGGCAAAACTCAAAGTTTAAGTAAGCAACTGGCAGATTTCAGTTTTGTACTAATACATTTTAATTCCTCTTAACTTGAAATTTTTGAGTAAGTTAGTTCATACATTAAACTTAAAATTAACATGTAATCTTAACTGCCCACGAGGCTATCAGCACCAACATCATAAATTATATTTTGTAGTGGAAATTTAGCTAGTTATAACTAGCTAATTCAACAAATGCTAATTGGTAATACAATGCTTTGATAACTTTAGCATAGCATAGCAATTGCTGAAAGAGTACGGCAAAATATAATGTTTATGAAATTCCTGTTTTCAAACTAAGCCCATGCTCAACTCATCATCATGATGGTAACCCCCCAAAAAATCCACATAACAGAAACTCTTCTAATTTGGGATGGCAAAACATTACTAAATCTCCCACTTAACATTAATCTTGCACTTAATTTTAGCATTTATTCTCCCTTTCGAGTGTTATGGCAAAGCATGCTGGGAAATAGAAATCCCAGCCCAGTTTCAGATAAAATTAAGTTTGTCTAAATTAAAAGAAGCAAGTTCATAAGCTCAAAACAATGAGCAATTCAGATTACTTAAAATGTGTCAGTTTCGTGAACTCAAAAAAAAGAAAAGAAAAAAGTTATAAATACTCATAAAAGATTATTTGATTTAACTAATTGTTCTACTCATACCAATTAATTATTTTGAGCGTTAGGGTTTACAGTGTTGTTTATATGTCTATGTGGTGTTTTTAATATGCTTTAAGACAAACCATGTGCAAATTTTAGATTTTAGAAGGCAGTTGACTCTGAGATGCCGAATGGGAACATGGTTTGTGTAACATTAGCAACTGTTTGATAACATAGTCAAGCCAAAGGCTGATCATATCAATTACCATTATGTTTTCGACGTTGCATTGAGTGATACATAAATCGCATTTCAATTAAGTTTGTGTCAGGCGACAGTGTGGCTTTCCAAAAATCATGATGCAGAAGATACAAAGTAACAATCTTTATTTAACTAGACAAACACTCAGGAGAACTAAAATAGAATAACAAGACTTTCCACATGCAAACATGAGATGACAATGAACAATGAAAAGAAAGAACTGAGGGCTTAAATACACACAGGGATAATTAACGGAACAAGAAACAGGTGTGTATCTCAATCAGAAACCAAGGAGACAAACTAGTAACAAGAATTCAGGAAAACAGTGACAGGGAACAATGAAAATGAAATCAAAACACATTGAAACTTAACATAACCCTGACAGTGTGCATTACGGTTTTATTCCCTGAAATTACAATACCACAATAAATAATAATAATAATAATAATAATAATAATAATGTAAGGTTAAAAAAGGTTCCCAAACATTTTTCTGCCATGCCCCCTTTTGTAGAGAAAAATATTTTCAAGTAGATTCATCAGCTGCTTTACATTTACATGGCACTGGCAGTCCTTTCACAAACTTCTCCATGCTTAGTGCAGAATCATGCATCAATTATTTATATTTATACATGTCTCCCTGCAATACAACAATCGCTACAACTGATAACAGACCGCTCAAGTGGTACTCTGAGACATCTTGAGGTAATAAAATAAATTTAAATTCAAATTTGTTGAGGAGCATCAAAATAAAGTGTTAGCAGACTAACATTTATAAATAACTATTGAAAACTGGGTGTTCTGTAGAGGTATATATAAATAATGCCAAAATGCATCTGAATTAAGAATCCAGATGGGTAGAAGTTAACGGGTAGAAGTAAAATAAATAAATAAATCATTCAGCATTATCCAGCCTAGTGAGCTAGATTTGCTAGTAGACAATAACATTTTAATACTCACCCTCAAAGTTGTCAATATAGCTTGGACATATAGTTTAAAGCCCTTCTTTGTTTTGCTAGACGGTGTGACAGCGGACAACCTCACAATGTGGGAAACATTATTTACAGTAATCCGGGAATTTCTTGTAAGCATATTGTAAAAAAACATCCTTTCAGTCATTTTGATGGGGGTCCAGCGTTTCCAGGGTCCTGTTGTAAGATTGAAATGTATGAAGTGCTAAATATAAGAAAAGATTTTTACTGTTGGTGTTCAGTACTATTGGACTTAAGAAAAAGGGTTAGTGTTAGGGTTCTATGCTGCGTCCCCATGGCATCAGCAGCTGACGCAGCGTCTCGTTACATACATAACCCTAGACGTTAAAGGGGTGGTTCACTGTTTTTTTTCTAGGCTCGATTGTGTTTATGGGGCGCAGTTTAACATGTCTTAATGCTTCGTTTTAAAAAAAAGCGCTGTATTTTTCATATATTTTACCTTTATTCTACACCGCTGTTTCCATTGTCATTTGAACGGCCGGATTGACTTCCTGCTTCTATGATACCACTCCCTCCGAAATACGCAATGTGCTCAGATTGGTTAGCTGGCCCAGTGTATTGTGATTCGCTGAAGCGTCCGGAAACGCCACGCCCCTTACCATTAGTTGTTATATGTGCTTCAGTGGAAATGTAAATAATGGCGTCTATATTATCAAATTGAGCCCGAATCAGACCCAGATAGCAGTAATGATGAAAAGGGTCAAGCAGAACCTCTGAAAGCACGGTTTATTTCCGTTTGTATTTGTGTCAAAGCGTTTAGATATGCTGTCACGTAAATGTTACTGCTGTTTGTTAGCTTTAAATATACGGTTTTATCCTGATTAAAGCTTTACTGTAGCCGAATACATGACTGAGTAGTAGCATTTTTGTAAAGGTAGTGTTTAATTTATAGCATGAACAACTGTTTGTCCATGAACATAGAAGTTTGTTGGTGTTTGTTAGCGTTTGTTGGAGAAGTATGCAATAGAATTTAACTAACTGGCTAGCGAAGCAAAAACGAGTTGGTCTTTGTTTACGTCCTTGATGCAACCAAAAAATAGCAACAGAACTATACATTTAAAAAACATGTACAAACAATAAAACATACTTACAGTTAGGGGCCCATAAACAGCAGATTCTGTTTTTAAAGTGGGAACTGCTTCATCTTTCAGTAATAGCCTTGGTGCAAATCCAGCATTGAACTCGTGTAGATTCTGGAAGCTGTCTTCCGCACCGCATCCAGTGTAGACAGTGTTTTTTTACAGTATATGGTGTAGACAGTATCACTGATTATTATAATGGGTTCTATTATCTTTTGACGCGTCCAGTGTAGACAACTCTTCCGCTTCCATATGCCGCGCGACATGGCCTCGCCCACTTTGTTGCATGTTCCTGGGGGCAGTGCTTTGCAGGGTTTATGATGTCACCAACCCGGGAAGAAGCTCGTTGTAGTCCAAACCGGTCATTTTTGTAGGCATTAAACTGCCATAACTTTAAAAGACTATAACTCCGTTTGCATTGAACTTTCAGCGCTGTAACTTTGCAGATACTGTTTATGCTCAAACAGCAACATTACACACTAACTAAAGTTAAAAAAGTGAAATCGCAATGAACCACCCCTTTAAGAGTTATTTTTAAGTTAAAACAATACAATAAAAGTTAATGCTTAATACAATAAAAGTTAATGCTTAAGATTATTATGTTTCTGTCATGTTGACCAATCAGATGTCACTACTGCATTAGTTCGGGAATTAGTTCACTTTCTGTTTACCTTTTAAGTCAATTGATTGCTTACAGAATCTGGTACGGATGGTCACAGCCAAATCCATCTATGCTGGGCAAGAGCATCATCCCTGTTGTAATGTCAGGTATTCGTTACAAGAGGCAAAGTTCACATCTAATGGATTTTCAGTTGTTGTGTGCGTCTTATAACAAAATTTATAGCAGTTTAAAACAAAAGAAACAAATATTTAATTAACAATCATATTAAATAACACCAAACGGAAATCTATACAATTTTATAATAGTTATTAGAATTTGTACAAATGAAAAACTAAATATGGTAACAAAAAAAAGGTGTGGTTTTGTTGATTGGGGGGGGGGGGGGGGAGAGGAAAGGAGGAACGAGGCCGTTGTTTCAGCATGTCGTGAACATGCTCTGTTGGATTATTTTCGTGTAGATACAGTCTGAATGTCTGCGTTGAGGAAATATGGTGCATGGACGTGCATGAATGATTAAGAGTGACTGAATGAGCTGAAATCTGGACACCGCCTGTGAAACGCAGCACCTAAAGGGTTTGGGAAACTAGACACTAACAGAATTGCAGATTTGGAAGTTTGAAACTGTAAGTTGTTAATCCCTTCTGAGGCTTTTCCCCGACGCGTGTTCACCAAAATATAAAAGGTGAATTTAGTCTTTCCCCACGCTCTCCAAGTTTCCTGACTCTAAACACTTTGTCTAAAGCTTTCCACAAACATCAAACGACCTCCTTCATCACAAACATGATTATTATTCTCTTCATCTGTTACTAAATGTATTGTTTGATTTAATTTTGTTTTGTTATTTTTTTTTTGGACTCTTTTTTGCTGTTTGCTTTTGAAAAGGCCTACTGTAGAGGATATGCATTGACGTCACTTTCCCACCAGAACACGCTCCCTCAGCTGGACTGAGTGGCAAAAGAGCCTGCTGCATGACTGGATTTAATAGGGGAAAGTGCGAAAACACGAGTAAAACAAACAATTACACTAACCGTTGGGCTTGAAAGTGTTCCTTATAACATGTCAGAGAAACCTAATCCATATTGACATGCAGCCAGGAATCGTGTTTCCTGACATTTTTATGTGCCCGATTTCAATGTCGGGGAAATACATAAAGCAAATCTGCCTGTGAACGCTTTATATAAATACAATATAGGTAGGTCTAAATCGGAGTGATCACTTATATCAATGTTATATATATCATCATATCTTCCAGCCCTAAAATTATGCAGAATAAGATGGTAAATATTTAACTGATGAGTTGTCAACACAATATATAACAATACAATATATAGGGTATAATTTTACCCCAAAATTCAACCTTTTGACACAAAATGCTAACTGCAAATCCATGTTTCCATGAGTCCAGTTGTTTCTGTGAATTGCAGCGATCCATTTGCTTCTTTTTTTCTGTAGCTTTCAGCAGTCTGTAAAAATATACCTCAGATTTTGTGTCAAAGCTATTTGTACAGTCAATCGCAAAGCTCATTCACGTTTTGGATGTGTTTTGTGTTTATCGCGGCATTCATGCTGAAAACCAATGCTGCCACTCAGTCTTTTTGCCACTTATTGGGTGTAACCGCACTCATAACGGCCGACAGTGACGTCACGTGCATACCCTCTATTGAACTTTGACAGTCTGTATGCAAACGCACTGGTAATTGAATTATTTATTTGCTCTATTTGATGGCCTACTTCTGGACACTGAGTGATTGAATATATTAATTTTTTTGTTTGTTTGTTTGTTTGTTTGTTGGTGTAAAATGTGAACCGACTTGAAGAATAAAATCAGTAAGACTCATGTTGTGAAGCATTTCTGCGTTTTTTTTTTGTTTGTTTGTTTTTGTTTTTTTCCTGTAAGGGTGGTTATCAAAAAAATAAAAATTGTTTGTCAGTTTATTTAAACTGTCTGGCGCACAATCTGAATAATTAAATTTTTGGGTAGACCACCGTTACAGTCTCTTCATGCTTCCATAAGCACATATTAGCAGCTTAGACAAGCACAACAATACTGTTAAATGCACAGATTTTTTAAGTAATCTTATAATGTACACTGAAAAAAAACAAACAAACAAAAAAAAAACCACGTAAATTGACATTCCCACAATTCCTTGCATGACACTTGATGGCATTATTTTAGTTTCATGTGTGTTACCATAGTGGTGTTTTGTATTTGTGTGTATGACACTGTGCACCTTCTGTATATTACTATATGTTTCAGCTTATGGAAAGTCTTCTTATGATCAGGTCAAATTTTATTTATAGCGCACAAATTTTACACAACCATAGTTGATCCAAAGTGCTTTATGGTAAGAAATATAATCAGAAATAAAAAAAAAAAAAAAAGAAAGAAAGAAAGAAAGAAAAAAAATACATAAGAAAAACAGTAGCTGAAATAAAGTTGACAGACACACACGACTCATGAGCACAGATTAAATGTGAAATTATTTCAGTATAAAAATATATTAAAAACTTTAATGGATCCTGTGTGGGTAGACGACAAAGGTTCAGTGTGGGGTTTGAGGAGTGAGACATGAAACGCTGGAGAGATTTTGTAATGCGAGGGTAGGTTGAGCCGGTATGTGACTTCGTTTATCTGCCTCTGCACAGTGAAAGGACCTATATGGCAGGGACTCAGCTTACGGCAGGGCAGGAGAAGATGGATGTCACGGGTAGATAGCCAAACCTTCTGTCCTGGCTGGTAACGAGGGGTAGAAGATCTGCAGGTGTCAGCCTGCCTCTTTTGTCTTCGCACTGCCTGTTGGAGATGCACATGTGCTGAGTCCCACATCCTCTCACTCTGCTTGAACCAGTGGTTAACAGTTGGAACCTCCGATGGCTCACCGGACCAGGGGAACAAAGGAGGTTGGTAACCAAGGATACACTGGAATGGAGTAAGCCCGGTGGTAGTCTGACGGAGGGAATTCTGGGTGTACTCCGCCCAGGGGAGGAAACGGCTCCAGCTGTTCTGGTTCTGGTGGCAGTAGAACCGCAGGTACCTCCCGATCTCCTGGATCTTCTGCTCAGTCTGACCGTTGGTTTGAGGGTGGTACCCAGAGGATAAACTCACAGAAACTCCCAGGAGTTTGAAGAATGCTTTCCAGACACGAGAGATGAATTGGGGACCGCAATCAGATACAATGTCTTCTGGCAGGCCGAAGTGACGAAACACATGTTGGAAGAGGATTTCAGCAGCTTTAAATGCCGTGGGTAGGCCCTTCAAGGGGATTAGTTTACATGCTTTGGAGAAGCGGTCTACGATGACGAACACACAGGTATGAGAATTAGAGGGAGGTAGATCAGTAATGAATTCTATACCCACGTGGGACCAGGGTCGGAATTTGTAACAGTACCAGCTTCCCCTCTGGGAGTTTCAATGGAGTGTTGGTGACGGCACAGACTGATCATCCCTTGACGTATCAGGAGATATCCTGGGTCATTGTGGGCCACCAGTAGCGGTGACGGAGGAGCGAGAGCGTTCGCTGACTACTCTCCTCGAGGGCAAACTTGAGCTCTCGATTGCCAATATTGTAGTTCTGTTCCACCGGGGACAGCTTTTTGGAGTAGAAGGCACATGAATGGAGGTGTGGAGGATCACCCTGCCGCTGTGACAGTACGGCTCCTATGCCGGCGGTGGAAGCATCCACTTCCATGACGAAAGGGAGGTCAGGATTGGGATGAACCAGGAAGGGAGCAGACAGAAAGGCTTCTTTGAGGTTCTGGAAGGCGTGGATAGGTGGGTTCCAGGACAGAGACTTGGGCCAGTTCTTGAGGAGTAAGGTGAGAGGAGAGCTGAGGAGACTGTAGTTGTGGATGAAGCGCCAATAAAAGTTGACAAACCCAAGGAATCGCTGCAGTTCCTGAACAGTGATGGGTTGGGGCCAGTTCTGGATGGTTTCCACCTTCCTCTGGTCCATCTGGATGCCACGTTGGTCAATGACATAACCCAGAAAATGAACAGAGGTAGTGTGGAACTCGCACTTCTCCAACTTGAGGTATATATGGTGTTCTCTCAGCTTCTTGAGGACCTGCGTCACGTGTTGGTGATGTTTGGCCAGGTTCCGGGAGTAAATCAGGATATCGTCCATATAGATGATGACAAATCATTGGAGGAACTCCCGAAACACCTCGTTCATATAGCCCTGGAAGACGGAGGATGAATTGGACAGGCCATAGGGCATAACTCAGTATTCATAGTGATCTGATGGCATCATGAAGGCGGTCTTCCATTCATCTTCCTTGCGAATGTAAATGAGGTTGTATACGCTCCACAGGTCCAGCTTGGAGAAGATGTGAGCCCCACACAGCTGTTCTAATGCTGCAGGGACCAGAGGAAGAGGTTAACTGTACTTCACCGTCTGGGAGTTAAAGGCGCGGTAATCTATACATGGCCACGAGCCTCTGTACTTTTTGGTGACAAACAAGAAGCTGGAAGCAGCAGGGGATGTGGAAGGCCAAATGAATTGCTGTTGTAGTGCCTCCTGGATGTACTCCTCCATGGCCTTCTGCTCCGGGATGGACAATGGGTAAACTCTACCTTTGGGCAAAGTAGCCCCAGGCAGCAGGTCGATTGCACAGTCCCATGGCCAATGAGGTGGTAATTGGATAGCCAACCGCTTGCTGAACACATCCTGGAAAGCCCGGTACTCTGGGGGAATTTTCTCCTTGCTCTCGGTCTCAGGATTTGCAATGGTGGTGGAGTTCAGGGTGACCACTGGTGACCCTGAAGCCCAGGTATTCTAGATAACTGAGGAGCAGGTCTACAAACTTTGTAAAAGTCTGCAGAGCTAGAGAGAGTAAGAACGGAAGGACTGTATATTGGTATGCCACCACCTCAAACGTGAATCTCAAGAAAGGTCTGTGATGGGGGGTTATCTGGATATGAAAGTAGGCGTCTTTCAGAACCACTGATATAAACCAATACCCGGGGTGAATTTGCATGAGGATGGATTCATAGTTAACATTCTGAAAGGCCATTTCATGAGGGAACGTTTCAGACATCTCAGATAGAGGATGGGCCTGAGGCCGCCATCCTTCTTGGGGACGAGGAAGTAGTGGCTGTAAAAGCCTGACTCGCTGCGTTCCATGGGAACTTTCTCCACAGCGCCTTTTTCCAGTAGAGACTGTACTCCGGATCTGAGGACATGAGAACTGTTGTCTGAGACTGAAGTGTGAATCACGCCCCTAAAGTGGGGCAGTCTGCGAGCGAATTGGAGCGAGTAACCTCATTCTATTATCCCCAAAATCCAGCTCGACACTCTGGGTACGGCTTGCCCGGAATCGAGTGGCAAATGGTTGGAGTACTAGAGGCTGCGTCTCGTGCTGATGGGGAAGAAGACACCTGGTACAGCATTAAGAGGAAGAGAAATGCTCTTTTCATGAAAATATAAAAATTTTGTTTTGTTCACTATAACAGTGAGAAGGGGTTTGGTTGTGCAAACTGGTAGGGCGGACCCAGAACCGGCAGCAAACACATCATGTCCAGTGCCCTGTACTTTGAGGGTGGTTCGGCCTCGGTGGGACATAACCCTTTCCTCCTCCATCCTGAGGCATCAGGACTGCTTCGACTGCATAGGGTCCAGCTCTAGATTGGGTCAAGGCCCTTGGCGCTTCAGAAATGGGTAGCATTTGGCTGGGTGGAGGCGTGACATATCAATATATCAAGCCAATATGTATGTGCTGATATGAGTATAAGAGCTAAAAAGTATTAATTTATGTATGTTAAATAATTCAGTATCTCATGTAATGTTATATGAGTTGACTCCATCTAGTGGTTGAAGTTGGAGACTCAAGGCCTCTGGGGATAAAGGATAATGTGAAACAGATCCAATCTACTTTATATCAGGGCAATCTTTTATTATTATTATTATTATTATTATTATTATTATTATTTTTAAAGGTAATTGTGGTGTTGACTACATACTGTATGTGCTTACATGCCAGTGCATGTGTGCCACTGAAGTAAGAAGGGTTTATTTATTTATTTATTTATTCTTGTCCGCATGGTGTAAAGCTAGTGAACTATTGCTGTGTGTACCTGGTCTCCTGACCAGATCCTAAATCTAGTGGACATTATAAGCCAAGTATCTGGGCTAGCAAAGTTCAGATTGATTTAACCAGTGGCTTAGCAATGTGTACTTGGGTGCCAACCCTTAGGTTTATTTAACTAATGACCTAATCTAGACCCATTATGGCTCAAGCTTATCTAGTTAGAAACGCGCACTATATGTGTTGTTAATAGATACTGTAACATGGTATGGTGCCAGTCTATCTCTGCACATAGCCACCTTTGTATCCCTAGGAGGTAACTGCACCTGATAAACAACTTTTCCGGTTCTCTCCAGAATACTGCATGGCCCAATCAACTGGCAGTCAAGTTCCCTTCTCTGTGGGCTGTACACCCACACATTTCACCTGTTGTGAAATGTCACTCTTTGGCTTTCAGGTCACAGTTTTTCTTCTGCCGGGTCACTGCTTTCAACCACCGATTTCTTGCAAAGTTATGAGCAGATTCCAATGAGTCCAAAAGGTTTTTTTTTTTTTTTTTTTTACTTGAGTATTGCTGTTGATTGCTGTTTAGATTATCTTTGTGTTTTGTTTGCTGTATCTGTGGCATTCATAAAGGCAGTTAGCATACAAAAAAATATCTGTGGTAACCCATAAGTCAAACATTTTTATTACAAGCATCTTGTGACGTTCTTTCCCCAAGTTTAAGACTTCAACTTATATTTATAGCTTTTTATTGCAACTGAACGTATTTAAGACTTCTTAAGGGTCTGTGGGTACTCTGGTTTATATTATATATCCTATAAAGCAGCTAACCTAAATTTACCTAAAAACTAGGGAATGTCTGAATAATTTTTTTGTATAAGGTGAGAATGGTAAAGGGAGTGATAAGAGATCAAATTACATTTAATTTTTTTTTTTTAAATGAAATTGCAGGTTATGGTTTGGTAATTATGGTCTGCTGTACTGACATGCCCAATCACACCCAAGAACACTACTATCACCTTTTTAGATATAGAGTACAACATTTACCTGAATTACACACAAATGGATGTACAGTCAAGTTAGAAGAAAGCAGTAACATACACAATGAAGTCCGTCCCACTTGGATCCACTTGTATTAGTGTCTTTGACTTTGTACTTACAATAAAGGACCTATGGATTTTATGCAATGCTCTTATTGTGCATGTACATGTTGTTCCATTGCACTTTCCTTTAAAGGGGACCTATTATGCAAAACTTTTACATGGTCTTTGAACATAAATGTGAGTTGGCAGTGTGTGTACACAACCACCCTATAATGGTAAAAATCCATCCATACTTTTTAAAATCCCCATAAATCATACGCAGTGTCTCAGAACAAGCTTTTTTTTTTTTTTTTTTTTTTTTTATAATTGAACCAAATGAAACATAACACATTTACAATTTACAATTAAGAAAGGATGCTTCAAGAGATAGATATAACAGCCACAAACATTCTGAAGAATAAGGATAAGAAAGAAAGAAAGAGAGAGAGAGAGAGAGAGAGAGAGAAACAAGCAAATATTTCTTTCTTTTTCCTAGGGACACATTCAAGATTCATAGAATTTTGTGAAGCATAGCAGGGACATTACAATATGAATAATTTCTCCATAAAATGTAACAAAATGTAATTATTTTTGTTATTAATTAACATTAAGGACATGTCCCTGAACAAGCGTTTGCAGATTCTACCTTTTGTGATGTCACAAAATGCCTAGGCCCCGTCCACAACTGCTGGACTCTGCCCTATTAGCATAGACCCCGTCCTCAGTGAGCGGTAAACAGTCCGCCATGTTTATCTCCTCACCAGAGCATTTAACAACAGCATTCAAGTAAGAAATGTATTCTTATTAAAGCTACTAAAGTTAATTCAAACAAGAGTAGTGAGTGATTTTGTTTTTCTTTTGTTGTTTGATTCGCATTAACAACACAGCATATAGCAGTAGGTACTGATTATTACACTGCTTTCACGTTAATACACAGATCTAATATACACATGCGATTTCTTTACTTGCTGATTACGTCCACAGACATAACTGACCGTGTTTATATGAAGTTTGAGAAGTTTGGACTGCTGACTTTAAAACGCATGCATATAATAATGATGATGAAAACTGCAATGTCACGTGAGGGTGACAGCGATAGAGATGATAATCAAAACCAGATAATCATTCATGATAATCAAAAAACAGATGTTTTTGGCAGAGTTTTATTCCGAGGCAAGAGCTATAAAGACTCCACCCTCTTCTGGAAAGCGTGGTGGGGAGCAGCAGCTGATTTGCTTATAAAGATACATGCACAAAAACAGCATGTTTTTCCTTCCACTCAAAAATGGGTATTTACAACATGGTAATAAATTATATGTGGGGTATTTTGAGCTGAAACTTCACAGATACATTCTGGGGACACCTGAGACTTATATTACATCTTGTTAAAAGGGGCATAATAGGTCCCCTTTAATATACTAAATAATTACAACCCCATTAAACCCCATTAAAATGTATTACATATCTTAAACCTACCCCCTAAACCTACACCCGTATCACAACCTAAATAACAGCAAATGCTTGTTTTTTTTTGTTTTTGTTTTTGTTTTGTTTTTTTGTTTTTTCAGAACAAGTATAGGCTATGCAATAAATACATTGTATTAAAGGATTTGTAACTATGACAAACAACGATGCGTTTGTGTAAAATAAATATCCATATTTAACAAGTTATTAAGTGAAATATCAAGCTTCCGCCAGATCGCCTTCTGTATACAAGTTACGAAGAAATTGTAAACTGGCGTCGCGTCAATTACACTTTTTCCGTAAGTTTAATAGGGAAGGCGCATGACGTAGCGTAAGCTTTGTGAACTGCAAGAGGTTTACACTTTCTGCGTACATTGAATACGGAAGGCGGTCTGGCGGAAGCTCGATATTCGACTTCATAACTTGTTTAAATATGTATTTTTTTTTTTTACACAAACGCATCGCTTCGCTTCAGAAGGCCTTTATTAACACTCCGGAGCCGTGTGGAGCACATATTTATGATGGATGGATGTGGCTGGAAGCACTTTGTTTAGCTCATACTCGTTAAACCCTATCACTGCTATTATAAAGCTCGGATGCGTCAGGATATTTATTAATATTTCTCTGATTGTCTTCATCAGAAACAAGAAAGTCATATACACCTAGGATGGCTTGAGGGTGAGTAAAGGTTGGGCTAATTTTCATTTCAAAGTGAACTAATCCTTTAAATGCTTCATTTTAAATACATGTTTAATACAACCATAAAGTGAGACTGATGACTTTAACTTAGTTATATTGCCTTCAGGAAGTATTCACCTTCATGAATTGTACACCATTTGTTTCATGCGACACCTATATGAATCATATTTTTACACAGGCATGCACACATAAATCATATTTTTACCCATTTTTTAACTAAATGAAAGTTGTTGAACACATATCAATCGATTAATTTTTATTTAATTAATATCATTTTGAAGATAGAATATATTTCATTCCACACATATTTCATTTTCACAAAAATATTTAATTTCATTAAAAAATTCTAGTTAATTTAAAATGAGTGGAACAATTCCATTTAAATATGCTTTAATTTGACTTATATTTTAGAATAAAAAGAATTTATTCTCTTTTCTATTGCATTTCAGAAGCTTTTCTGTAGCCATATCCTTCCCACCACACCCTAAATACATTTTGTTTTCATGACATGCCTTTAAAGGGAAGGGAAGACCTGTGAAGTCTGTAACCAGAGGGCATGTTTTCTTACGCACGGGGCGTGTGCAGACTTCTCTAGACTGGGTGTGGAAGCTGACAAAACAAACTGTTGCTGTGAATCATTCTGATAAATGTGTAGCTGTGTTTTAAACAGTCACTGTCATAGTTACAAACAATGACATGGTAAAACAGCTAATGGATGAAATAATGGTGAAATGGTGAAAATGGTGAAATTACATCATAATAGCAAACATAAGAGGTTCTTGAGAGATGAGAGAAAATATTAATAATAAATGAATGCCAAAACAACCATGTACTGCCATGTAGTGATAAAGTGCTGGGTCATTTTTTTAGTTTTTTAGTCATGTCTTGTTTACTGTTGAGTGAATGTGTGTAGCTCAGTTATTTCTCCAGGTGTTGAGTAGAGTACTCATCTATCCTCACTCGCATACCTAAGTGTGACTCAGTTTCCTGGTTCATTTGCGGTAACGTGTCCATGACTGATTCATGCATGAGCATTTGTCTGGGGCGTTTTTCTACCTCTTTAAGAAGACCATACCTGAGCGTGATAGGAGTTATTTTACACGCATCAAACGGACAGGAATGTCAGGCTCAATCACATGGAGGAGTGCAGCATTGAGGGCTATTCTGTATGCGGCCCTGCTAGCACTGGTTTCTGGAGGGCCTCGACCAGAACACAGGATCCCAGACCATCCTCAGAGAGAACAGGCAGAGTGGAATCAAAGAGTTCAGTATCCAGCATTAAATGATGCTCAGCGCGTTCAGTACCCTTCCCTCCATGACACACAGCAGGTCCAATTTCCTTCATTGGATGATGGACAGGTAAAGAGAAATATTATTGTTTACAATTATTGCTTTTTATGTATGTGTGCGAACAAAAACAGGTAATTGAATTTGATTATGGATGAATAGTGTTTTTGTTAAAAATTTTGTTTCAGTTTTCATAACTGCCAGAAAAGATTTTTTTTTTTAAACTTATATACTGTATCCAGAGGTGTGAAGTACTTATTACAACAACTTGTACATTACATGATAGATAGTTGTTAGTCTTCCATTTAGAATTCTAGAAAACCAAAGTCATGACATAAAATATATCCTATTTTTTTCACTGAGTTTTAAATCAAATTACACTCATAGCTGAACTTTTATAGCCGGTGACATTCATTTCAGAATAAATTGTATTTGGATACAAGTATGGTCAAAAAAAGAGATATTTCAACGGTCACTATAGCAATAGGTTGTAGTTATAGACATTGCTGAATGTTACAGTTGGTGATTAGTCTATGAACAACTATATTTCAATATTCCAAGTAAAATCGTCTATAGCCAGATTAAAAGCTTAACAATTTCAGGTAAATGGTTTCAGGACTAAGATATCAGTTTTAATATTTGGTGTAAAAGCTACAATTAAAAGTGGAAACTTTATTATTTATTATTCATTTATTTTACTTTCATTGAAGTTAATATTTTTTTTGACAATATGCAGCATTTGTGCAACATTTTGATGAGGAAAACAACATTTGTGGTTGTAACATCTGTAAAGCTATTTATCTCAAACTAATTTTATCACGTGTCTGCTACAAATGTTGAAGTCAATAGTGTATTCGTAAAATGTGCAAAGTAATTTCACGTAAACAATGTTGCTGCGTGTTATGTGCCATCCTCAGTCTCCCCTACTGGTCCCAGAAAATTTATTTTGTGTTTGCCTTGGGTACTTAAAAGGATTTCGCTTTTGCTTTGTTTAACCTATATAGTAAAAACTTGTGAATTGAAAAAAGATCGACGTCTCATTAAAGAAAACAGGCTACTCACTTTTTCACCAACACTATTGCTTTTGTGAAGTATTGTAGTAATGACCATTTTAATAAAATGAACGACAATGCTGAAAGACATCAGTAAAATATGAGTTAAAAGGAATATATTTCTGCTTTGAGTCTATAGTCTTTTGTATAATCTCACTGTATATAATGTAAGATATTGTTTTTCATTTTCACTTTTTCTTTTTTTCTGTATTGTTTTACCTGTAATTCAGAGTTTTAAAAGAGGATAATTTTTATTCATATTTATTTATTTATACATTTATGCATTTTTTTATAAAACGGTTAGTTCCTGTCCTTGATTCTGATTGGTCAATAGCTGTGTTTTATTCACGATAAAACACGGCTATGACCGCTTCACCCAACGGTTCTGTGTATCACTACACAACACCCTTAGCAACCACTCTTAGCAACGTAAACTGTTCTCAATTTATATTGTTCATTGAAGCTTACTGTATTATGTAGAAGAGTAGGCTATTGTGAGAAAGAGATCGATTGAACGAGTTTATTACCTGCATTCAGATTTAGCATTTTCCTTCAGGTCAGTCCTATGTTCATAATAAAAAATCTGTTTAAATGTCCGCTGCAATAACAGTTAAGGGGTTTTCCGTGACTAACAGCGTTAGTCAAACATTTGTCAGTTGCGTCTTGTTCCGTGTTCACAGCAATTCAGTCTTTCCAATATAAATAGCGACTGAGTGAATCACTCATAAAGACAGTCTTTGCCGCCATCTAATGGTGTAATAATGTAACTTCTGTTGCTGTTCACGGTCAGGGACTATTTTTTCTGGCGGAAGGAAGGCTTTTGGTGATTTTATTTCATTGAAAGTTGCATTGGTACATATTTTTGGCTTTAATATTTGTATTGTGTGGTAACCGTTTTATAAAAGCAATAAGGTACTCGAGGCTAGTGCTGTATCGTGAATAAGTCACGGCTGAAGGGGTTGCAGGCACTCCGCTTCACGTCGTGCTTAACAACGCCCTTCAGCCGTGACTTATTCACGATATAGCACAGCCTCTCGTACCTTATTGCTTAGTTAAACACTCCTTTCTTCTACAGTATACAGTATATGTGTTTCTCTCTTATCAGAGATGTGCTGCTGGTTACTATCTAGACAGAAGTGGTCAGTTTGCTCGTTGCGTTCCCTGCTCCTGCAATGGCCACTCAAATGAGTGTGAGCAGAACACCGGCAGATGTCTTGTAAGTGCTACACTGACCTCCAATAATTTGCTCTGTTTTTTGTATTGATTTGTTACCTGAGCACATTTACATTTTTATTTTTAATTTGTTTGTTTGTTTGTAGTATAACACAAATGCTCTGTTCAACAGAACTGCCAGGATGATACTGTGGGTGAGCACTGTGAGCGCTGTAGAGAGGGATATTACTCTAATGCAGCTCAGAGAAAATGCAGGGTGTGCCCATGTCCTCTCAGCAATGAAGCCAACAAGTAAGTCTCATATGTGTGATGGAAAAAGTACAATGTAAATTGACTTTACTTAGAAAACCTGCTTTAAAATTTGCAAGTAGTATTTTTGAGTTGATAAAGCTTAATACAACTTTGTATAGATAAGTTGTGTGTTTGTATTCTTAACTCAGTTTGTCAAGTTGACATTAGCTCAGCCATCTTAGAGATTTTAAGTACATTTTTTTTGTAGGCTGGTCATTTTTTGACAGGTAACACCACAAGTGTAACAAGGTAGAACCCCTTCAAACTTCAAACAAAACCATTTTAGGGAACCATTTTCAGTTGTACTGACAATTTAACATTCAAATTGCCCTCTTTTTCTTTAAATTTTACCTAATGGTTTAATGCATTTATGATGTTAACTTATGATTTGGCATATTTTTCTGCAGTTTTGCAGTGGGCTGCACTGAAATGAATGGCAGATTCCAGTGTCTGTGTAAAGAGGGTCACACAGGTGAAAGATGTGAGCGGTGAGTGATGCAGAATGAAATGCTACAACTTCAATTTCCTAAAATCGATCTTTCCATAAAAATATCCCTCTGTGCTTCACATACTCTATGCAGTATTTATGTAAAAACTCAAACCCACTGATGCCATATACAGTATGACTGTACATCATCACTGCTGAAAATACAAGCTTTTCTGAACATGTTTCCTCAGATGTGCCACGGGATATTATGGCAATCCTCTGGTCCATGGTGGGCGCTGTCGTTTGTGCAACTGTCCTGGAAATTTGTGTGACTCTAAGACTGGAGGTGTGGATTTGTTTTTGTATTATATTTAGTTCTTCAAGGGTGAATGTCACATTTAAGCTTAAAATAATAACAAAAAAAATAGCACCATTAAGTTTTTTAAATATATCATCCCCTCCCACCCTCCAACACACTCCTTTTCTCATTACCATACTACAAACATTTTTTCCCCCCAAAACATCAAAATGCATTTGGATACTTTATATTTTATTCTTTTAGTTATTTTAAATTTATTTAAACCAGATTAAATTAATGGCAGTAAACAAATACTACTTTTTTTGTACAGAAATGAACACTGGTTGAAAATGTGCATAATTGTTATTTGCCATGAAAAAAAAAAAAAAAAAAAAATGTTCTAATGAATATTATAACATAGGTTCTAAAACAGGCTGTAATTGTAAAATAAGACCTGGACATTTTCTTGACAGATTCTGTGAAATTCACCCATAGAGCTTTTCTCCCAGCAGAGCCAAGATATGTTTGTCTGCAGTAGATTTGTAATGTAGTAATGTAATAGTTGTTTAATTAATATTTATTAATCTGTTCTGTGAACTCTGTAAATATCTTCATTCAAAACATATCTTGTTCTTTCACAGTGTGCAGGAATTCTCTTGAGCTACAAGACACAAACACAGAAGAACAGTGTGAAGGTAAAGGATATTACTGGCATCACACAAATCACAGGGTTACATTATTTTCAATATTTCTTTTTGTGTCCTATGTTATTTTGTAACGTTTTATGTCTTTTTTTTTTTTCAGAGTGTGATAACTGTGCACAGACATTGCTGAGCGATCTGGAAAAGCTTGATGTTGAGCTGAGAAGAATCAAAAATCAGCTGAATTTAGACACTCTCAGACCTTCATCAAAAGAACATCTGAGGAAGCTTGAAGAAGCCATAACTGCCACAACGGTATTTCTTAACCTCCTTCTGTAGTTTTCCTGATTCCTCCTCTTTTATTCCTCAGTATTCTGTCCTGTGAGTCTATAAAACAAAGGGGTAAAGCCAAATTCATTATATTATTGTAATATAACAATATTAGTTATACAACAATAACTCAAAAGTTATTACTGCACATAGAAAAAGTGTGATCATGTTAACTTTAATAGTCTATCTCACACACACACACACACACACACACACACACACACACAGGTTTGTTTTGCTATCAAAGCAAAGTGAGGACATTCCATTCTATTCCCCTACACTACCCCTACCCCTAAACCTACTCGTCACAGAAAACATTCCGCATTTTTACATTTTTAATAAAACATTGTTTAGTATGTTTTTAAAGCTATTTTAAATATGAGGACTCGTGAAATGTCCTCATATGTCATGTTTATGTCGTAATACCAGTGTAATACCCATGTCATTATACAAATTTGTGTCCTCATAAATCACAAAAACGCACGCACACACACACACACACACACACACACACACACACACACACACACACACACACACACACACACACACACAGCTGTTCTTTTCTGAAAGGCAATTGTATGAAATAAGTAGGTGGCTCAAAGTATCATAGTGATTATCATTTACCTCAGAATCCACATCCGCATCCAACTTAATGATCATAATGAACATAATGCACTATTACATTAAAATGCATTGCCGGCTGTGGTTGGATGTAGTCTGGAACATTCTGTGGGTAATTTGGTGAGTCAGCTAAATTTCCAGACATGACTGTCTGAAAACAGTCACAGTACTTGAAAGTTTATTTCAACCACTAAGGCAAAAGCAAAGCAAATTCAAATTTTATGAGTTTTTGGTTATTTTGGTATAGGGTATTTTGAAATCAAACAAGCAGATCCTGAAAAACTGCTGACATCCAATGTTTCAAAGAACATCAATAAATAATAACATGAACAGGATAATAGACACAAATGTAATTAAATTTCTTTATATTAATGTTTTTTTCTTTCAGAATCTGGTGAATACATTCAGCTTCACAGTCAACAATCAGATGCCTAAAATTAACCAACTGGAACGAGATGTTATCAATCTGGCTGATGATATGGACAATCTAAAAGAACAGGTACTAGAAGACTTTTCTCTGATATAAAACAGATGCAGATTTCATGTAGAATACTGTTTATAAACAAGTTAGAATTGCTGGACTGACAAACATTTTAGTGTTTCTAAATCTGTCTATATTCATTGCACCTGCTGCGGGAATCAAATATTTCACAAAGCTTTTGTTTGTCCAGGCCAGAAAGCGATCAGAAGACTCTCAGAAAGCTCTTGCTAATGCTGAAAACAGCCATCAAAGGGCAAAAGATCTGGACACTGAGGCACAGAACCTCCTTACAAAAATAAAAGGTAAAAACACAAATAAGTTTTTGTTAATAAGAATTAACCTGTAATTCTGTGTGGTAATGAGGACAGCAGTTTAGTTAATAAACCTTAGTTTACATGAAGTTACTTGGCAAACTGGGTTAGCAGCACTTCTTTTGTGTTCTGAGTTGAAAAAATCACCACAGGTGTGCGTTTTTTTTTTTTTTTTTTTTTGCTGTTGAAGAGTCTGAATCAGTGATGCCTCTTGTGTAGCAGGCCTGCCCTAACAGATCCTGTAAACAATGCCATAATACACTGACCCTAGTTGTTTCCAGCCACAGCTCCTTAGAGACATGATTTATTTTAAACACCCACAATACATGGGTAGTTGTCTTTTTTATATTCAAACTGTAAGATTTTTTGAAGAAATTTTAGGTTTTAGAATTTATATCCATTCAAAAACTCTTCTTAAGTGTTCTATAATTATTAAGTAATCGAATATGTAACATATTTGAAATACATACACAATTTGTTCTTCAGAGCTCCTGAAACAGCTCATGGACTCTAACAGCAGTGGAGCAGTTCTGCCCTCCGCGGATTTAGCAAAACTTCTGGAACAGTCCGAGAACATGGTGAAAGATATGGAAAAGCGAAGCTTCATGAACCACAAAGATGCAGCCAAGAAAGAGCAAGCTGAAGCAAACAAATGTAAATATGCAAAGATCAAATTATCGATTTGGCCTGTGAAAGTCTAAGCTTCTTATGCCAACATGTAATAATTACTGGCAGCTGCTGTATTACTGTGTGGTGATATCACTTTTATGTTTTCATTGCAGTCTTAGAGCATGTTAAAAACATCATAAAGCAATGCGATGAGAATGAAGTGGCATCCAAGCGTGTTGATAGCCTGCTGAGCAACTATGAGGCCAAGCTGAAAGAGTTGGAGGATTTGCTAAAACAGGCTGATAATATGGTGAAGAAAACCAGCAATCAAAATGACATTAATACTGAAAGCCTTAAAGACATTCTGGTAAGCATCAAGCATTTTACAATCCTCAAAAAACGTTCTATCAAGAGGGAATGTACATTAAGTTTTTTTTTCTTTTTCTTAAAGAAACGAGTGAATGATTTGGAGAGCGAGAGAGACCTTGTTGGGGATCAGATTGCTCTTGCAGTGAACCAGCTGAAAGACACTGAGGGCCTCCTGAATATGTTCAATGGCAGTAAAAAGGTAAACTTTCACACTTATACACCTTTGGGTTTGGGTGAATGTTATGAAACCCAATAGAAATATTTTCAGGTTAAGGTCAGATTAATTTATTCTTTAATTTGCTTTTCTAACTGACTGAGTAGTACCAGTTACGGATCAGTTATATATCAGTTACAGTTTTAATGATTTCACTGGTGACAAATCCTCTTATGTTCCCACAGGAGTATGAACAGCTTGCAGCACAATTTAACGGTGCAAAGACTGAACTCAAAGATAAAGTCCAAGTCATCTCACAAGCAGCAGCCAAAGAGAAAATTGTGAAACAGGCAGAAGAACATGCAGAGAGCATGTACAAACTGGCCAAAGAGCTCCAAGAGTAAGAGGTTTTATTAGTTTATTGACACCTGTGTAAGATCATGTGTATCACAGAGTGCCTCTCATATTACCACAAATGTTCCCATGTAACTCTAATCAAATAAATCATGCCAAACTTTCACGCTCCTTTTCACCTTAACACCTTCCCTTAAAAAATGGTTTAATGGAAGTTCCATGTATTCCTTATGCATGTATAGTTTTCCACATTTTTTTTTTTTCCTCAGAAGGAAGATAATGTTGATATGAATAGAATTGATCTTTTTCTCTCGGACAGGGCTGTACAGAATGTGAGTGGGCGCTCTGGTGTGCAGACCGCTCTCTCTGGGATAGAGGCGTACAAAAACATCACAGACGCTGTCAATGCTGCAGAGGAGGCTGCTAAGAAGGCCAAAGAGGCGGCAGACAAAGCACTTAATGTAAGAGACTTAATCAAATGATCATAAATGTCAAAGTTAGGATACATACAGTACATTGCCCCAAAAAGTATTAGGACACTTATGTCACACTTGAACACTTTTGAATGTCACTGAATTAGATTAGATCAGATGCATGTTTTCGTTTTTAGTACATCGTTGTCATGTAAAAATGCTAAAAACAAAAGATATATTGTTTTAAAATGACAAAAAGTGTTGTTGTAAAATGACAACTGAACTTTTTAAATTACATGTGTGGTTACTCTGAGAACTGTGGGAACTTTAGGGGGAACTGACTTGATATCGATGTTTTGTCAGTCATACATTTTTAAGGTTGACTTTTGTTGATTTTTCTTTTCAGGATGTCAGTGAAGGGGACTTAATCAACAGGGCAAAAAATCTGAAAAACGATGGCAATAACCTACTTAAAGATGCCAAAAATGCAGCTAAAGATCTTAAAGGTGAATTTAAAATAAAAAACTTAACTCTACAAAGATCAATCTACATATTGAACTTGTTTTTATTAAATCAAACATTGGTTACTTAAAAACTGTTCTTACATCTTTATCAGGGGCAACCAAAGACCTCAATAATCAGAAGGATCGTTTGCAAGATGCTGAGCAGAAAAAGAAAGCACTAGAAAAGGAGCTGCTCACTGTTAAGGATGGTTTGAGAGGAATTCAGAGAGGTATGAAAAGAGCATTGCAGTTTAGAGCACTGTTTGAAACAATTAAGCCCATTCCATACACAAGACAGTCTCATAACCTGATGCTTTTGGTAGCTGAGTTCATTGAGAAGTTTGGTTTACAGAGGCTTAATGAAAGGACAGGTGCTGGCATGTTTGATTTTCATGTATTGTATATTATATAGTTTACTTTGCTGGGATGGGGGGGGAACTGAAGTACCCAAAACCAGATCAGTCTGATCAGTGGTCACAGCTTAGCTGTCAACTAAGACCACTTTAAACTTTCTCAACAGGGATATGAATATGCTTGAAAATATGTTTTCATTCTGTCTGATCATAGATGACATTGGTAATATTATCGACGCGGCTAAGAAAGCGGCAGCAGCAGCCGATCGCACCACAAGTGACACAATGGACCAGCTAAATGACATCAAAGCAGAAGTTAACAATATCTCTATTAGTCCTACTGTTTCAAATATGGACAATGTTCTCAATAATGTGGAAATGACTGGTAAGTGCTGCACCTTTAATGGGCTGTACTGTAGGTGTTGTTTTCACAGTTTCTTCAACAGCTTCCACTTTTGTATTATTATCTCACTTTCTCTGCGATTTCCATTTGACAGTCAAAAATCTGAGCGGCTCCATCCCGTCCCTGCTGGATAAAATCGACGAGTTGAATTCTCAGATTGGCTCCGGGAACAATGTGTCTGAAAATATTAATAAGATAAAGGAACTGATTGAGCAAGCACGTGAAGCTGCTAACAGAGTAAGACTATTTATTTTTATATCCTACACTCATTGAAATTAAGTGTAATTGCTATAATTAAAGTGACATAAAATAGGCTGCAGCATTTTTCAACCACATTTGAATTTAATTAGTCAAAGAAATTTTAAAAAATCGAGTAGAAATGAAATAAATGTTGGTTACACTTTATTTTGATGGTCACTTTAGACATTCTACTAACTATAAGTAACTTTGCAACTACATGTCAACTAACTCATTAGAGTATTAGTAGACTATGGTAGACTGTTAGGTTAGGTTTAGGTGTTTGGGTTAGTAGAATAAGTTGACATGTAGTTGAAAAGTTATTTATAGTCAGTAGAATGTGTTGGGGAGCATCAAAATAAAGTGTTAGCAGATATTAAGCAGACAGTCTACTAATACTCTAATGAGAGTTAGTTGACATATACAGTAGTTGCATGTATAATTTGACACAAATGATAAGGAGGCTGTGAGGGATACATCTTCGAAAGGTTGTACTGTATAAAGGCCTGTCTAGTTTTCATGACCCATAACTCATAACATTTTTTTTTTTTTTTCAATAGAACACTTTTGCATAATGTTGCATGGTCCTCTTCATGTTTCAAATCTGTTGCAGATTGTTGTGCCTATGAAATTCACTGGTAAAGGATATGTGGAGATGCGCCCCCCTCGAAACTTAGATGACCTGCGGGCGTACACCTCTCTCACTCTGTCCCTCCAGAGACCTGAAAAACCCCCCATTAGAGGGGATGGCACTAGACGTCGTCGTCAGACACAGAAGGACGATGACAATCTGTTTGTGCTATACCTCGGAAAAAAAGACGTGAGTGTGATTTCCTGTGGTATCAATTGTGTGAGGATACAAGCTACATCGGGTAGGGTAACTTTAAGCCTTCTAATTGTTATTCTCATAATTGTATTCACTGAATGTTCTCACAGGCATCTGGAGACTTCATCGGCATGGCTCTTCGAAATAATATCCTGAATGTCATTTATAAGCTCAATGGAAAGATTTATGATATCGAGACAACCAACATCACTGAGTCCTCATCTGATCTGTCTTTCTTTGACAAAATTGACCTTTACAGGTATAGTAACATGCAGTATCAATTAAAAAAAACTATTGGTATATATTCTGTTTGTTTCTTTTTGGCAGAAACAATTATTAGTGTGGTTTGGTCTGAATCCAGTCAACGCTGTGACTCAATGTAAAGAGAATTTTGCAACAGAGGAACATTTTCATAGTTCCTGGCGGAAGTACCCACTTATTGCCGTGTTCACACTGCAGGAACTGGAAAGGATTTTAGTTATAGGCCATTTTTAAAAAGCCGTGTAAACACACAGTTTACATATACTTACTTCACGAACTAACATAAAGAAAGTTAACGGCACATAAACATACGGAAAGCTAATGTTAAAGGCATTTACCTGTCGCCTTTGTCTGCGGCGTTATGTTCTTTTCTCAGCCTTCTCTGGTATGTAGCACCGCAAGTTGTGGAGATTTCATCTCTTAGCCCTCCTTTTTGCTCTCTCAATTACATTACATTCCCGTTTATCATGAAACCCACGACACACATCAAAAACACACTTCCGATCACGGTGTCCTCCATCCTCCAGTTGTTGACGTTGCTGAATGCCACGCTTAAATAACGTTGCTGTCGGCCGGCTTACGTCACTTCAGATTTCCTACTGGTGGTGTGAATGCAAACAGGAAAATGGCCCTAGGAGAACATATTTACTATTTGGTGGCCAGTTTCTATAAATGAGGTCCTATAGCTACCCAGTGCGAAAGCCCCTTAAATGTATTGGTTATTATCTCCTACATATCTATAAGGTTTTACTTATACATCTCCAAACAATTTCCAGTACAATCTTGGCAACGTGCTGAATGCATAATGTTCAAACATTATGCTGAATTTTGAACAATCATTCATTTATATGCAAACAGCTAAGTTTGTGTGAAATGTTGAGTCACAAATAGCTGTCATTAAGTATGCTCTAGTTTTGTGTATATTTAAAGGAATGAAGTATGTTGATTTGTACTTTCTTGGGGCCTTTGTTTGCTTGAGCCATATGTTTAGAAAGTCACAACTTAATTACTAAAAATACCATTACAACTCAAATGGTTTGCTTGCATTTTATTGGCATGGTCCCATTAGTTAGCATTAGTTAATGCAGTAACATTAACTGACAATGAGAAGAAAAATTCTATTTATTCTAATAATGTATTAGTAAATGTTGAAAATAACTTTAACTATAAGATTAATAAATGCTTTAGAACCCTTTTTCCAGTTCATGGTTACTAAAGTAGTTAACTAATGTTGGAACCTTATTGTATAGGTTTACCCTTTTATTTTATCCACTATATGCGCATATATATAATATATATTATTTGTTACCCATCTAGAATTTATCAAGATGCACAAGTCGTTCACACACAGCAGTTCACATCAACCAATCCGAAGCCTCCGCAGACAAAAGAAAACCTGGGAGAGCTGACACACAACCTGCTGGATCTCAGTCCAGATAATGTGGTCTTCTATGTAGGAGGTTATCCAGATGACTTCACAGTAAATATGCCTTTTTTTCTCCTAGTGTCACTGGATTTTGTGTGATGAGCTCTTTAATTCTTGGTTAATTTTTAATATGGATTTATTTATTTATTAAGACCATTTGTCTTTGCCTTTTTTAGCCACCTCCCTCACTCAACTATGGCAAATACAAGGGCTGCATTGAATTTTCCACCTTCAATGACAAATTTATCAGTCTCTACAACTTTAAGAATGCAGTTAATATTAACTTGGAAACCCCTTGCAAGAGGTAAGCTCTCAATGTGTGAATGGTGTGATGATTATGTACTAATAAGTAGTAATATATTAACAATAACAGCAATCATGTTAATCACATCACTATATTTGCATGTACAGCATGCAGCATGAATAGAATACTGTAGACCAGGGGTTCTCAACCCTGGTCCTCGAGGGCCACTGTCCTGTAGAGTTTAGCTCCAACCTTGATCAAACTCACCTGCCTGTAACTTTCTAGTAATCATGAAGAGCTTAATTAGCTGGTTCAGGTGTGTTTGATTAGGGTTGGAGCTAAACTCTGCAGGGCAGTGGCCCTCGAGGACCAGGGTTGAGAAAGCCTGCTTTAGACTGTACATTGTGAAAACAGAGCATCATTTTTGTCACTTTATAAAAATGAAGGAAAAAAATCTGTTTCTCTTTCTTTCTGTTTGATCAGACAAATCTCACTGATCTCAGAGTCAGATTACTTTGAAGGCACTGGTTATGCCAAAGTCGTGCTTGAAAGATTCCCCACCAATCTATTGATCCAGCAGAAAGTGGAAACCCGAGCTAAGGATGCCCTTTTGCTGTATTTAGGAGATGAGAGTAATGTAAGAATTTGTTCATACCTATTGAACCCTTTTCTGTTGTCTTTTATACAGTTTTGAGACCTTTCATAATTTTTTTATTCTTCATATCCTATCAGGACTTTTACTACAGTGTCTCTCTTGAGAAGGGTTACGTTGTTCTACGTGGCCGAGAGAAAGATAATATTTTGGAGCCCATCAGAAGTGTAGATAAACCAAGCCTATCTGCGGTAAGAAAGAATGATGCTAACTTTTTCTCTAAGATACTGTACATAGTCATGACAGTGAAAATGAACTTTTTCTTCTGTATTTCAGGAAACAGATGTGAAATTATTCATTATTGTAGGGAAAGAGTTTAAGGTCAGAGTAGGGAACACAGAGGTCAAAAGGACGGACACCATTCTACAAAGGTTCTATCACTTCTACGTCGGTGGCATACCCAAAACTTTGCGTGAGAGGTCTGTGTCTTCACATTGTTCCTTTAAGCTGTCATGCAAAGCACAAGTGATTTAGACCTTTTCTGAGCAATCATATGATGGTTTACTAATTCAGAATTATTTTACCCTAGATACAATATCACTATCCCTGCTCTGAAAGGGTGTGTGAAAATCGGCACTGCTGGTGGTATAACGCCAGACGTTAAAGAGAAAGTGGGGATTGGCAGAGGCTGCTCAAATGACTTACTGGTAATCAAGTTAATCTTTTATTACTTATATTGTGCATTCAAATAAAAATATGCTAGCTTGATTTCATCAACATTACCCAAATGGACAAATGAAACACAGAATGATATAATATCTTAACCATCATATTTTTTTTCCAGATGGTCAGGACAGCTGAATTCAGCCTAGGCAGTGCATTGGAGAAACTCCATGAAGACTTCAGCTTAGACGATCTGAACCTTTCACTGGGTTTCAGGAGTACAGTATCAGATGGCATCCTGCTGCAGAACAGCCAAAATGTATGCATCCTTTCCACAATTACATACACTATATGGTCAAACGCATTTGTGTACACTGTTCTGATTAATGGGTTTGGCTTTCAGAATGTCTTAGCATTTGATTTGTTCTCCAAAATCTGCAGAACTAAAGCTAACATAAACAAAACTTTGGCCATTGTGTGTCTTAAGAACTAGCATTTGGCCAAAGGGCAATCAGTCTTTTCGTTATCAAGTTAGACCAATTTACATTATGTAACTGACTATAAAAAGTTATGAACAGTCATACAAAGAAAAAAAAAAAAAAAAAAAAAGATGACTAACTTGTAAGACTATTCCTGGCAGTTTATACAACTGGCCCTGATCGTGATCTTAAGAATTATTTAAGAAAGTTCAAAAGTAGCGTCTTGTGCTTCAGTGGAAGCAATAAAATCTGACCTTTTGTACAAAGTTCACATGCTCAGTGACACACATTCTTACTGGGCATTTCATTAGTAATTTACAAATTGTAGAAAAATATCACACAGAACTTCTCATTGTGGAACTATGATTTTTTTTTTTTTCTGTGGTAGGATAATCACATTGAACTTTCCATGGAGAAAGAATATGTGGTCCTGAAATTCCAAGGCAACACGTGGAAATCTACTAAGCAGTACCGGGATGGTAAATGGCATTATCTCACTGTTGTTGGACAGGGTCAAAGGTAAGATTCATTTGATTTGATTCTATCAATTTTTTTTCGGTATACAAATATGTTTTATGGAAACCTAGCTATTGTAACTTGAGCCACTGAACTATTGTCCTATTAAGGGAGAGTTTACTTGCTATAAGTTATTTTCTGACACCTCTACCTATGAGAAGTGTGACAATGGCCAAATGAATGGTTCCTGTGTGCATGCAAATACTAGTAAATGTAAGTCTCTTAAATTGTCAATAAGCCTTCTCTTTTTATAATGTTCACCTTTGTTTTAGCATTGAACTTCGTATTGACGAAGATGATGTCGGACAGAGAGAGAGAAACTCTTCATCTGGAAAATATTCCTCTAGCTTACTCCTGGGCAAGGACACCTTCGAGGGCTGCATCACCAACCTTTATCTCAGGAGGTCACTATTTGTAACATTTATTTGTAACATTTATAATATATTGTAACATATATTTATTTCTGCACTGGAAAGTCTTCCCACTTGCCTACATTTTTACATAAAATATAATTACATTATCTCTGGGTTTATACCAGTAAAATGTGTTATGTGTCAGCTCTTACATGTTTGTTTGTGTGTGTGTTTGCAGACCTGATTCTCTTTATAGAGCAGAGGACCTGAGTACTTACTCTTCCACAGGAGACGTGCTGTTGAGCACATGCAGTGCCTCACAAAATATGTAGGAGCTCCAAACCACGGCGTAGCTTTTAGTAGGTTAGTTTATTTTTATCATCATTAAAACAACATTACAACATTGTGTTTTGACAGCAAACTCAGTGTTCTGTTTTGTGTCCTTTGTTTCCAGAGATGAAGAGCACCTGACACAAACATTTTACATGGAGATATTTGACGCTGTTATTTTGTCAGCATAACCAAGCTGCCCTAACCGGCTACTGCAATATATGTTTTATTGTCATAATTACATATCGTATTGCATAAGTGCCATTATTTATATAAAAATTGTATTGTAAAAGAATCCAATTACAATTTTGCAATACTGGAAACATTAGTTCTGTTATTGAGAGGCTGCGGCTCATCTCATCACTGATCCCAGCAGCTTGGTTGGCATTGAAATGTTTGCAAACAGTATACCATTGTAAGGCTGTAACCATGTCTTGAACAATAGGGAGACCCATTTTTGCTGTGAATAAAATTAAATTCATAAAATTAAATTGAGTACTTAAGTATTATTAAAACAATATTTCTTCTTTTGTCTTAAAATTTTAATGAATGAATGTTTCCCACCAAGGTGATATTAAGGTAGGTAATATTAGTCTTCAAAAACTTTTTTGCTATCATCTGTGAAGTTGATTAAGCTCAAAAAACACTACAAATATACTTTATACACAAAATCTAGATATGAGTTAAATCAGACAAGATTAGAATTACACAACTTTAAAACTGCAACAGCATCATTTGGAGAGATGAACTGGCAGATGTCATTTTTTATATCGGTAATAGATCAGAAACGAAATATTGACACACAGATCCTGACAACATTCTTTCTGTGGGATGAATTTTATCATTCATGAATTTTATTATTTTTACGTCAGGTGTTTCAGAATATATCATGCAGATAACTTGAATTGATCTTGCACTGGAATTTTTTGTCAAATGTTTCTTCACAAATAATGTTTTTTATTTTAAAATATGCACACAATCACTCTTAATCATATGCTTAATATGTCAACAAGGGCTCAGTTTCTTGTCTCACATTCAGTTATGAATTACATGAATCACGGAAATTACAGTGTATACTTTCAATTCAAAACAGTTAAATTTGACAAAAAAAAAAAAAAAAAAGCTTGCATTACTGGATATTACTGATGGTCGTTTAACATTTCTATCATAAAACAGTTGTCAAAAATGAAATATTTGGCAACTTACATTTTACCTCGCACTCTTTCACCATTAAAACTGAAGTTCATGTTCAGCTTCTGTGAACAGGCCTGCCTTCCCACCAAACAAGAAATGTTCTCAGAACGCTTGGTTAACTCAAAAATGAGGAAGAGCTGGATCCAAACGCGAAGAGTTTAACAAAATAAACATAACAAAAACCACAACAGAGACCAGCGAACCAAGGAACAGAATGAACAGCACCAAACGTACATCCGTGCAGGACAAGACTTGAAAAGGAACACAAGAATCATTGAGATATAAATACTAGAGCGGTAATAGGCAAACAAATAGGCAGCCCCAGCACCAGAACATTTTAACAGGGGGCACATGAGTTTCAGGGGCCCTTTTAGAAATTACATCGGTATCATTTAATTTTGCCTGTACAACAAAACAATTCCAATCATTACGTCATCATTATTGCACAAAAATTAGGCTATTTTGATTTTGCACTGGACCAAGAAGCACATCAGCACTGGCTCAAACTATACCCACTATACTACATATAAACATTTTTAAAATCACAATTATTATAAGACGGTGTTATAAAAAAACTACACAGTCAGTTTTAGTTAAGCATGTGTTGAACGAGTTGCACATCCAAGAAAGTGCTGTCATTCTGTGGATTAAAAGCTGAAAGTGCTTCAATTAACTTGCTGTTTCTTTTTCCGAAACACTCAGAGATTTCTGCAAGCACCACGTCCAAAGTACTGTAGTACAATCGTCGAAGCTCTTCTTCTGTTCCCAAATCACCTTGAGCCTGGCCAATGCTCTCCTCCAGTAGGCCTTTGTTTATGGTGTGTTTTCGCTTGGAAGGTCTTGGCATTTGAGTGTTGTCGGCCTTCTCCACAGCGCTAAGAAGTCAGATTCACAGCACTTGTCTCTGATACTTCTTTAATCACGGAAAGAACCACTCTTCCTAATTTGTCCTGCAAAATTTTCTGTACTCCTCTGTTTTTCCCAGACATAAGTGAGGCCCCATCATACACCTGGCTCAATATTTTAGAAGTATTGAGGCCAGTCTTTTCAAGCTCTGCAATTACTTTGTTGGTCAGGGTTTGGGCTCCCATTTTTTCAGTTGTCATGGAAAGAGGTCTTTCTGTAACTTGACAATTGTCTTTGACAAAACGAACGATTTTCCATTCCGGTTGGGTCACGTGTCCCATCTACCATGAGTCTGCAACTTCTCGAACAATTTCTTCAGTCACCAGACTGTTCGTGTTTGCAATAATGTCATTTTGAATGTTGTGAGAAGTGTACATTTCATTGCCTGGTATTGTCTGTACAACACTCCTAAGCTCTGGGTCTTTGCGGAGGCTATATTCAAATAATGAAAGGAAAAGTCCACTCCCACCCTCTGTTAGACTATCAAATGCATCTGTGCTTCCCCTGAGCGGCAAATTATTCACTACAAGAAATTCAACCATGTCCACTATAGAGGAGAGATAGTAGCGATTCCTAGCTAACTGGTTACTTTTAACTAGGGTGGAAATTTCCTGTCCACTTTGAGTCGGTTTTCCTCTCTCTTTCAAGAGCGCCATACTTTATATATATTCTAAGTCTGATTATGAAATTAAGTATTTTCTACATGAAAAACAAAATGCAGCATCTGCTTCCACTGAGTATTCCAACCACTCCCACGACTCATACCATGACACAACAAATGAGCGTTGCTGGTTGCCGCAAAGGCGAAGAGGAAAACTTCTTAACCTGATTCGGTTTATCCTCACCGAGGTCGAGAGGTATTCTTGGGGGTTCAGGTGTGCTTGAGCCATAGGGCGAGGGGCAGAGGATCAGTCGGTGTTGGTGTGTTGGCACCTGGCAAGTCTGCTGAGTTGCTGTTGGATGGTTGCAGTTGTTGCATGGTCGCATTTGGCAAACTACGGGATAAATTTGTCACTGATGAATCATGCAATTGCAAGAAGCACACTGATAGACTGCTTGGCCAATACAAATCTCCACCTACCGCCCTTCTGACGGTCATGTCAGGTTTTTGCCTGATCTCATTCTATGATTAAATTTAAAAGTAATGCATAAATTAACATTTCGTTTACCGTAAGAGCTGAATAGAGTACAAAAAATACATATTAAACTCTCTCTTGGTTGCATTATTATCCACATACACCAAGTTACACAAAACATTATAGTAAAGTAAACAAATATACTCACCTTATGCCTTTTGGGGGGTGCTTAACAAACTGGCAAACTTTAGAAAGCTCCAATGAACCGTAACAATGAGCGTGCTCTCCCGTTCAATACTGCGGGAATCAGTATCAATACGTAGATTACAATACCCAGCAAAATAAGAGTCCCCGTTTTTTAGATAGTGCAGACTTCATACATAATTAAACCCACAAAAATAAGTACAAAATTGGGCTGCAAGCAGCAATAACGGGCACAAGCCCCGATGAAGGGCCCAAGCCCCTGAATCTATGACTATGTCACCAATTTGAAAATTTGTTTTCAGAGCATGCCAGCATTGTCTAGCAGCAATGTTGTGAAGATACTCCTTTTTCCATCTACTCCAAAACTGTTCAGTAAGGTACTGTACATGTCTTCATCTCTTTTTCGCATACAAGTCCTCTCCTATGTCCTGGTGGAGGTAAGGCTGCGGTGGCTTTCATTGTAATCAGATGGTTAGGCGTGAGCGGTTCTAAGCTTTAGCTGTCGTTCAGGTTATCCATTGTAAGGGGGCGACTATTGACTATTGCCATGGCTTAATAAAACAAAGTGTGCAATGAAGCATCATTGAGCCTGCCTGATGAAAGGGCAATGGTAGCATTAAAAAATGCTCCATTCAGTTTTGATTTGGTGCTCTCATACACCGCCTGCATGACTGGAATGAGGGGTATTCAGAACAAAATCACACTGTTTATCTGCAAGAAAAGTAGTAAGCATTTCTGGGTCAAGTTCCTGTAATGCTGAATTGAGTTTGTTCTTTGCGCCTACAAAATTGGTACCTTGGTCACATCTGATCTGCCGTACTGTGCCTCTAATTGCAATAAAGCGCCGTAGACTGTTGATAAATGCATCTGTGGACATATCTTCTAACATTTCTATATGAATGGCTCTTGAACAAAAGCAAGTTAGAAGCAGACCATACCTTTTGTGCTGTTTTCTCCCTTCTTTAGTCATGAAAGGACCAAAGCAATCCATACCGCAATACACAAATGGTGGGGAAGGCTCTACACGTTCTGTAGGAAGATTGGTAATACTTTAGAACAATGGTCCATCATTAATAAGTAACTATGCAGGAAGTAATTCATTTACTAATTAATTACTAATCACAACCCCAGATAGCAACATTGTGTCGGCCCAGATCCGGCCCACATCTGGCACATGTGGAATGATGATCTGGCCCACATGCTGCGTGGAATGACGGCCCTTGTGTGGGCCTCTTCTGTTTGCCAGATCTGGGCCACAAGCAGGCCATAGCAATGCCACATGTCAGCCAAGAGCAAAGAAATAAACCTAAACTGGACCTTATCTGAGCCACAAAATCTGTGTATATTAAGTATAGAGTCATCTCAGCCTTAATAAGCCTGTTATCAAACAGAATCACTGAAGGAAAGAAGAGAACAGAAAAAGAGACGAGCAGAAACACAAGAACTACAACTGACTTCAGCCACAGCCTTAGATGAAATCAACTGAAGATAAAAGAAGACATTAAATCTTTCAAGATCTCAGCAGAGGAGGATTCCACAACTCCACAAACAGCATTACCAGTTTCACTTATTACTAACCAGTTTGATTTATTTTTGTTTGACGTTTACAGTTCTTTCTGAGAATTAACAGGGGTTTAACACTAACATGTTTCATTTGAAGTCACCATAATGGTGATTAGTGTTTCCATTAGTTGGCCTCTTAACTCTTATTAAATGTTTGTCTTTTTTGGCTGCTGTGAAAGTGTGCTTGTAAAACACATTTGCAGTAGCAAAGGAAACTAAACAAAATGACATCAGGTAATGATGGTGGTCTGTTGATGGTTTTATTATCATCATAAAAAGCCTGATGTCATTTGAATCTAACAATTGTGTTGTGCCATTGATCTGTTTACACTACAAACCCTGTGTTACTACAGCATGAGATCCTGCAGCAATCAGATTTTAACTGACATGAGCGCAGCAAACATGTTCATTTAAAGACAGGATACGTGTAAATTACTATATTTCATTTCATGTACATGTAAACTCATGAAACATACACCGATCAGGCATAACATTATGAGCACTGACAGGTAAAGTGAATAACACTGATTATCTCTTCATCAAGGCACCTGTTAGTGGGTGGGATATATTAGGCAGCAAGTGAACATTTTGTCCTCAAAGTTGATGTGATAGAAGCAGGAAAAATGGGCAAGCATAAGGATTTGAGTGAGTTTGACAAAGCTCTTGTGGGGTGTTCCCAGTCTGCAGTGGTCAGTATCTATCAAAAGTGGTCCAAGGAAGGAACAGTGGTGAACCGGCAACAGGGTCATAGGTGGCCAAAGCTCATTGATGCATATGGGTACCGAAGGCTGGCCCGTGTGGTCTGATCCAACAGATTAGCTACTGTAGCTCAAATTGCTCAAGAAGTTAATGCTGGTTCTGGTGTCAGAATACACAGTGCATCTTCCGGAAGCTCAAACGTGCTGTTACGCAGCATGTTTGAGCTTCCTGGAAGAGGTTTGTTCTTGTGTGTTATTCAGGTTAGGTTGAGCTTCTGCTTATGTTCGATTCTCTTCAGAAAATTTGGACTAAACCGCTCAATTCATATGGATTAGTTTTCTGATCTCTTTATGAAGTTTTGAAGCGTCAAAGTGGTAGTTACAAAGGCAGTCTATGGAAGAAAATCTGACAGCATTCTGTCATCAAAAAGATCTTCATTTGTGTTCTGAAGATGAATAAAAGTCTTATGGGTTTGGAACGACATGAGGGTGAGTAATTAATGACAGAATTTTAATTTTGGGGTGAACTAACCCTATGCTGTGGTAAGAGGTTACCTGTCAAACATCATTCATCCTTATTTTTGTAATTTTATCAAATATTTTTCTTGATTACACAAGGAATAAAAATCACAAACACTAAAACACTTTAATATTCAATTGATACTAAGTAATTTATTTAAGTTTTATTTCAATCGTATGAGGAATTAATTAACTAATTTATTTTTTATTTATTTATTTATATATATTCTGAATTACTACCATTGAAAATGTTTTGCTGTGTCCTCGTTGCAATTACACGACTTTAACCAGCAGATGTCCTCAGCGTGCGGAGTTTCGATAGGCTGGAATTTCGAGATTTCTCCTCGAATTCGTAATTTTCTCTGGCTTAATGTCAAAATTCGATGAGGGTTTTTGAGACGTCAAAATCTCTAGATGGCGGTAATGCGCTATATGGCGTTCAATCTGACAGAAAATACTAGAAGAAGAGCCATTAGTTCGCTGGCTTGGCTTGCACAGTAAAAACAACAGTTATAGTAGGGATATGTGATTATGGCGCTTATCCTCCACACCAGTAACTCGAGGTCTTTTGTCGTTTTTCTATAACACTAACTATAATAACCATGGACGGCGAGGAAGAAAGCAAGCCAATAGGTAACAGTTGTAAATGTTGTAGTATAGCGTTTTAAATTGAGTAACGTCTGTATAGTATTATCCTGATCAAAATATCCAATATACACATCCAACTGATTTAAGTAACTTAAATGAAACTATTAATAATAAATTTACCTGAACACTGTTGTTAAAAGCACTTTAAAATGCACGAATGAATTTGTTGTTAGCAGTGTATGCTGGAGCACTTGAAATACTTTAGTGCCAAATCATAATTTAAAACCAGACGCCACCAGAGCTTTGATTAGACGGCATAATATATGGTCCATACAACGTATAAGGCCCTTTCACACCAAACGCGCAATATTCAGCTCGAGGACAGTGGATTCCGATGGAGAGTTGTGTTACTATGGAACGTACAGGTGTAAAACCTGTGATTAGCGAGCTGTTTGGATAAAATATGTGGCATGCATTCACACTTTCGCCCTGTTAGACATACATTCTTTGCATCAACATTTATCTTCACAGTTTTAAACTTGTTTTCTTTCCCCTTTTCACCAAACCTTTTTATAAAATAAACTAGGCATGTAAAAATATAAGTAATCTTGATTCATTTTGTGATTTATATTACTGTTAATTCATACAGTCTTTAAGGGAAGTATTTTTGAGATTATTGCCATAGGTTTAGATAATTGTATATAATTATGCATGCATTGTACATGTATGTACATCAGTAGGTTTTTTTTTTTTTTTTTTTTTTTAAACTTTCACATTGCAGTGTTTCTTAATGGTTTCTTGATTTTTATTTTTATTTATTTTTTAATACAATTTTATATAATTTCATTTCAGACTTGATGGAAGTGAAAGAAGAAAGTGAAGAACTGACTGAAGTGGAAGAGATGCATCAAAATCAGGAAGCAAAAATACTTAACAAAACCCGGACCAATATTTTTTTCTCCTGCCCTCAGTGCGGAAAGAGTTTCACACAGAAAGCACACCTGAAGGATCACATACGAATTCACATTGGAGCTAGGCCTTTCACGTGCCATCACTGTGGAAAGGATTTCACACAAAAAACAAACCTTAAGGAACACATGAGAATTCACACTGGAGAGAAGCCTTTCACATGCCATCAGTGTGGAAAGGGTTTTACCCAAAAAGGGCAACTTAAGAATCACATACGGATTCACACTGGAGAGAAGCCTTACATGTGTCATCAGTGTGAAAGGAGTTTCACACAAAAAGGGCAGCTTAAGAACCACTTGAAAATTCACTCTGGTGAGAGGCCTTTCATTTGCCTACAGTGTGGAAAGAGTTTTTTACATAAAGGAACCCTTAAGGATCACATAAGAATTCACACTGGTGAGCGGTTATTCATGTGCCCTCAGTGTGGAAAGAGTTTCACACGTAAAGACATCCTTAAGAATCACCTGCGAATTCATTCTGGAGAGAAGCCCTTCATCTGCCTTAATTGTGGAAAGAGTTTCACAAAAGCAGCATATCTCAGAATTCATCAGCACTCTCATTCCAAAGAAAGGCCATTTGACTGTGATCACTGTGGAAAAAAATTTCTTTCAGCATTACAGCTGAAAAGACATTTGAAAATTCATGCAGATGAGAAGTCCTACCCATGTTCTTTTTGTGGGAAAACTTTTTCAATGATTGAATATTTGAAAAAGCATGAGAAAATACATACTGGTGTGAAAGCTCATGTGTGTTCTGAGTGTGGAAATATATTTTCTACAATCACTTTCTTGAAAGAGCACCAAAGAACCCATAGTGGAGAGAAACCATACACATGTTCTCATTGCGGAAGGCATTTCACTCATTCAAGTACTTTGAAAAGACATGAGAGAGTGCATACTGGAGAAAAGCCATACCAATGCATTTTATGTATGAGGAGTTTCACTGCATCAAGTACTTTACTGAGACATAAAAAAAAATGTTGCCAAAAGCTGTTGTCACTGTGAGCAAAGAGCAAATATTGGGGCTCCAGAATGCAGATATATGATTGTGTTTTTCCAGGCTGTGTGACCAATTTTGGTAGAGTTTTTTTTTTTTTTTTTCCTTCGGTGACTCACTGGATAGTGTTCAAACTTGTTTTGACCATGCAGTGTGATGTCTGCCCAAAATTCTATTACAAAGCCCCTTTGAAAGTCAGACACTATAGATCTACTCCATTTATATTGTAAAAGTGGCAGACGTATTTATAGTATTTATATATGTTTAGAAACTAAAATACAATCTTTCATTCATCCTGATAATAAAGAGCAATGCATGGTTTTACATGTGGATGCAGTAGCCTTCTTCACAAATAAACAGCTATTGTAAATTTAACTATGGAGTGCTTTCAATGGGGCAAATACAAAGCAAAATCAAGGACTTTGAAGTCTGAATCTCCATAAATTATGGACCAAGCTATTAGTTGCAATCATATGTCATTATGTTCTAATGATTTTTGACTGGAAGAACTCCCAGCTCAGTCCCAACTCAAAATAGTTTAGTCCCTACCTGAATGAAATAGTGCAGTGGTTCTCAAACCTGTCCTGGAGTACGACCCACCCTGCACATTTTGTATGTCTCCCTATATCTGACACACCCATTTCAGGTCTTGCAGTCTCCTCTAATGAGCTCATGAGTTGAATCACGTGTGATAGATGAGGGAGACATACAAAATGTGCAGGGTTGGTGGTACTCCAAGACAGGTTTGAGAACCACTGAAATCGTGTATATAACACATTTGCATCTTTTCTGACTTTTAATGTTTCAGTGTACCTGTTTAAAATATCAAATTATATCCTGTTAATCAAAAGGGTGTTGAAAAACATGTCAGACTGCCACTCATACTGTGTGTGAAGAAAATCTGTTATGTTGAATTTAGGGCAAGTTAATGTGACAATAACGCATTAACAGTTAAAAAAAAAAAAATACATAGCAGGCTCTATTTGACTCTATGAATCACCTGTAGTTCAAGCCAGGGTTGCCAGGTCCGGGGTTTTTCTCTACACCAAACATTATTTGTAGCATGCCTCCCATCCAATAATCGCAAAGAACTTTGTTAGTTCTGATAGTTCAAATTCTGTCCATTTTATGACAAAATTCAAACAATAAATTAGAGATGCAAAAATTTATCGGCAGATAAATGCTATTATTTTCACTATTTTGACGCTCATCAATGTGAGGTGACATCTCTGTAGTGCCTCAGTTCAAGCGGCAGTGCAGAGCATCGTTATCGGTATAGGCATCGCCAGATATCATTCTGAATATCATTCTATCAGTATCCGCTGAGAAATTTAGTATCGGTGCATCTCTAGTAGAAATACATTCTTATAGCCATTTCTTAAAATTGTCCCAGTCCCTTCGACCAGGAGAAATTCTTGCCCATTCATCCATGCAGAATACCTTTAACTCAGTGGTTCCTAACCCTGTTCTTGGAGACCACCAACACTGCACATTTTGAATATCTCCTTTGTCTGACACACCCATTTCAGGTCTTTGAGTATCTTCTAAGCTGTAGACCTGAATCAAGTGTGTTTGATTATGGAAACACGAAATGTTGAGAACCACTTCTTTAACAGATATTGTAGGACAGAGTTTCTCAACTCTGGTCCTCAAGGTCCAATTTCTTCCAGAGTTTAGCTCCAGTCCTAATCAAACACACATCAACAAGCTAATCAAGGCCTTCAGGATTAGCAGGGTGCTTCTCAAATGGAAGGCTGCATCCTACTAAGGCTGCATATCTCAGGTGCCACATCATCAAGCGCCATCAAGGCCATCTCAATTTGAGGGATTCTTGGAAGGCAGCCTTCGTTTTGTGTCCTTTGTTCAGCTCATTTTGAAGGATGCATCAAATGTGAGTTCCTTATGAAATGCAAAAATAATGTTTTTGGAGATGAAGGCATACTTGTTATCTTTTGTTTTGGTGTAAATTAATCACTTAACAATAAACTGCCAAAAATTTAAGCCATTGGGTGACCACAGATGGTTGTCATTCATTGTTCTGCATTAATAGTAAGCCAGTTAATATAAAGGTTTTTAATACAAAAGTATATTCGTGCCGTAACTGTGGGGGCAGGAACATGTGTGATGTAGCCATGTGCACTTACTAGAATGTCTCATTCTAGCGTTTAATACTGAGGAGGACTCTAGCCTACAAGCCTAGAAGGACACAGCGTCACTTTAAGATGCAGCCTTCCATTTGAGAAGCACCCGTAGAAAGTTACAGTTTGATCAAAGTTGGAGCCAAACTCTGCAGGAAAGTGGACCTTGAGAACCCATTTAATGCATACCTACTTCAATGAATACCTCGCCCAGTCTTTTTTGTAAAAAAATTTTGTCCATCAAACTTACAGAGCTTTCTGGTACATACAAATGTCTGTTACACATTTCTCTTTTGTGTTATCAGTAACGTCAGCTGTCTGATTTCTTGGCACTTGAGAAATAGAATACTCATCCTTGAATAGTGGTAGTTGTTGTTTAGTAATCTCTGTTTTAAGGTCAGATAATTAAGGATTCCAAAAGAGTTTGCAGAGATGCACAAGCTGGTTATGCAGTCATAGTTCTTGGATAGAAATAAATTGAGATTAATGGTTCTTCTCTCATCATATGGTGAGTCATAATAGGTAAAACAGTGTTGTCTTTATTTGTGGGTTTTGTTTGTACTTCTCTTTATTACTCTTTTTTTAAATGAAAAAAAAAAAAAAAAATCAAATGATTAAACACAAAGGCTGGGAAAAATAAAGGAGAAAGAAAAAAGTCGATTGCTTGCTAGTGTGCAGGAAAACCAGTCGGAGGAGTGGCAGTTCTGTACAGATATACTATATTAGAAGCCCTCCTTGTTCGTTTTGGTCAATGTTTACATCCCTTCTCAAGCCTCTGTGAGCACAGCACTGATCAGATAACAGACGTGGAGCACTAATGAGACTTATTTGAATGACCGGGTACCTGGTTCCTCCCTCACTGTGGGAGAGGTGGTAGAGGAAAACATGACCACCAGTACGACAGCAGCAGAGCCCTCCCAGTGTGCCCAATCCACTTTTTCCTATTTCTGAACCCAAGAGGTTTCATGTCCAGTGGCCCCAAGTCCCGTGGTCCAAGAGACCGTTCCAGTCATGAATATTGTTCCTAGCTCCTTCGTCTCAGCCATGGAGACTGTTCCTCACTCCCTCGGCTCCTCCCTCCTTCATCTCCTCCATAACAATGGCGGCCAAGCCAGAGCCTCTTCACATCATGGCCCCAAGCCGGAGCCTCTTCACGACATGGCTGCCACACCGGAGCCTCTTCACGACATGGCCGTCACACCAGAGCCTCCAGCCATCAAGACCGCGACACCAGAGCCTCCAGCCATCAAGGCCGCCATGCCAGAGCCTCCAGCTGTTATGGCCGCCATGTCAGAGTCAAGTCACAGCCCAGGTCCGCCAGTGCTCCACGGTCAAGGGCCACCACAACTCGATGCAGGTCCGCCAGTGCTCCGCGGCCCAGGTCTGCCAGTTCTCCACAGCCCAGGTCCGCCAGTGCTCCACGCCCCGGTCCACCCATGCTCTGCGGTCCTGGTCTGCCTTTGCTCATTGATCCAGGCTGTGATCCATGTCCAGTTCCCCTTCACGGGCATGGCCCTCCATCCCTGCCCCTGGACCGCCTCCGCTCCTCCACCCTCCTGGACTCTTTGTTGTTTTGGTTTTGGGGTGGGTGTGACGTTAGGGCATCTGGAGATGCCCTTTGAGGGGGGATATGTCACGTTTAGTTTTGGGTTTTGTTTCATGTTTGTGTTTCATGTCTTTTATACTGAAGTTTTGTCCTGGTTTCTTGTCATGTGACTTCCTTGCCCTCATGTGATCATGTCTTGTGCTTTCCTAGTCTTATGTCTCATGTTCTGTTTGGTGAGTTTATGTTCATGTTTAATTTATGTTCCAAGCCAAGTCATGCTCTGCTACATCTTTTGTTTATTTTGTGTTTGTTTCATGGATTATGTTTGATGAATATACTGCACTTGGGTTCACGGAGGCAAACTAAGTGTAAGTGCTGTGCATGTAAATCTGCATGTAGACCGCACTCCCCTGTCCTCGAGAGGCATGCTAGAGACTGTGGTCTTTAGCATCCTAGTTAGCATTAACATTCCCCTGAAGTAAAGCAAAATAATGCTTCAGTGACACTCACAAATGTCCTGTTACTATAACTAACATTACAGCAAAAGCATATCTTGGTTTGGTGAAACATGGTAAAACCAAAGGTACTCATGTATGGAGCAGAAACAACGCAACCTTGGCATCCGTTTTCAGGCCTTCCCGCTTAGGTCTTTCCAGCACTGGAAAGCTATTCTAATATTAATGCGGATCCTAAAGCTCTTGTCTCAACACTTCTTTTTTCCAGTGAAATTCCTCCGACCTTTTTTTCGTTTGTAATATCTCTCAGCCATCTCTCTTTCAAGTCTTTTTTCTCCCTCTTGCTCACTCTCTCTCCTCCCCCATCATGAGTGGACACGCCACCTACTGCTGATTGGCTACAAGTTCAGATCCGGTCCGATCCACTTTTAACAGCGTTTCTCAGAAATTGTTTACTGCACCGTTAAAGTTGACATGAAATATAAATCCACCTTTTCTGTTTTCTAATGGCCTGTTATTGATTTTACTTTGAATGATTTGTCCATGCATATAGTGTCAGGATCCTGTCCTGACAGTCCTGTCTGTTTTCTCTCTGTTTTATGTTTCTTTGTTTGTCTTGTGCTTGAGCACATGGCTCTGTCTTTGTTTTGCATTGGCTCTCATCCCGCCTCCCTTTATATTGTGCTCCTTTCCCTCATGTCTTTGCTGGTCCTTTGTATGCTTTGTGTTGTGTTTCTGTTCACTCGCCTGTGTCTGCAGTTAATCATTGCTCTTGTTCTAGTCGTGTATTTGATCTTGTTTCTAGTTCTAGTGTATCCTTGTTGCTAATTTGCTTTTTTCCCTAGTCTTGTTCTAGTTAGTTATTGCTCTTGTGCATCCCATAGAGATGGAAAGATGAAGCCTCTTAAAACTTTGAAGTTTTTCTCCCATTGGTTTGAAGCACCAGGAGTGTCGAAAACAGTACCATCTTGTGGAAGGTCAAATTTATAGCAGCCATAAACCCGAGTGCACAGCATAAATAAAAGCCTGTATTTAATGCTACATGTGTTTAGTTTTCTGATCATATAATTTACATATTAAATTATGGCAATAAATTCAATGTAATAATAATAATAATAAGACCAAAAGAGTTGTTTGAGGCACTGAGCTTCATGAGAAATTGCGCTGAATACTTGATACAAGCTTTGAAGATTCAGTGTCATATGTAACATCACTAGCATCCCAGTCTTTTTTTTTTCTTTTTCTTATTTTATTTCTACTCAAGATTTTCTTCTTCAGTATCTAGTTCATCTACTTCCCTGCAAGGTTTTTTTTTTTTTTTTGCAAGTTCCGCTCATTTATTGAGACTGGTGTAGCTGTCTGATTCTCTGTCTGAGAGATCATCAAGCCTCTGGTTCCTTGTGTTCCTGCCTGGTTTTCCTCACCATCATCCCGTCTGGTGCTGCCTCTTCCTCCACAGACTTCAAGCCCGTTGGTCTCAGTGGTCATCCTCCCTGCCTGTCATCATGTCGTCTGCCCCTACTGTTTGTACGGTTTCACGCCTCACTCTTGCCGTGCCCTGTCTACAGTCTTGACCCCCTCTAATGATGGCTTGATCCCCCCTGAAGGACATCAAAATAAGATGTTAGGGGTGGTCAAAGAAAGTAATCTATACCCATATGAAGCATTACTTGTGAATATGAAGATACATTTCTAGGTCTGACTGATTTTAAATTGTAATTTGGCCACCCCTGAAATGGATCATACCATTCACATGACCTGAGCAGATTCAGGGACGTGCTTTTATTGCATGGACAAAGAACATATGTGTTTATAATGCATATACACAGTTCAGTTGAATGATAACATTTGCTCTCTAATACTGTTAAACTGAATGTACGAAGCAAACTGTTTGCTGAAAGTATCCACAACTTAACACTGAAATAGGAGTGTGCAGATCATCTGTCAGTTGAGCGTGAAAGTTGCATTCATTACTATCATTGCATGTTCACCAGACATTCAGAATGTTTTGGCTAAAGTTTTTCTTTTAAATATTTATTTATTTATTTTTACAAAATTAAAGTGAAATGAACAACCACATATCTGGCAGTACTACCGAATTGTTATTGTTATGTTAGGCTATTTGTAATTTGTAAAAATGTTTAATTTTTATTTGTTTACTTGCATTTTTGTCTCTAGCTAATCCAGCTAATCAAAAGTCACTCAGTTAAATTAAAATGTACACATTTGCCTCTTCAAAAAAATTAATCAACAATTTAAAAATAATAATACAAAATTAATAGAAAAAAATAAAATAAGAAATAGTACAGAATATCGGTGTTTTTTTCCCCCTTCTGAGCTCATTGCATTGTTATTGCATTGCGCTGTTTAGTAAATTTCACAGAGTACGGGTGAAATTAAGATAACAATCATTTTGCATTTCGCCGAAACAGATTATATTTGACTTGAGTCACTGATAGGTTAATTCACGTGGTTGAGTACACGGACATTTATTTTGCCTCTCTAAACGGTTAGGTCATGATGTGACGTGACGTCACAGGGCTGCGCCACGCCTGATCGGCTGCGAGAAGGTTTGTATTTAAGGTCTTTATTTAATGTGACAAACATAATGCGTTCATATTTATAACCTGTTAGAAGTCGTATAAATGTACTCCAACAACATCATTACTACTAACTTAATACTGTCATTGATACCATTTAGCGTTGTAATATGACATGAATGTACATTATTATTGAATGTAATAAAGCAATTTTTTTGCTTATCAAATTGATGCATTATGTTTTTTACATGAAGGTTGATATGATGAATTGGTGCATCTGTTATCACATTACGTCAAAATCTTTGGATTGGAAAAGACATGATTTCTGCAATATCACTGAGTGTTAAGAATCTTGTCAGCAAGTCCTAAACTTAAGTAAAGTTTCTTTATAAATAATAATAGATATTTTTATTTGGGGTTGGTTTTTCCCATGAAATCGATCATCATCAGGATTTTTCCCGGCCTCCTGTGCAAACCGTTGCAGAACTTTTCACTTGCTATAGCACAGGGATTGTCCTTTACAACAACAACAAAAAAAAAACCTCCCAGGCTTCCTTGTAATAACAATGACAATCTATAAATTAGATACTATGGTGGTCTATTTGGCCAGAATATTCTGCCGTTACTTGACCTTTACACGTTTAACCTTGTCATACAAGCAGTTGTCATAACTAATTTCTGCAATTCTTCTGCTGTGATCCTTGAAGAGTCTTTGTCCACTCAAACTTTCCTCTTTGCCTTGCATTATGACAATATAGGCACACGTCTTCTTCCAGGCAGATTTGCAACATCTTTTGTTGATTGGAACTTTTTCATTATTGCCCTGATGATGGGAATGGGAATTTTCAAACCTTTAGCTATTTTCTTTCAGCAATGTTCTAGTTTGTGAAGCTCAACAATCTTTTGCTGCACATCAGAACTATATTCTTAGATGTTACTCATTGTGATGGATGATTAAGGAAATTTGGCCTTTGTGTTTCCTTATATTTATACTCCTGTGAAACAGGAAGTCATGGCTGGATAGTTTCATGGACCTTGTCACCCTGGTGTGCTAAAATGTAAATATGAAGGGGAAGATGTTTTACGCATAAGAGTTTCTAGGGGTAATAGTTTATTATTATTATTATTATTATTTTTATGAAAGATAAAAAAGAATAAACAATGCAGATTTAGTTTCACAGCCTTCTTTGATCATATTTAACAAGGGTGCCAATAATTCTGACCACGACAAAGTCAGTTCTACTTGAATTTGGCATTTTGGACACTGCATACCGAGTTGCACACTCTATTGCTTTGTTTAAAGAGTATACTACTCTCTTACTTTATCAACTAAGTATAACAAAATATCTTTGTGTGTATTTGCATCAGTTTCCACCATGGTATTGAGGAGTTCCACTGTGATATCTGAAGATATGGAGTATTGCAAGAAATCAAGTAAAGATGTGAGTATTTTCTACTTATTCATGTGTCTCTGTCTAATAGACTGGTTAAAGTGTGTGTGAGGATATGTTTGCTGTTTGAGGGCTCTCTGACTATCGTCGATACATGATACAAACGTCTATCGGCACAACCCTACACTGAATAACTTTTTCCAGTATTTTTGCATACTGTTTATAATGTACTACAGTATACTGCAAATAGTATCTGCCACTGTTTGCACTAAGTCCACCAAAGCGTTTTTTCCAGCGGCTTTTCCAGTTGTTTTCAATGGGAGCGTAGCGTTTTTATAAACGCCAGGAGTGTAACGAGGCTCGTACCAGTCACCTCGAGTTGAAGAATGTTCAACTTTGAGTAAAACGCTGCACTCATCACTGTCGCTTTTTAGCCAGCCAGGCCCAGCGCCATGAGGGGGCAAAAGGGGGCATTGTCCCCTCAGTTTCAATTTGTCCCCCCTCCACCCCCGAAACACGAATGATTTTAACCCTTTGACATGTACGATCACACCAGTGTGATAAGAACGTTCAGTGCTTCACTGCTAAATTCAAATGTGCTTTTGCGCTTTGGCTGGCGCTGAGCCAGGGATGAACGCGCTCAGTGCTTTTCGTATTTCACAACTATTCAGTGTTTTCAACCACATAAATGAAGTACTAGGCTATATGTAGCCTAAAAAACATTTATAGTTTGTTAAATTCAAAATCCATACACTGATATGGAAGCTGCAATAATCCTTTCAATTATAATTTGTGTTTTATTCATATCAGATACATTGTGTATGAAATAATAAAGTTTACTCTATTCTTCTCCCAGTTCACCAGCCACTTACTTTTATGTATTTCTGGAAAAAAATGGATGAATTTACATGATGTAAATCCAACAGATCCTGTGAATTGTGGTGCAAACTCATTGCGCGTTATATCAGCTAACATGATCATTATAAAGGTGTTATAAATGACAAAACACATTCACTTCCACACGGAATACATCATATAATTCATGATATAGTTAACAAGTTTGTAAATATTTTGAATAAAAAAGGACAAACAAAATAAACACAATACACCTCTGTCATAGTGTTGCTGCATGACGCGTTGCCAAGGAATTAATAGCTGTTCTAAAATAATATTCTAAAATAACAGTCGCCTTAAAAAACTCACGCTGTTGAAGTCGCAGGAAACAATCGCTGTGTGTTGAACACAGTCTTAGAATGTTTCAGCTAGTCGTTAAATGTGTGCCCGGCTTAACAGTGCCGCGGATATTCCGTATCATAGCAACAAAGCATTTCAACTAAAAAAAACAAACAAACAAAAAAAACCTCAAGTGCTCACAGCTAGGCATTTTCAGCAGAGAACCTTGCATTTTCAGCTGGCTAAAAACGCTTTGGTGGACACACGGCCTGAATTTAATTAACATCTAACACTATTTACACTTATGCAAAGAAATTTTTTTTCTTTAGCGTAAATACCATCTAACATTGTTTGCATTTAGCACTTAGGCTCTGTGTCCACCAAAGCGCTTTTGTTTTCAATGGGAGCGCCGCATTTTTAAAACGGCAGGAGCGCAACAAGGTGCTGAGCGCCTATTTTATGCTGAGCGCTCTGCATTTTTTACCGGTCGCCGTGAGTTGAAGAATGCTCAGCTTTGGGTAAAAAGCTGCGCTCATCACTGTCACTTTGTACCCAGCTGTCCAATCACAGTGGAGGGGGGGCGGGACAAATACAACACAGACCAACTGCCACATTCTGCTTGTACAATGTCAACAGATGACAACAGCAAGCATAATAAAGTAACAAAATAATTTAAAACAAGAGCCAGAGCAAATACTATCGACATTGTATCAACATTTTTATATAGAAACGGTACAGAAACAAACTATCTGTGAAATGAGATACTAGTAACACTTCTGCGGATATTCCGTATCATAGGAGTGTCTCAACTGAAAAAAAAAAACAACAAAAAACGCTGTGCTGCCGAAGCGCTCTCAAGTGGCCACAGCTAGGCATTTTCAGCAGAGCGCCTAGCATTTTCAGCTGGCTAAAACCCTTTGGTGGACATCAGGTCTGCCACCTGATGTCACCTGATGGAGTTTGGGTTCCTTGCCGCTGTCGCCTTTTGGCTTGCTTAGTTGGGGACACTTGACATTAGACTTGACATTTGATATACAACAGTGCATTGAACTACCTGCATTGACACTATTCTTTAACAGCTGCTGTGCAGCCAAAAAATGTACAAGTAATCAATGTAAATCTGCTATGACACAATCTACATTGAAAAAAGCGCTATATAAATAAATAAAGGTGGACACACGGCCTTAGTGCAGATAGCCTCTGCTATTTATTTATTTAGTCCACAAAAATGGAAATGCAACAATGAAGTGTGATCCAGTCAGTTTGATTCTATACACCAATGAGCCAAAACATTGACAACCTCCTAATATGATGTTGTTCCTCTGAATGCTGCCAAAACAGTGCCAACCTGCCAAGGCATGGACTCTACAAGATCCCCTGAAGGTGTCCTGTGGTATCTGGCACCAAGATGTTAGCAGCAGATCTTTCAAGTTCTGTAGGTTGCGAGGTGGAGCAGCTGTGGGTCGAACTTGTTGGTCCAGTACAGATACTCAATTGGATTGAGATCTGGGGAATTTGGAGGCCAGGGAAACACCTTGAACTCTTCATCATGAGATACTCTAACCCAGTCACCTTGCCATAACAATTGTCCAAGTCGCTCAGATCTTTATTCCTACCCATTTCTCTTGAATCCAACATGCTGATTATGAGAACTGATTCTTTATCATCTAATCTACCCAGACCTTAATATGTGGCCTTGTTAGGAGATAATTCGTTTTACCTGTGACTGGTCACAAAGTTTAGGCTCATCAGTGTATATTATACAGTATATTATAACTAAAACCTGTAAAAATATTAACTGTTGCGATGCAAGAGGCTTTGAAAGATGAATTTGGTCACTGGAATTTTTGAGACCTTTTCCCTATCAGTGTGCACAATGTTTAAATAATGTATAAATTGATTTTGTTTTTGCTTGATTTTTTTTTTCCACAGCAGTTCACTGATAAAGACTTGGAAATATTCCATCATTCTACAAGTGAAAAGCATGTGCAGAAGGAATTACCTCATATGTAACCATAGGAATCTACATGACATGCTGTTGTAAACATGGAGTTTATTAAAGTGGAAATTGGAGACATGAGTGATCAAGAACCATCCAGAGTGGAATATGAAGATATTGAGGAACAAAGAGGTTGGTATCCATTCTTGATTCTTCTTTAAAGTTGTCATATCATGGAGAATCCATTTGTCCTTTATCTTTTGAGATGAAAATTAATTGTACATTATGCAATCTTATGATGGATCTTTTATTATCAATTATTGATTAAAAATGATGATTATTATTAAATTCATTAATTGAATAGTCCACATCTCTAGTCCTCCCCTTCAAACTACTATATACAGTATCTCACAAAAGTGAGTACACCCCTCACATTTCAGCAACCATTTTAGTATATCTTCTCAAGCGACAATACTATAGAAATGAAAATTGTATATACTTTAGAGTAGTCAATGTGCTGCTTGTATAGCAGTACAGATTTACTGTCCTCTAAAAATAACTCAACATACAGCCATTATTGTCTAAATAACTGGCAACAAAAGTGAGTACACCCTAAGTGAACATGTCAAAACTGTGACCAAAGTGTCAATATTTTGTGTGAGCACCACTGTTATCTAGCACTGCCTTAATCCTCCTTCTCCACCTTCCGCTTGAAGATGCCCCACAGGTGCTCAATAGGGTTCAGGTCTGGAGACATACTTGGCCACTCCATCACCTTCACCTTCAGCTTCCTCAGCAAGGGAGTTGTCATCTTGGTGATGTGTTTGGGGTCATTATTATGCTGTTCAGCCCAGTTTCTGAAGGGAGGGCATCATGTTCTGCTTCAGAATGTCACAGTACATGTTGGAATCCATGTTTCCCTCAATGAAGCGCAGTTCCCCAGTCCCAGCAGCACTCATGCAGCCTCAGACTATGATGCTACCACCACCATGCTTGACTGTAGGCAAGACACAATTTTCTTGGTACTTCTCACCAGGGCGTCGCCACACATGCTGGACACCATCTGAGTCAAACAAGTTTATCTTAGTCTCATCAGACCACAGGACATGGTTCCAGTAATTCATGCTCTTGGACAGGTTGTCTTCAGCAAACTGTTTGCGGGCTTTCTTGCGGCGTATGGTCTGAGCACTGACAAGCTGACCTTCTGCGTTTGCAACCTCTAAAGCAATGCTGGCAGCACTGGTGCGTCTGTTTTTTGAAGCCAGCTACTTTGATCGACCCTTGCGAGGCCTGTTCCGAGTGGAACCTGTCTTGGAAAACCTCTGTATGACCCTGGCCACTGTACTGTAACTCAGTTTCAGTGTTACCGATCTTCTTATAGCCTAGGCCATCTTTGTGGATAGCAACAGTTCTAATTCTCAAATCCTCAGAGAGTTCTTTGCCATGAGGTGCCATGTTGAACATTCAGTGGTCAGTATGAGAGAACTGTACTCAAAGCACCAACTTTTAACTGCTCTAATACAAGATACGCAAATTTGTATTGTCCTATCAAGCAGACAACAAACATGAACATGATGAATAGGACATGTGGCTTTGCATGGTTAAAAGATGTAGAGCTGTTATCACTTAGGGTGTACTCACTTTTGTTGCCAGCTATTTAGACAATAATGGCTGTATGTTAAGTTATTTTCAGAGGACAGTAAATCTATACTGCTATACAAGCAGCACATTGACTACTCTAAAATATATACAAGTTTCATTTCTATAGTATTGTCCCTTGAGAAGATATACTAAAATAGTTACTGAAATGTGAGGGGTGTACTCACTTTTGTGAGATACTGTATATATTAGTGGCTCTCAACCAGAGGGTCAGGGGCCCACTATAAGCGGGCCTCAAGATGGCTTAAAATGATTTCAAATAAGACGAAATATACATTAAAATAAGCAGTATACCAGTAATTACTTGGGGGGCCTTCAAACATTGTCTTTGACAACAGGGTTTCTCGGTGTCAGAAAGGTTGGATTAGCTGCTATATGTAGTATCTTAATAAGCCTTTCTGTGGTCTTCCCAACATTATGAAAAATACCATTTGATGCACTAATATCAACAATAAGTGTAGATTCAGTTTCACAGGAAAAAAAAAAAAAAAAAAAATCAAAACATCCTAAAATATCTCAACTTTTTGCCTAAATTTGATTTAAAACAATTAAAAATGTTTTGCCAATGGGAATCAATGATAACTATTCTTTTCTGAAAACATTCTCTGAATTGTACTTTACAATTTTGGCAAATGTATTTGGTTTTATAGATGTTTAGACATTATTATTCTCAAACAAGTCAAGGATACTTAATGATTTTTAGCAATGTTATGCGACAGCACAAACTGCATTTACAGTCCGCATTGCATATTTTCCAAGTGTCTTGTACCATTAGGTAGGATCACATAGATGAGAATATGCATATAGAAATGATTGCAGATAAGGTTATGCTCAGTAAAACTATAGGCTTTGTAAGCTCCAGATATGGTTATGTTGGGGAGGAGACAGGATGGGGATGCATGCAGGGTTTGAAATGATCTTTTTCACTCACCAGTCAATTTGGCGTGTTATAGTTCATTAATTATGTTCTATCACTTTGCATGGCATCGCTATCAGAGCCCTTCCCCTAAAAGGAGCCTCAAACATGAGCAAAACAGCACTGCCAGTATGCGTACGGTAATAGAAAACAATGTGTTCGAATTTTAAACATTTTAGACATGGCGCTGCGCGGCATTTCTCTCAGTGTGCTACCGTCTTCGCGCGTTGTTTTGCTAATATTTGATGCTCCTTTTAGGGGAAGGGCCCTGATAGCGATGCCATGCAAAGTGATAAAACATAATTTATGAATCATAACCCGCCAAATTGGTTAGTGTGTTGATATGCGTTATCTGCAACAGTGGATTTTCACCCGCATCTTCCACTGACCAGTATTTTTATTTTACGGTTTTACAAATCTGAAAACTTTTGTGCATATGCAAAATGTGCTTTTTGTGAATACACACACTTGATATAAAATCTATGCAAATGTTTATACATTATACATTAACCAAACTCTGGAGGGCCACGATTTTGAAGGGATAGTTCATCTAAAAATGAAAATGATCCTATGATTTACTCACCCTCAAGACATCCTAGGTGTATATAACTATCTTTCAGACTAACACAATCGGAGTTATATTAAATAATTTTCTCACTCTTCCCAGCTTTATAATGGTAGTGAAGGGGGCATGAGCTTTTGAAGCCCAAAAAAAGTGTATCCATACAGCCCCAGGGGATTAATAAAGGCCTTCTGAAGTGAAGCGATGGGTTTTTGTGAGAAAAATATCCATATTTAAAACTTTTATAAACTATAATAACTAGCTTCCAGCAGACGGCCGTATGGCATCGACTTACAGTGACGCATGATGTATTGGCGAACGCAGAAGCGCAAAGGATAGAGCAAAACAAAACACCAGTCACGAATTAGAAGTCTAAAACGAGAACTTTTAAAGAGAAATGTTGGAGGATTTCGATATAAGAGAAGACGAGCTTGAGTTTGTTGCCCAGCCCTGTTTGTTTGAACAGCAGAAGGCGTCTAAGCTTATGCTACGCCTACATTGCGTCAGAGGTTACTCTTTCGCCCATAAATCGATGCATACGGCTGTCTGTCGAAGCTAGTTATTGTAGTAAATAAAGTTTGAAATATGGATGTATTTTAATTACACCCATCGCTTCACTTCACAAGGCCTTTATTAACCCACTGGAGCTGTATAGATTACTTTTATGATGGATGGATGCATTTTTTGGGCTTCAAAATCTCACGCCCCCTTCACTACCATTAAAACACTTGGAAGAGGATGTGTTTTAATATAACTCCAATTGTGTTCGTCTGAAAGAAGATAGTTATATACACCTAGGATGGCTTGAGGGTGAGTAAATCATGGGATAATTTTCATTTTTGGGTGAACTATCCCTTTAAGTTTTGTTCTTACCCTGCTCTCACACACCTGACCTGTCATTTCCGGATCTTGATGACCTTGAGTAGATTTCTGAAGGCTTAAGAGTCCTGACTTAAAAAATCACATACAATTAGAAACTTGACCACTGTTGCTTTCCGCAATTAAAGTGTTTCACCTTTATTTCAGGGTTGTCCCTTTTTAACTGAATTTTTGACAGTTTAATATGTTCATTTTAGACCTGATGGGAGTGAAAGAGGAAAGTCAAGATCAGAAAGAAGTGGAGGAGAATCATCAGTATCAAAAAACCCATAATTTTATAACTGGAGAAAATTCTAGTTGCTCAGAGGTTGTCAACAGTTCCTCACAAAAAAGAATAGGAGCCACAAAGCCTTTCACCTGCCATCAGTGTGGAAGTATGTTCACAAACAAAGGAAACCTTAAGAATCATTTAAGAATACATACCGGTAAGAAGCCTTTCACATGCCTTCAGTGTGGCAAAAGTTTCACGCGTAAAGGAAATCTTAAGGATCACATACGAGTTCACTCTGGAGAGAAGCCATTCACATGCCCTCAATGTGGAAAGAGTTTCACACGTGAAAGATACTGTAAGGATCACATGAGAGTTCACACAGGAGAGAGCCGTTTTGCATGCCCCCAGTGTGGAAAGAGTTTCACATGTAAGGACCATCTTAAAGACCACATACGGATTCACACAGGAGAGAAGCCTTACGCATGCCATCAGTGTGGAAAGAGGTTTTCACGTATAGGAAATCTTAAGGATCACATGAAAATTCATGCTGGAGAGAAACCTTTCATATGCCCTCAATGTGGTAAAAGTTTCGCACGTAAAGGAAATCTGAAAGATCACATACGAGTTCACTCTGGAGAGAAGCCTTTCACATGCCCTCAATGTGGAAAGAGTTTCACACGTGAAGGATACTGTAAGGATCACATGAGAGTTCACACTGGAGAGAGTCGTTTTGCATGCCTTCTCTGTGGAAAGGGTTTCACATGTAAAGACAATCTAAAAGACCACATGAGAATTCACACAGGAGAGAAGCCTTATGCATGCCATCAGTGTGGAAAAAGATTCTCACGTAAAGGAACCCTTAAGTATCACACAAGAATTCATACTGGAGGAATGCCTTTCACTTGCCCTCAGGGTGGAAAGACTTTTACACATGAAGGATGCTTTAGGGATCACATGAAAGTTAACTCTGGAAAGAAGCCTTTTGAATGCCTTCAGTGTGGAAAGAGTTTCACACATAAAGGATACTTTAAAGATCACATGAGAATTCACACTGGCGGGAGCCCTTTCACATGCTCTCAATGTGGAAAGAGTTTCACACAGAAAGGACACCTTAATGCTCACATACGGATTCACACTGGAGAGAAGCCCTTCACATGCCATCAGTGTGGGAAGAGTTTTACCCGGGCAACATATCTCGAAAATCATCTGCGTTCTCACTCTGGAGAAAGGACGTTTAACTGTGATCAGTGCAGTCAAAAATTTATTTTGTCAAGACAATTGAAGACCCACCTTAAAATTCATACAAACGAGAGGCCCTACTTGTGTTCTTTTTGTGGCAAGACTTTTTTATGGCTTAGTAATTTTACACATCATCAGAAAATTCATACTGGTGTGAAAGCTCATTTGTGCACTTTATGTGGTAAAGCTTTTACTAGAGCTGGCAGCTTGAAAATACACAAAAGAATCCATACTGGAGAAAAACCATACACATGTTCACATTGTGGAAAGGGTTTTACTGAGACTGGAAAGCTGAAACAACATGAGAAAGTGCATTCTGGAGATACCCCTCATCTCCATGTGGGAAGAGTTTTGCACAGTTACATGCTCTGCTGACTTGTATATATAAAAAAGCATTGCTCCAAGTTGTCACTGTAACAAAAGTTTATTCATCTTTGGTTTGTTTCAATTCCACGGTCACTTCTTAGATTTTCACTTCTTACTGAAAAAGTTTCAGTTTATTTGATGTTGAAGTATTATTTCAGAAAATTGCTGTTTCTGTGAAATGCTAATTTTTTTTTAATACAGTAGTTAAAATATGACATTTTGATTTTGCATGGTAGATAAAAGAATAGAAGAGTGTTGTGTTGTAAGAAGCTTAAAGGGTTAGTTCATCCAAAAATGAAAATTATGTCATTTATTACTCACCCTCATGTCGTTCCACACCCGTAAGACCTTCGTTCATCTTCGGAACACAAATTAAGATATTTTTGATCAAATCTGATGGCTCAGTGAGGCCTCCATTGCCAGCAAGATAGTTAACACTTTCAGATGTCCAAAAAGGTACTAAAAACATATTTAAAACAGTTCATGTGACTACAGTGGTTTAACCTTAATATTATAAAGCGACGAGAATACTTATTGTGTGCCAAAAAAATAACGACTTTTCAACAATATCTAGTAATGGCCGATTTCAAAACACTGCTTTGAAGCTTTACAAATCTTTTGTTTCGAATCAGTGGTTTGGAGTGCCAAAATCACGTGATTTCAATAACCGAGGCTTCGTTACGTCATAAGTGTTTCGCAATTTCAATAGTTCACGTGACTTTGGCAGTTTGATACGCAATCCGAACCACTGATTCGAAACAAAAGATTCGTAAAGCAGTGTTTTGAAATTGGCCATCACTAGATTTTGTTGAAAAGTCGTTATTTTTTTTTGCCGCACAAAAAGTATTCTCGTCGCTTTATAATATTAAGGTTGAACCACTGTACTCACATGAACTGTTAAATATGTTTTTAGTACCTTTCTGGGCATCTGAAAGTGTCAATTATCTTGCTGGCAATGGAGGCCTCACTAAGCCATCGGATTTGATCAAAAATATCTCAATTTGTGTTCTGAAGATGAACAAAGGTCTTACGGGTGTGGAACGACATCAGGGTGAGTAATTAATGACAGAAACTTCATTTTTGGGTGAACTAACCCTTTAACCAGTCAACAACTCTTACAGTGTGGATATGAAAATAAGGTATTTTAAAATAAGGTATTTTTAGTGCATTTCTTTATATCTACGGAGTATTTTGTTCACAAATCAGTAAGCTTAATTGAGCTCCTATTAGTTTATGGGTGCATATATATTTTGCAACCAAGGCCAGTAAATGTGCATTTACAGTGACCTGATTTGTTTGTCATAAAATTAATTAAAAAAAAAAATGAATGAACTTGAAATGTTAACATCTACTTCATTAAGGTTCACTAAAAACTTGTGGGTGCATCAAAATCAATCATTTTCTGTTCTTTGCTTCTTAAAAATTCTTGATGCCAATAACTTGAACCGGTCAATTAAATGAAAATTGGGTATTTGTTGTGATGTGCATTTAAATTAAAATTAAATTTATTTAAAAAGCCCAGTATCCATCCCAGAGCTTGCACACAAAGTTTCATCAACACTCATTGTGGCCGACCCTGATTTTCCTTTTGTTGCAGCTACAAAGCCTGCTGCAGCAGTTACAGTTTCAGAAGCAGGAATGCTCTGAACCTGCTGCAGCCCACATTGTCTTTTGTGTAAGCCCAATTCTGTGTTTGTCTTGACTATTTAGCATTCTCAATGTCCTTGACCTTCCCAGTTTGTGGCCTGACCACCCCATGTCATGCCCAAGCGGCAACCTCCCCCCGTTTCTCTTGAAGCCAATACGGAAGTGACTTAAACTGCAATTCATTGACTGGCCGCTAGGGACAGGCTCCAAAAGAGAGCAGAATCTCATTGAGCCCCATGTTAAAATGGCCAACTTTACAGCAGAAAATAAACATGTTTACAGGCTGGTACAAATTGTGGTTTTGGTCTATATAGCTATTTTTGCCCTTCATGACAACTGTGAGGGGGGTGATTTTTTTTTTTTTTTTTTAATAACTCATCCGTTTATATTAAGCCTTGAAGTTCTGCATAATTAAGGGTGCGGCCACTTGAGTGACAGGTGGATTGCCGCTGCTGTCACCACTAGCCGTTTGTTTGCTGCAGTCACATCACCTCAGCTCCACCCACGTCCCGCCTCTTTGCCCATTTTCTGTTATCTGGGAGTGACGTGCGGTGATGCGCTGCCAGCTGGCTTTAGGTTTCAAAAATGCTCTTCAGAAACCTACGGGTGACATCATGGACACTACGTCCATATTTTTTTACAGACTATGGTCATGCCACAAACCCTAGATCAGGGCTCTTCAACTCCTGGCCTGGAGAGCTGATGTCCTGCAGACTTTAGTTCCAACCTAATTAAACACCTGTGTCTAATTTGCAAGTTATGCTGCCTGCATGCCACTGGAAATTTTCTACTTCCTACTTCTGAGGTCATGATTACAAACTTGTTGCGTTCAAGTTCTTTGTTGTCGGAAAGAGGGATTATGGAAGACACCTGGGGCCCGTTTCAGAAAGGAGGTTAAGTGAAAACTCTGAGTATGTTAACCCTGAAATGAGGGAAAATAATCTTAATGCAAAGGGAAAACAAGATTATTCGGAGTGTCTACTACTAAGTGCAAATTCACACTAACTCCGCCCACCAATGTCACAAATGGTTAAAAATGACGTGTGATTCAATGGCTTCAGTGGTGTAAGCAGTAGCATGTAAGGTGTGTAAAACTGGCTAGTGATGCGATTGACCTGGGTTCGAATCCGCCTTTTGCCGAGCTCGCTCTTCTCCCTTTTCCAATCACATATCACATCAGAAAGGCATTTATTTTCAATAAAAATTAAGAAAATGTTCTAAAAGTGAAAGTACCTTTTCTAAGTGCCTAACGAGTGTTTAATAATGATACAAGTATTTATAATTTTAATAAATAATCATTTACACTCTGTTGTTATTGCACCCTTTTAATGTACAACAATACTGAGGTGCAAATAGTATGTATCTGCCAGTATAAAGTATAAATAGCATCTAATTACTATTTACACTTATTGCAAAGAACTGCTGCTTTTACATGGTAAACAGAATATATCACTATTTTTTTTTTTTTATTTTATTTTTTAGCATCTACAGATTTGCACTTACTGAAAATTGCATCTATCACTAAGAAAATATGCTATTTCCACTTAGTGTAAATAGCCGCTTCCTTATTTTATTAACCCCACTGGCAGATAACTTGCAAAATAAAAAAAATGGACTTAAATTATTATTATTTTTTTATTATTTTTATTTTTTTGCATGTGGGATACCATTAAAATGAATATTAGTTTAATAACTTACCGTTCTGCCAGTTGTCACGTCTGATATTATAACAGTGATAAGAATTAAACTTGTATTGACTCGGAAGTATGCGCACGTCATTATGTTGGGTGCTGTTGCCATGGTGAATCATAATATCGGAGCTCAGTTGATCATGGCTTTTCATAGTCGTGGTGCACGCGCTTAACTCAGAGTCAACCTACTCAGAGTTGATTGAACTAACTCAATTCATCTGTTCTGAAACCGAAAACTCCCATCTCAGAGTAAGTCAACTCAGAGTTCAAGTTTTAACTCAGAGTTGGTTGAACCTCCTTATTGAAACGGGCCCCAGGTTATTCTAGCCTGTTTATGAAAGCCAAAATGTATTGAATTTTTAATAAAATGTAGCATCCCATTAATTGACAACCATATAAACTCACCGCACTATCTAGATAATCAGCTTGCATACTATTCTAGAATTTCGGTCAAATACATGCTATTTTTGCTGTGTATAAAACACAATATGCTTCAAATGGTTATGCATATATGTAAATATAATATGTAAATATGCACTAGACAAAGCAATGTAGCTGTTGTGGAAAAAACTAAAAAATACCAGTCACAGCAGCAATCTTTCTCTCCTCTGCTATCTTTATAGTTTATGGCCCGCCCAACTCTGAAATGATCAAAATGATCTGAGAATTTCCCAGTAGTAAATACGACTTCAGAAGGTGTTCATGTCCAATTTCTGACTAGGAAACTATTTATGATAATTCAGATAGCACATGAAGGCAGCATTATTCTGAACACAGTGATTAGCTTGTTTGGTGTGTTTGTTTAGGGTTAGAGCTAAATTCAGCAGGACACTGGCCCTCCAGGACTGCCCTAGATACTGGGTCTCTATACTGGCTAAGGCACCTTTGTTAGGCTTGTTAGTTAGACCTGCAGTCTTTATTCTAGTTAACGTCTCTTTAAGGCGTCCAAGGTCCAACAAAAAGTCCAAAAAACCTCTCTTTAGCATCATAAATGCTGTGGCTTTTCATTAAAACATGCTATCAAACTTAATACAGTGACAATCAATATAATAACCCTTTCAGACCCTGCATTTATTCCAGTGGACAACATTTTCTACAGCTTTCTTCATAGTTTTTGTTATTTTATGCTACCCAAATTGCAAAAGATTATTCAATTGGAATGATTGCTTTTTTTAATGTTGAAATTGTGGCCTGTGACACAGGTAGACAAATCAGGTATCATTAAGCCTAAGAAAATCTCAGTTTTACATTTTTCTTATAGACATCTGAATAGCCCCTCAATAAACTGTATATTAATGTCAAAGATTAATTTTTCATCTAAATGTTGACTCCAAACAACAGAGGTTTGGAATGACATGATGGTTAGTAAATGACGACAGATTTTCATTTTTGGGTGAACCATATCTTTAATGAATCAAACTGGTGGAAATTACACTCTGACTCTCATCGTTCAGTCAAGTTCAAGTCTGAATCAACATGACTTGAAACGTAAAATAATTTCAAAGTGAAAAAAAAAAATTGCAATGTACAAAAACAAGATAAGACTTGGTTTTAATAGAGAGTATGCTAAGTATATTATACAACATATATAATATTGGTTGCTTGTAGATAAGAGTGTAGAACAACTGTGTAATCATCTAATGAAGCTAAAACATGAACTGTCTGGGATGTGGAGAACACGTATAAATGTTCAAGAATCCCTTATTGATCGACCTTTGGTTTGTATTGTTTCAAGTCATTGTTTTAATATGTTCATTTCTTACTTGCCTGAGATAAAAATGGAAATCTGTCTCTGCAATCTTTGTTAATTTTATATTTACCTTTTTTTTTTTTATTATATATATATATATAAAACTGTATAATATTAAACCGTTATTAGCAGCATAAGCAAATGCAGATTTTTTCATGATATGGACCAAATGTGTGAAATCTGGCTGTAATAAGTGGAAGAAGCAACAACAATAACAAAGCCAACAGCAAAAGTGCAAACTTAAAAGTCCATTTCTCATGAACCCAAAAGGGGAACAGTCATTGATTGGAGGGCATCCAGTTAAAAAAGTTGACACCATGAAGCTCCTCAGGAAGATATTCTTGGTCCACTGGCCCATTGAAGTCTGGGTTATATTTGTATCCTTTAGCGTAGCCCAGATTCTTCATTAGTTTGGTGGGGGCGTTGCGTAAGTGGAGCGGAACGGATGGTAACGGGCCCTGATGGTTTCTCAGACAGGCCTTGACGTTATTATAGGCTTTGTACACCTCCACAGACTTGGGTGCTCTGGCCATATAAACCACACACTGGGCTAAAATGACCTAAAACAATTCAAGAGGAGATGTAGGTGAGATTGGAGATGAAATGTTAGTGAGAAAATATTAGGGATATCTATTATGATCAACAATTATCTAAACATTATATAAGCTTGTTTCTGCCACTAAATAAAAAAAGTAATTGTAATTGCTACTTTTTATCACTTTTTTCTCGCAATTGCGAGTTTACATCTCATAATTCGGATTTTTTTTTCCCTCAGATTTGCAAGATAAAAACTTGTAATTTGAAGTCCAAATTGCGAGATATAAACTCACAATTCGGAGAAAGTAGCAATTATGTGAAAAAAAAAATTCAATTCTAAAAAAATAGCAATTCTGACTTTTTTCTCAGAATTGCAAGACAAACTGCAATTGCAAGTTATAAAGTCAGAATTGTGAGCTGACTTTTTTTTTCTCAGAATTGGACTTTATAACTCGCAATTGAGTTTATATCTCACAATTCTGTAAAAAAAAAAAAAAAGTCAGAATTATGAGATAAAAAGTCACAATTACCTTTTGTATTTTTCTTTTTCTGTGGCAGAAACAAGCCTCCATAAAGTTCAGAAAGGGCCAAAGCGAATTACAAGGGCAACTGCAGGTTTTGAGAAACTCAGGCTTTTGTTCGATATTTGGCAAATTTCCACAGTCAAAATCTAGTAATTTAATCCACAACACTCATTTACTGACAGTCAGCTGCTTTTAAACATTCATGTGCACTGTATACTGTATTTGTTCAATCTAAAGAGTGATCAAGGCATGCGGCTGTGCGCTACTGCATAAGAGCACTTAAATGCCCTTGGATTGTTTTTGAGATGGGGAATTAATATAAACAGTCAGTTATGTCTTAAATGATTAAACAGACAAAACATATGTGTCAAAAAAAGTACATTAGTACAGTGTGAATGCAGCCTAGAAGATGTCTATGTCATCAATTATAATCAAACTAAAATAATGCTGAGAAAAAGAGAAAAATCGAGATTGAGCCTGGAATCATGGAAGATGTCGTCTTCACCTCACAGCCGGTAGAAAAGAATTCAATGGGACTTAGGCAGAAATCATGTTCATGGATGAGATTATTAATGTTACTGTAGTATGAAGCAGAGCAGGGCCGAGTGCTGTGGGAGTGGAACGAGGCCGCTAGAGTGATTGATAATGAGAGACGCGCGCGACACACGGCTCGAGAGCAGTGGAACTTTTATTATGCCACAGTCGCCGCTTCCGCTTCCTCCAGTCAAGAGTATATGGGGTAAAGCAGTGCTGTTTTATCATATTAGATATATTTGAATGTGTTGAAAATGATTTTATAACGCAGTGGTTCCCAAACTGGGGTTCGCGACGTGACAGAAGGGGTACGCGAAAATGCTGAGTTTTGTCGTTCATTTAATTATTTCCCACCTTAAAATATTAAAACAGAGCATGTATTTCAGGGCACAATGCTGTAAATACATGACATCCAATCAAAATACTAGATCTTTTGCGGTCAAACTGACTAAAATTATTTCCATATAAGCAGCGTGCATATGGGTGCTGATACTGTAGGTTACGAGTCTGCTGCCTTAGCAGATCGCGCTACATTACTGCCGTTCTCGACAATGTACCTGTCGATTTAGCACTTACTAGCATAAAAAACAAATAGCCTGGCACAGAAGGTGCATAGAGATCAATTTAAGATTCAAACTCTTGATACAAAACATACCTTTTGTGAGTTCTTGTTTTTAATGTTGATAATATTATACGAGCAAGAATGCACATCCAAATATCCACACGTCTGCAAATGTGACATTGATTTTATAGAACAGTTCAACAAACAAACGGGTAATATTAAGTGATGTTCTTCACAATATTGTCAGTATTTACTCTATTTTGCAACGAAATAATAGTTCCAACAAAAGCCACAGCAGAACTACAACAGACACAGCTGTGTTTCGTGAACGAATCGTTTGTGAAAGTCTTGATTCAATGATTCATTCATAAATACAGCCACTTGCTTCGTTACTGAATGAACAAATGACTCATGCATTAAGACTAATCGCCACCTACTGGCGGTTTTAGTATGTAAAAGAATCACTTTTCACGTTTTTGACATCATTGCATATTTTACTATTGAACATTTTTTTTTTATTTAAAAAATTATTAATGATGTAAAGGTATTTAGAAATATAAAAATGCACTGTAAAGTCAATTTAGGGGGCAAATATTGTCCCTTAATGGAAAAGGTGCAAGAGAGGGGGTACGCAGAAGGATGGTAAATGCCTCAGGGGGTACTCCACTCTAAAAAGTTTGGGAACCACTGTTATAACGTTACTCTGTGCGTTCGTGTATAAATGTATCCAAACAGTTGTTCCCTTGTCTAATAAAACATATAATATATTAAAGCGTCTTTGGTGTTTCCATGGTTTCTGGAAATCAAGGGTAACGCAGGAATGATGTCATTGATAGGCGACGCACGGATACAGTCCGTGTCCTGGTTAAAATTGCTTATTTCTCTGGATTTAAACATTCTTGGAAACATCTGGGATAATGCAAGTACACAAGTCAACAAAATATATAACACTGTTCTAGTGGTTTTTGATGGATTTCTAGTGGATTTCAATCCAAAAATCTTACATATTGTGCCTTTAATTGAAAATGACTTGGCATGCAACTGTTTTAATTTATTATTAATATGTAATATAATTGTATAAATATAATTGTATAAATAAATAAATATTTAAAGTAGTTAAACTAATGTAGATCAAGAATTGTTTTAGAATCTGATTGTGACTCCCAAAATCGAAATCTGATTGAATCATGAGATTCCCGCTGCTAGCAGCAAATGCAGAGTATTTGTCTGTGTTGTACCTCACATTCGGGCATGCCGATGAAGTGACAGGCCTGGAATGCTGATACAGCCTGAGTGAGTGCCACAGGGTCCGCCAGACCTTTAGAAGAGTCCACAATAGATCCAGTCTATCAAGATGTTAACTTTTGGATTACACACTAATTATGAAGTTACTATTTTGGTAAAACAATACAGGTTTTGGAAAACATTGAACAGTTTATAAATTGACCTCAAGGGGGGGAAAAAAGTTGAAAAGGACCAGCTACTTACCAATATCCTCACTGGCAAACCGGACCAGTCTGCGAGCCACATACAGGGGGTCTTCACCTCCCTCCAGCATTCTTCCCAGCCAATAGAGGGCAGCATTTGGTTCTGATCCTCTCATTGACTTGTGCAGGGCTGAGATACAGTTATAGTGCTCCTCACCTGTGTGTCACAGATTTTACATTTCTAGTGGTCTGTGGATCTGACTCAATGTATTGAGTGTCAGCGAGAGTATGAGTACAATTACCTGTAAATATTTATGGGCATAATGAGAATATGCAGTAAACATTAAAACGTTAACTCAAGACTGCACTTATGCAATATAAATACAGTATATCCTGTAATTAACACTGCAAGAAAAAAAAAAGAGAAAAGAACTAATTTTATAACATGATTCATCTGTGAATGCAAAGTTACAATGATTTATTCAAACTGACTGAGGACAATTACCTTTATTATAGCAATTTTTGGCAGTAATTTACTTACGATATAACATGGGATACAACTGCTCTCATGAAACAGTCCTATTGATATACATTTTGTGTTTATATATCCCTAGAATATATTCATTCATAGTGATGCTCAATTACCTGGAATTTATTCTTTTTCAAAAAAATGTGCAGAAAAACTCTCTAACTGAAAACTATTGCAAGTAATGTAGGAAGAATCTGGGACTGGTTGAACTTGCTTTAATTCTTGCAACTACACATTTCTGAGGGATTAAAGCAATAAATTCAAATCTATTTTTTGACACAGCTCTAAAACATAGTGAGCATGCAAAATATATTAAAATATATAAATAAAAAAAGTTTACATCAGTAGGCTGCTAATGACAAAATACGGTAACCCTTTATTTTACAGTGTCCTTGTTACGTTACATGTACTTAATCCAGTAATAACAGTAAATTAAGCATAATTACATGCAACTAACCCTAAACCAAACCCTAATCCTAATTATATAGTAAGTACATGCTGTTAATTAATATTACTCAGTACTTAAATGTATAGTTACACTATAACAAGGACACCTTAAAATAAAGTGTAACCCAAAATACTTTAATAAGCTTAAAATATATGACACACCTGAAAAGACCCTAAAAGCATACCACAATGGGAAACGGTTGCAAATTTGTGGTAGCCTAATTTGTGGAAAGTACAATAGAGCTTAAAAAGCTGTTTAACTATAGCGGTTCAACAGCCGGATTTATATTGTGTGGATCAAACTAGGAATCTTTTGTTACAGGTTAGGTTAGCCACAATAATTGCACTAGATGGACTGGACTGATTCTTGGACAGTGGCTTTAGTACAAACAGGACATACCTGCTTTATCATAAAGAATGTGGGATCTCTGAAGTCCCTCTTTAATGTGTTGCTCACGCACGATTATTTGCTGAGGGCCGCCACTGGGATTGGAGGAAGCCACGCGCACCTGCACAACACACGCCTGCACCGCCAGCTGAAGGCCGTTGAGAGCAGCTCGGGCATCACCATCACACAGGTGCGCCACAGTGTCCAGGGCTTTCTGCTCAATACACACCTGAAATCTGAAGACAAACAGCACATTGAGTTCAGGCCTCTTCAACAAACCAGTGTTTCCCAATCCTTTTTGTCTTATGTCAAGAAATATGAAAAATCAAATCAAATATTAAAGATACAATATAATTTAACTAAACTAAAATCTGCAGGGCTGTGGCCCTCCAGGAGCTGAGTTTGACAACACAAACTATTCCTTTAATCTTATTTTTTATAACTTGAACATATTACTTTTGTTTGTCTTTCCAAAACTGTGGGGGAAAAAAAAAAAATCCTTGATTAGTTATAATATTCTAAGTTATAATTTCTTTCTTACAAGTTTAAAGGTATAGTTCACCCCCCAAAAATAAAATTGTCATAATTTACTCACCCTCATGTCATTCCAAACTTGCATGAATTTCTTCTGTGGAGTGTCTATTAAGAAGTGTGCTTTTTTTTTTTCTTTTTTTTTTTTTTTGGTCCAATCAATGGAAGTCAGTGGTCACTAAAAGTGTTTACCAACATTCTTCAGGATATCTTCTTTTGTGTTCCACAGAAGAAAGTCATTGTTTGGAACAACATGAGGGTGAGTAAATGATGACAGAATTTTAATTTTTTTAATGAACTACCCCTTTAACAAAGGGACAAACTATCCCCAAATCAAAATCTTTCCAAGGACACTTAAGGAGAAATCACTTAAGGAGCTCAAGCTCTTACCTGAGCTCAATTATTATTGATTTTATATATTAATATTCTTCACAGTCATTCATCAATCAATTAAATATGTGTAGATTGCATTTTCAATTGTTTGGAATATCGAGTGCTTTTAAGAACCTACATTTACTCCAGTTTTCTGGAGGTAAAATATTTTGCTCAAAGGTACAATGGTTTTATCACAGTATCAATGAGAATAAGGTAAAAACACATTTGCATTTACTCGCTGTGTTGTCAAGCTTTGTTAACTCATCAGTGGCTTTGCCAGATCCCAAACCCCTTTAAATTTGGGCCAGGAAGCAAAAACCCAACAACAACCCAGATCACCACTGAAACAACATAGCAAAGCCTTGGCTCCGGTGATGGTGAGTTCAGAAAATGTGAAAATCTATTTTATTCTGCATGCTGCAACTTAAGATCTGAAACATAACTATTACAATTTTGCTTTGTTTTCATTAATGCTACATAACTTTGTGTCTCAAAGATGAAGTTGTCCATCCTTAAACCATATACCAGCAGGGGTGAAAGAAGGGATTCACCTTGTACCACACTACACTCTGGTCTATTGGTATACAAGATTTAGCATTGCTGGGCCAATTGGGTTTCACTGGAACACAGACACTGTAACACTCAATCATACCCTGGGTTTCAGCAGATCATAAATGAACTGCTGTGCTGGTTTCTTTTAGGCAGTTATGACAGTTCTATCATTAAAATATACAAGTACAAGAACAGAGCGTCCTACCAGGTGAAATGGATATTGATCTAATGAAACGCATGCAGACGAGAGAGAGAGAGTCTGGATTTCTGCCCTAATGTTTAAATGGAGTGTGACTCTGGCCTCATCATACCTACATTTATGACAGTGAATAAAAAATAAAACTTCTGACATCTGAAGTAGACATCTGACATCAATTCTTAAAACATCTGACTTGGCATGCAGGGCTACTGGGAACTTGAATGGGAATATGAAAGTTCATCAAGTAAATCTATGACTTTCATTAAAAATTCCTGTTCTAATTAGGGCTGTCATGATATCAGATTTTTTCACACCACGGTTATCGTGGCCAAAAAAATTCACTATATCGATATATCGCGATATCTATAGAAACCTTGAAAAAAACCTAATGTTATCAGTCAAATTCAAATTTATCAGTCATCTTTACTTTCTTTTGTCTTTTTCATTCTTTTTTTTTAAGCCAATGAATCACACCATTGCATACAACAACTACACGTAAGGGTAATCAGATACTGATAAACAAACAACTGATAAACACAAGGCACAATTATTCTTAATTTTTGCATTCTCTGTCTTTAGCAAATTTTTATGAAGGAAGACAAGCATTTAGTTTATCTGATTTCAAGCTGGAGTAAAAAACACTGCCTGAATGCATCCCGAAGAACTGAAAAGACTTTCTGATGCACATTTTAAAGACCATGCTGTGTGATTTTATTTAGAAGCAGACATTTTATTATTTTATAGTATTCTATACAGTGATAAAGGCTATGCATAGCATTATAAATATTCATTATCCTTACGAAAATAACCAAGATGGCTTGAACACAGACAAACCATATACTGTCAAAATGGTGTGTTAATTCTCTTCATGTTATCATTCAAAGCATCTCTATCTGCATTTTAAATGCACATTTCATACGGAGAGTAGCCTATTTCTTTTCGTTTTGAACTTTCGTTTAAAAGTAGTCATTTCAAGCTTTCTATAGATATATTTCTAATGTCTGTGAGGCAAGCTGAGTTTCGGTTCATTTATGAGATGTGCTCCAGTTCACGTGCAAATCTAGTGATCACGCCGGCGCCTCCATTATATTGTCTGCTTTATTTGCTTCTTATTTATTAAATCCAGGCAATTGGTTGATGAAACATTGATTAAAATTAAGATACAATTTATACAAAACTAAAATCACTTTAACAAAAGGCTTTTTACAAAACAAAACTTAAGTGAAGTGGACAAAAATCATGTCTGACCCACTCCATGTCTCCCGAAATATTGCGCATCTTATGATGTAGCTATCTTATCTTACTCATGCTGTTCACTTTTCATAATCAACATACATTAAATTAAAAAATAACATTATAATATTTAAAGATAATTATGAAACTAAAAACATTTTCACTCACATGCTCTGCTGTGTAGAGAATCTCCTCTATCTTATCAGATAACATGATTTTGCACGGCAGTAGCAGCTGCGCGCGCATCTTCTGTTTTATGTCAGATGGCAGCGTTAAGGTGCAATACTGCCACCTATTGTACTTTGGAATGTCAACCAGGTACTGGCGCTTGATTATTTTCATGTCATATTATCATGTGTATTATTCATTTTAAATTTTACGGTTAACACGATATATTGTCAGACCTGTAATTAACACGATATCGATTTTTCATGTTTGAAATATCGCGGTTATCGTCAATACCGGTATATTGCGACACCTCTAGTTCTGATTAATGTGCACGTAGCTAATCTAAGTGTTCTTTAGTAAAGCTTGTGATAATGTAAAGCGATACCGTATAGCAACTCTCAACTGGCTGATATATAAGGGCTCCAGCATCAGCATCACTCAGCTGCTCACTTGTACAGCGTCGGCCAATACTGAGTCGGCGTTCAGACGTAAATTTGAGCCAAATTTGATATGCAATTAATTCGATTAATTAATCACCACATTGTGTAATTAATTAGATGATAAAAATGTGTTATATATATATATATGTATTAGGGGTACACAAACATGATGGTTTGGTACGTACTTCGGTATTGAAGTCACTTCGGTATTGAAGTCACAGTTTGGTACAGCAGGGAGGGAGAAAACTAAACTTAAAAATGCTTCTTTTTTCTTCTTTTTTTTTAAATAAACAGTGGTTTATATTTACATTTTCTTAAGGATAAAAAACTATCTCAGCTAATGCTGTAAGAGAGCCCTTTCTTGCACATTACTATAATATTAAAGGTTACAATTAACAACAGAGCCCAAACAATTAAATTCAGTCGCTACAGTGCTCAGCGTAAATGAGTACACCCCCTTTGAAAAGTAACATTTTAAACAATATCTCAATGAACACAAAAACATTTTTTTAAAATGTTGACAAGACTAAGTTTTATATAACATCTGTTTAACTTATAACATGAAAGTAAGGTTAATAAAATAACTTAGATTACACATTTTTCAGTTTTACTCAAATTAGGGTGATGCAAAAATGAGTACACCCCAACAAAAACTGCTACATCTAGTACTTTGTATGGCCTTCATGATTTTTAATGACAGCACCAAGTCTTCTAGGCATGGAATGAACAAGTTGGCGACATTTTGCAACATCTATCTTTTTCCATTCTTCAAGAATGACCTCTTTTAGAGACTGGATGCTGGATGGAGAGTGATGCTCAACTTGTCTCTTCAGAATTCCTCATAGGTGTTCGATTGGGTTCAGACCAGGAGCCACTGAATCACTTTCACCCTGTTCTTCTTCAGAAATCCAACAGTGGGCTTAGATGTGTGTTTAGGATCATTGTCATGTTGGAAAAGTGCACGACGACCAAGGGCACGGAGTGATGGTAGCATCTTCTCTTTCAGTATAGAGCAGTACATCTGTGAATTCATGATGCCATCAATGAAATGCAGCTCCCTGACACCAGCAGCACTCATGCAGCCCCACAGGAGGACACTGCCACCACCATGTTTCACTGTAGGCACCATGCATTTTTTTTTTTTTGTATTCCTCACCTTTGCGACGCCATACAGTTTTGAAGCCATCAGTTCCAAAAACATTTATCTTGGGCTCATCACTCCAGAGAATAGAGTCCCAGTAGTCTTCATCTTTGTCAGCATGGGCCCTGGCAAACTCTAGGCAGGCTTTTTTGTGCCTGGGCTTCAGGAAAGGCTTCTTTCATGGACGGCATCCATGCATGCCATTCCTCTGCAGTGTATGCCATATTGTGTCACGGGAAATAGACACCCCAGTTTGGCTTTCTATTTCTTTAGATAACTGCAGTGAACTTGCATGCCGATTTTCTTCAACCCTTCTCATCAGAAGACGCTCCTGTCGAGGTGTTAACTTCCGTGGACGACCTGGACATCTCTGTGAGATGGTTGCAGTTCCATCTTTTTCAAATTTTTGTACCACTTTTGCTACAGTATTCTGACTGATAAGTAAAGCTTTGCTGATCTTCTTGTAGCCTTCACCTTTCTGGTGTAAAGAAATTATTTTCTTTCTCAGGTCTTGTGACATTTCTCTTCCATGTGGTGCCATTGCTGACAGCATGAAATGGGAAGGGGTTTAACACCCTTTTATAGTCAACTGTCTGCTGGACACCTGTGTAATGAATAATTAGACTTACCTGTGGTTGAATTCTTGTTAAATTAGACATTTGTAGTCTAAAATTTAGCTTTGCTCCAGAGACTTTCAGTGGGGTGTACTCATTTTTGCATCACCCTAATTTGAGTAAAACTGAAAATTTTGTTCTCCAAGTTATATTATTAACCTTACTTTCATGTTATAAGTTAAACAGATGTTATATAAAACTTAGTCTTGTCTACATTTGTTTTTGTGTTCATTGAGATATTGTTTAAAATGTTACTTTTCAAAGGGGGTGTACTCATTTACGCTGAGCACTGTATTTATTTTAGATATAATAATCGACACTCAAAAAAAAAAAAAAAAAAAAACGTAAATTGTACATAAGGCAGGTTTTGCATTAACTTGTAAATGTAATTATTAAATTATTTTTCAATTATTTTTCTACTCCAATTAATTTTTTAAAGGGGGGGGTCTAATGCTATTGCATGCATTCTGACTTATTTACACTGTTAAAGAGTTGCATTCTCATGCTAAACATGGCCAAAGTTTCAAAACACGAGATGGACGTATGACGGAGTATTTCTGTGCCAAATATACTACTTCCGGTTGTGGACATGTTTCGGCGAATTTTTTTCGATTATGGCCTTTATCACGTAATAAAGGGCGGAATTCCTTGTATAGGCACTTCTCCCTGATAAGCGTGCACACACACATCACCCAGAGTAAGAGCAAGAGCACGCCCATCAACACGCTTCGTTCGGGTTACGGAAGTCGAGAGATTTTTCAACAATGGCTGTGTCCCAATTCAGAGGCTCCACCCTTCAAAGGTTGCATACATCATCGAGACAGTCTCATTTAAGAAAAATAACCGTTAGATTACAAAGAAAGAAAGAAATTACAGTATTTTACACCTCAAAATGAATATCAGTCAATTTTATTACGGTTAATTTTCTTAAATATGACATCCTTGATGACGTATGTAGCCTTCAAATGCGACCTCCGGAGGACGCAGCCTCCGAAATGAGACGCAGCTCCTGTCACCAAAGGAGTGTGTTTTTGGTTGTGACGGAAAGATTACCTTTTTCAGCTTCCCAAAGAACCCAGCGTTAAAAGGTCATGAAACTCCAGAACACATTTTTTGAGCTGTGAACAGATATGTATAGGCTGCACATCATTGAAAACACTAAAGGTACTCATTAATTTTATTTATAAGTTGAAATTAGTTATTTTTGCATTTTTCAGAGCGATTTCTGTCTTCCGGTTGGAAAAGCAAAGTCGGAGCAACGTCACGGATTCTGACGTCATCGTGTAATACCAGCAAGATCCGGAGTGCTGATTGGCTCCAGTATGGGCTGGTCGAACATGCTGACGTCAACTGTTTCTGAGGCTTCTCTGCATTTATTCATGACAAAAAGCTCATTCAATCCAATCACTGCGCTGTAGTAGGCAAAAGACTATAATTGTGGTATTATGCATGAGGAAGTATCACTTCTCTTGCCTCTGTCTCTATTGTTGTCATTCAGAGACATGGTCCTGTGCTTGTTTCCTCAGAGCTACAATACGAAAATGCGTTTTCCTGCGACGCGACCAGAGCAGAAGTTTGGGTGCATGTGGTTTGTTTTGCTGTAATCTACCAGCACAAATGGAAAATATGTTCGCATGAGATCGCATTACAGAGGAGAATTCAAATGTCACAAAATTGCTGTTCATTCACTTCTGCGTTCAGACACACGAGCCGTGTGTATGTTTCCCTCTGCACAGCTAGCACATAAGTGTTGTTTGTATTTTGCCCACGATGCGGTCAGAACTGGAGTTTGAAGACAAACATGAAAAATAAAATTGTTATAATATACACGCGAAGCGCGCATATGATCGGTTTCAGCGCGGAGCTCCGCGATGAGTTTAACAACACTAGCCACGTGGATCATAGATCATATACAGAATAAAGTATCCGTGTTTAAAGTTTTTATAGACATATTTCACACATTCTCCTGCACCAAACATGAACCAGCACGGTGTATGAACACATATTTCATCAAGTCTTCTTCAAATGAAATATATGTGCAAACTGGACACAGTAGTGTATCTGAACGCGATGACACGATTATTCTGATAGACAAAAGACTGATTTAAATCGAAAATTCAAAGAAGAATGGACAAAAAAATAAACTGTCTTTATTCTTTCTGTATTAAACTACATGTCGTTTATCATGAGACTGTAGTGCTCGTAAACGTAATGAAAGTATTATTAGCCCTTTTAAATATTCTTCCGCATTTCTCCCTTGTGCTTGGGAGTTTGTTGTCATTTTTCCCCGTGCTCATATATTAATATTCATTATTCTGTATCACGAGTGTGTTGTATATCTGTGTTTTGACTGCAGTCTAGATCTGTCTGCTATTGAAAATGTATGGCGCATCATGAAAAGGAGAATCAGACAACGATGACCACAGACTGTTGCTGACTTGTATCAGGCAAGATTGAGCAAAAATTCCATTTGCAAAAAATGCAACAATTAGTATCCTCAATTCCTGAACAATTAAAAAGTGTAATTAAAAGGAAAGGTGGTGTGACACAGTGGTAAACATGCCTCTGTCCCAACTTTTTTGGAGTGTGTTGCAGCCAACAAAATCAAAATTAAGTTGGTCAGTGAAAACATTGGAAATATTTTTTTGTACATTTGTCAGTTAAATAAAGGTTAAAAAGAATTAACAAACCACAGATTCTTGATTTTATTGCATTTTACAAAATGTCGCAACTTTTCTGGAAATGGGGTTGTATTTAAACATATTAAATAATTAAGGCATTACTAACAGTTAAAATGCTCCACTCTAGAGTTCATTTCTCTAGTGAACTAACATGCTGTAGACGCTAAATGACTTGCCTGAGGTAAACGTGATGCTATGTGAGATATTATTCTTAAGCTGTTTTATTGATGTCTTTCCATTGTTGAAACACTAGTTGAGAGATTACACATAAACATAGCTATGCACAGATCGTCTGTTCTGTTCTTCTTCCTGTAGTGGTTGTTAGCAAACAGCGTTTAACTACCATGTGCGCCCCTTCTGGATCGGAGTGTAAATCACCTGTGACTTACTGTATTCGTTGTTTATGCACCGAACCGTGACGTCCATACTGTGACGGTTCAAGACGAATACATGTACCGTTACATCCCTATGTATATATATATATATATATATATATATATATACATATATTCCCGGGGCATGGCTCTGCTGCAGACCCAGTGCTTCACGTGTCATTACTATTCATCGTTTTGTCTTGTTTGCAGTTGTTTTTATGTTGCTTTTATTGCTTTTTTAAACATGAACACTCGCTGGTTTCTGGCTTGTGCCTGGCCGTGTTTATGATTGCGGCCGGGAGCGAGTGTGGTGACTGGCGTCCTCAGCTACACACTGGAGGAACTTTTATTACTTCTATCCCGGTCTCAATTCTGCAATTCATGAATGGATTTACCAGAAGACTGCTATGAACTGGTGAGGAATTCGAGGATAAATGAACGAAGGTGCTTTTCTAAAAAATGAGGATCGAGAGGAGGGGTCCGCCAAAGGCTTAAAAGAAGAAGTTTTAAACCTCCTCTACTGGCAATTACCTTATCAAATGTACGTTCCCTGAGGAATAAAATGGATGAATTGGTAGCTAAAATCAACTATGACAGAGACTTTAGGCAAAGTCATCTGTTATGTTTTACAGAGACTTGGTTAAGAGAAGACATACAGGACATTGCTTTAAATGGCTATACAATGATTAGAGCTGACAGAGACAATGTTGCATCTCGTAAGTCTGTGGGAGGAGGTTTGTGCTTTTTTGTACACAACAAATGGGCAACACATTTTCGGAAAAAATGAACAAGTATGTACTACAGACTATGAACTCCTGTCAGTGTCTTTTAGACCTTTTTATTTACCCCGGGAATTTGGACAGATTACTGTCATTTTAACATATGTTACGGCCCGAATAACAAGGAAGCCGCAAACAAAATAAATGACAGTTATAATGACGCCTTGACTCGCTCATCTGATCAACCAATTTTAATTCTTGGAGATATGAACTTATGTGATTTATCAAGCTATTTGCCTACCCTTCATCAGTATGTGGACTGCCCCACTCGATCAACATGCATATTGGATAAATGTTTTGGCAACATAGTAGATGGATATAAGGCTGTGTGTCGCCCTCCTTTGGGGAGGTCAGATCATAATATTATACATTTTCTACCCAAATATCAAGCTAAGTTTAAACAAGAGAAACCAGTGATTAAAGAGATACAACTGTGGACAGATCAGAGCAAAGAAGAACTTAGAGACTGCTTTGAGGACACAGATTGGCAACTGTTCTTTGATGCATGTGAAGATGTACATGAGATCACTGACACCATTACATCTTACATACGTTTTTGTGAAAGCAATTGTGTTAAAACTAAAACAATTCAAATGTATTCGAATAATAGGCTATGGTTTACTAAATACCTTAAAAGGTGTTTAAATGAAAAAAAAAAAAAAAAACTGCTTTTTTAAACAGTGATAGGGAACTGGTTAGAGATAAAAAGAAGGAATTTAGGGGTCGAATTAAGAAAGCTAAACTAGCATATAAGGACAAGATTGAAAATAGGTTATATAAAGGCAATGCTAAGAAGGCATGGGAAGGGCTTAATAGTATTATGGGAAGAGAGAAGAGGGAACAGGTGTGTTCCTTACAAGGTGCACTTTCTGTAGAAGATTTAAATGTTTCTTTACTAGGTTTGATAGGGGGGAATGTAATACCGAATGTGGGAGAATGTGTCTTAATATTCCGGCATATGAGCCTTTAAGCTTAAGGAGTATGAAATAGCAGCCAGTCTTGCTAGAATTAAGCTAAATAAAGCACCTGGCCCAGACGGGCTAAAGGGTCGTGTGTTAAAAGACTGTGCTTTTCAACTAACTGGTGTCCTTACCCGATTGTTCCAGCTCTTGTTAAGGTCTTGTAAGGTGGTTCCAAATTCATGGAAAGAAACAAAGATTGTTCCAGTACCTAAAATATCTAATGCCAATCAGTTACAAGATTTTAGACCGATAGCTCTAATATCCATGCTGAGTAAATGTATGGAACGAGTATTAACAACGCGTATTTGGAACAATGTGGTTAAAGATTTAGACCCCCTTCAGTTTGCCTATAGGGGAAAGAGGGGCACCGATGATGCTATTATAACCTTATGTGATTTTGTAGCTGAACACATTCAGCATACTACAAATTATGTTAGGATTTTATTTATAGATTTTAGCTCAGCTTTTAATTCGATTCAGATTGATATTCTTTTGCAAATATTAATTAACTTAGGAGCGAATGGTGATCTTATTTGGTGGATTAAAGACTTTCTTTTAAATTGTCCTCAAAGAGTAGTAATGATATAGTGTCAAAGACAATCATTGTAAATACAGGAGTTCCATAAGGAACTATTTTATCACCCTTATTTTTTTCGTTGTATACAAATGAATTTAAGATCCAGGATTCATATTTTAACTTATTTAAATATGTGGACGATATGGCACTTGTAGGCCGGTTGAGTAAACCTGGAACAGAAGGAGATACGCTGTATTATAGTTACATAAATTTGCTTCAAAACTGGTGTAAATTGAGTTCACTGTAGATAAATATGAATAAAACCAAGGAACTGATCATTAGTAGGAATAAAGTAGATTTTATTGAAGGGTTAGAACCTTTGATACTTGATGGATAACAAATAGAGACGGTTGGAAGTTTTAAATATTTAGGAACATTTACTGATAGCAAATTGGCATTTGCTGGAAATGTTGAGAATGTTTTTAAAAAAGCAATGCAGAGATTATATCTTATTAGGAGGTTACAACATTTTGGTGTGAGTCAACGTATTTTAGAGGTTTATAAGAATCTTGTCGAGAGTTTTATATGTTTTAATATGACTGTGTGGTATGGACTATTGCCAGTTAAAGAAAAGCAAAAACTGTGTCTATGAAAGTTTTGCTGGATGAGGATTGCAATCAAAGTAAAGATGATTGCAGTGACATACAGGAGTCGTACATTAAGCACGCGTGAGTCTGTTATATTAATGCGCAAACAAATCATGTATGAGCGCTCTCGACGCACTGATCACACATTGTATTTATGCACAGACACATTTCAGTACATTCATGTTGTTTTCACACACATTCAGGATAATGTTTGGATTTGTCCTGTGTATGTTGCTGTGTACTTTAGTATATATGCAGGTCAAGGCGGTTGGTTTAGGTTTTTTTGGCATCTCCATGTGGTCCTGTTCAGTTTTGCAACTCGTTTCACTTCAGAAGGCCTTTATTAACCATCCAGAGCTGTGTGGAGCAAATATTTATGATGAGTGGATGTGGATGGAAGCACTTTCTTCAGCTCATACTCATTGAACCCTATCACTGTCATTATAAAGCTCGGATGCGTCAGGATATTTATTAATATTTCTGCGATTATGTTCATCAGAAAGAATAAAGTCATATACACCTAGGATGGCTTGAGGGTGAGTAAAGCTTGGGCTAATTTTCATTTGAAAGCGAACTAATCCATAATGGCAAAAGGAATGTTTGGAAATGTAAAGTGATATTTCTTACTGACACACTACAGCAAAAGATATAAATAACTGGCTTAAAACATTTTTTCTTAGGCTTGACGGGGAGCAGAAACCAGCTGAATCTGAAGTGTTTTCATGTGATATAACAGCGATTAAACAATACTGCATACACTATATTGCCAAAAGTTTTGGGACGCCTGCCTTTATGTGCACATGAACTTTAATGACATCCCATTCTTGATCCGTAGGGTTTAATATGGAGTTGGCCCACCCATTGCAGCTATAACAGCCTCAACTCTTCTGGGAAGGCTTTCCACAAGGTTTAGGAATTTATGGGATTATGGGAATTTATGACCATTCTTCTAGAAGCGCATTTGTGAGGTCAGGCAGTGATGTTGGACGAGAAGGCCTGGCTCGCAGTCTCCGCTCTAATTCATCCCAAAGGTGTTCTATCGGGTTGAGGTCAGGACTCTGTGCAGGCCAGTCAAGTTCCTCCACACCAAACTCGCTCATCCATGTCTTTATGGACCTTGCTTTGTGCACTGGTGCGCAGTCATGTTGGAACAGGAAGGGGCCATCCCCAAACTGTTCCCACAAAGTTGGGAGCATGAAATTGTCCAAAATGTCTTGCTATGCTGAAGCATTAAGAGTTCCTTTTACTGGAACTAAGGGGCCAAGCCCAACCCCTGAAAAACAACCCCACACCATAGTCCCCCCTCCACCAAACTTTACACTTGGCACAATGCAGTCAGGCAAGTACCGTTCTCCTGGCAACTGCCAAACCCAGACTCATCCATTGGATTGCCAGACAGAGAAGCGTGATTCGTCACTCCAGAGAACATGTCTCCACTGCTCTAGAGTCCAGTGGCGGCGTGCTTTACACCACTCCATCCGACGCTTTGCATTGCACTTGGTGATGTAAGGCTTGGATGTAGCTGCTCGGCCATGGAAACCCATTCCATGAAGCTCTCTACGCACTGTTCTTGAGCTAATCTGAAGGCCACACGAAGTTTGAAGGTCTGTTGTAAAGTCGGCGACTTCTGCACACTGTGCGCCTCAGCATGCGCTGACCCCGCTCTGTGATTTTACATGGCCTACCACTTCGTGGCTGAGTTGCTGTTGTTCCCAACTGCTTCCACTTTGTTATGATACCACTAACAGTTAACCGTGGAATATTTAGTAGTGATGAAATTTCACGAATGGACTTATTGCACAGGTGGCAACCTATCACGGTACCACGCTTGAATTCACTGAGCTCCTGAGAGCGACCCATTCTTTCACAAATGTTTGTAGAAGCAGTCTGCATGCCTAGGTGCTTGATCTTATACACCTGTGGCCATGGACGTGATTGGAACACCTAAATTCAATGCTTTGGAGGGGTGTCCCAATACTTTTGGCAATATAGTGTAGCTGTCATAAAATACCTTCAGATCTTTCTTTTCCATCCCTTCACTAGTGGTGCTACTCATCAACTATGTTTTATACTCATCAGTAAGATCCAAGTCACAGGTTGTTCTACAGATGGAGTCTCATAAAACAATGAGAACATTCTGTTCATTGAAACTCAACACCAGCTCCAAGCGTTTTGGATTTACTGCAGATGCTTCCATGACTCTTGAGGGCCCTAAAACCTGATCCGGAGCAGTTCACAGCTGGTCCACTTTAGCTCAGGGTTAGAGACAACTGTTTGTCCTACTTACCAATCTGAATGACTAACAAGCTAATAAATTATCAAAATGAGGCATTAAGGTGGGTGGAAGAGACACTTCTGTTTGGGTGATACGCTGTGATAAAAAGGGCACAACTGACACTTACTCTGAGCAGATCTCAGAAGAGTCCTGTTCCACTGCATCCCCATTCAACACTTGCAGTCCGAGAAAGTCTACAGCCCGACGCAGAATCAAGCCCATCGCTTCCACCGACAACCTTTCCAGGACCAGAACCCTGCACCGACTGAGCAATGCGCTGTTGACCTGGAAGGACGGGTTTTCTGTGGTTGCCCCAATAAGAGTGATTGTCCCACACTCCACGTGAGGCAGAAAGGTGTCCTGACGCAAGAACGGGAAGAGAAATATTGAAGTAAGGTAACATGGGGGGGAAAGAGAAGATACCAAGCATTCCAAAAATGGCTAAATATCAAAGGTGAGTATGTTCTAGAAGTAAGAATGACAGTGTCTTGGAAAAGCATAATAGGCTAAGGGTGTTTTCAGATTTGTTGATTGTTTGCTTTGTTCCGAAACAGGGACTTACATTTTTGCAATGTTGCATTTTCTTCTTGGTTTGTTTCGCTTTTACAAGGCAACATTTCAAAGAGCACCAACATGGGTTTATGCAGGTGATGTAAAACTGTGCTTTCATCGGTCAGAGTGCAAATGTTTTTGTTCCTTATAGCATCATCCGTCAAGATGGATTGACAAGTTAGCTGTAGGTTTTATTGCGGCTTTATCTGTAGCTGTCGTTACACTCACTTGGTTTTCAACTGTGATAAGTAATATGCTCACCCACAGAATCAGAGACTGCTGCTTTTTACATAACACATTTCCGAATTATGAATTATAATACCACTTGGTTCACTGGTGTGTTGGGTCGGATTGCTCTCTCACCACAAGCGAACCGCTCCAGAGTTTGGTTTCAATCAGGCCGAGACCACCTTGTTCAGTTAATCTTGGAGTGATTGTTATGGTGCAAATCAGAGTGTGATTGCCTTGTTCTTTTATGCCTAAATGATGCAAACTAAGGGAGAAAATGTGCCATGTCCCAAAAAACAAATGTTCCAAACTAGCCAGGTAAGAAAACGTCCTAAAAGAATTATGCAGAACTCAACACTGCATCAAGGTGAAGTCACATTTAGTGTTTTTCAGCTAATTTTCGTGGTTGAAATCCAGTCATTTCTGGCCGTTCGGGAATTTTAGTGCAAAAGATTTGCCCATGCAGATTTCGCATTGGATTCGAGTTAGTCATGCACATTCACTGAAGGCTACTTGATTTGAAAGTGACTTCTGTGTAAGTTTTGCTTCATACATCGCTACACTATTTACCATACACAATGAACATTGACAATAGGGCTGGGCATTGACACAAATTTCACTATTCGATTTAATCCAGATTCACAAGCCTGCGATTCGATTTGATATTGATTAATTGGAGACTATCAGCACAAAGCAAAAAAAAAAAAATTAAATCTCTTAACTAAAGCTAAACTTTACATGGAACCCCAATTGGTACATCACTATGATATTAAAGGTTACAATCAACTGATTTGTAGGCTACTCACATTTAAATTACACATAAGGAAGTTTTTATAATAATAATAATGTTGTAATACATTTTTAATGACAATTATGTTCCTACTCGTTTTTTTTTTTTTTTTTTTAATATAAACATTTAAATGGTGACTGTCTTAAAACAGGACGATTTATTCAAAAATACATTAAATATTGAAGAACAGGTTGAGTAGAAATACATATATGCAATATAGTTCATATTTATCAAAATGCTCCTCTCTAAGTTTTCTAGCTGACTAACGAGTTTTTGGACACTGGCTTTTCTGAGGTAAATATAATTGTTTACAAGACGTCTTTCCGGGGTTGAAACATTGATTGCGCGATTACATGAGACATGTTAGGGATTTCAGTAAGTTATACTGTATCTTTCAACATATCTTCTGATGTTCATTCAAGTTTATTTCATGCTGTAACTAGCAATAAAGCACAGAAGAGATGATCGGTTCAAGTGCGCTTCACGCTACCGCTTTGCTTTAACTGAAGATTGCTAATCTTCATATTAAAGAGCGCCAAAACGGTATTTATTGTTTGAATTTCGTAATAAAATTGACAGAATTTGAAAGTTGAAGTGTTGTTTCATATCAGAAGTAATGAAGCACAAAGCTTATTTGCGATTTATTGGATGGGAGGCACACTACAAAGTTCAGGTGTTTAAGTTGTTCATTCATCAACTGAAAACGGCATAGACTGAAAGATCGATTCTTGGGATTTAAGAATCAATATCGGTTCTTCAAAATGAGAATCAATTAAAATCGAGAAATCAATATTTTTTAACCAGCCCTAATTGACAATGAACCGTACATTTAGAAATCATGCATTTGACATATTTGTCTTATCAGAATAGTAATAAGAACAGCTTTTGATGATTATTTATGAGTACATATGTTCGTCAGTTAAGCCTTGCTGATAGATTCCCCATCTGAACTGGTGTGCGGGCAAAAAGTCTGAATGTCCCTTAACAGGCATCCAAAATTGCTTCAAGATAGTTGCTTGTGATATTAATGGCTCTGGATGTTTCTGGAACTTTGGTCCATTGGGGGGTGTCTTTGCCAGCCATTTGAGATAAATGGAAATAAATGGATATAGGTATTACACACTTCATTTGAGTCAATGAATAAATAAAAAATGCTTTAAAGAAAGAGGGTTGTATTTAAAGGAGCTGTTTGTTTGATTAATTGGACATTTGCACTTGGCAGAGTGCTGCAGATGGGGTACAAAAGTATTTTTATCTTCCTGTTGACCATCTTTATACCACATATTTTCTGTCTAATAGTTTCCAGCTTGAGAGCTAAAGAGCCTCAATGAGGACACTTTGGTATTTTGGCAGCAAACTATAAAGGGGCACAATAAATTCCGGTATAAATATCTCTCTCTCTCTCTCTCTCTCTCCCTCTCTCTCCCTCTCCCTCTCCCTCTCTCTCTCTCTCTCTCTCTCTCTCTCTCTCCCTCTCTCTCCCTCTCCCTCTCCCTCTCTCTCTCTCTCTCTCTCTCTCGAAATAGGGTTCAGGTTCTTTGAATCCAAGCTAAATAAGAAAGAATGAGAACGGTATCCTCTTGGCTGGCCTATTGTCCACTGCATATTTACAAATATAATTGTGGGTGTATTTTAAGGCTACTGGAACTGTCATTAAGGATAAACTATACTGGCTGCCTGGCATACACAAATAAACATGCTTCCAGGGTGATCTTGTGCCAGCTGTACCTACACAACAAATTTTACAAAAATAAATTTTCATTTACTGACATACAGTAGTTGCAAAAATATTTGGAAACCGAAGTTGCATACAAAAACATCTGAATTTTAAATCAAGTGTCTGTATCTAAAATGCTATAAGGATCAGCTGTTTTTTTGCTTGTTTGTTTGTTTTTTTGATATACCGTATGAAGTCAGTTCTCCTCAAGTTCACACAGGTGTCCTAGCAGAGGAATCACAAGTGTAGAGAATCACACCAACTATCAACATGTTCCACTAATGTTTTACAACCACAAAGTGCCACAATTTGTCTTCAATTTCAATACTAGATCTATTGTTTTTGATTTTCTAGTGTTTCTAATGTTCACCTAATGCGCTGACATCCAAATACTTTGGGGTCACTGACTGTACGTCTAATGTAATGTAACTGACCTGCTGGGATTTGTTAAAACGGTGTATCTCATCGATGAACAGAACAGTCTTTCTTTTGCACAGACGAAGCTCATTCTGGGCCTGTTTGATCACCTCACGCACATCACTGGTTGACGCACTGGTGGCGGAGAGTGTGACGAAGCGTCCTGTACCTTTCTTCTTAATGGAACTGGCAATAATATGGGCCAAGGTGGTCTGTAAACAAAAACAGAAAAACAAAATGGGATGGTGATATTTACGAGAATCATTAGATCTTCTCATGATTGTTTTTTTTTTTTTTCCTAAGTGGCTCATCAAATGTGATCACTTTTGACTCAAGTTCAAGTTCAATACATGTTTGTTGTTTGCAACTTATTGCTTCCATTTGAAAAAGTGAGAAAGGCAAAATTCGATATGAGTGAACTCATGTAGAGGGAAGCAAACCCCCAAACATGTGATACTCTGCTGTAGATCCATGTGACAATTTATAAAATACCAAAATAAATGAGTGAAACCAGATACTTTTATGAATCCTACAGGTTAGTTTGTCCCCTTTTCCATTACAGTGGGTTACTAACACATCACGAAGTGAACTATCCATCACAGCAATCAAAAATAAGCTTCTAGTTTACACTGATAAGAGTACATCTAAAGAGTAAAAGTACTGAAGGCAAGATGATAACAGGGTGAATGTCATAAAGAAATGTCTGAGCCACTCAAAAATCAAAAGGAGGGAAAAAAAAAAAAGAAATTACATTTTGCAAAAAGAAAACCAAAGCCTATTTCAGGACCATTAAGCTTGCTTGCACTGTGCCATTATTTCCATGGCAGTTAAGCACATTACATTCACATTACTGTAATGCAGTACTGAAAACCATCCTGTCCCACCACTATCTTTTTTAAAATAGTAAGTTCATTTAATGACCCTTAGGGACATTGTTCTAGCACATGCCCGTCAACAATTAATTTGACCCTTTTTACACGGCTTAACAAGTTACTTTAGAACAGCATACAATTGGGTCAACTAGCTAAAAGGAAACCAACAACTTTTCAATTTTGCATCTCAATTGTGACCCTGGACCACAAAACCTTCAGATTGAAGTCGCACAGGTATATTTGTAGCTATAGCCAACAATACTAAATTATTGATTTATCTTTTATGCCAAAAATCATTAGAATATTAAGTAAAGATCATGTTCCATGAAGATATTTAGTAAATTTCCTACCGTAAATATATCATTTTTGTGAGTGGATACGCATTGCTAAGGACTTCATTTGGACAACTTTAAAGGTGATTTTCTCAATATTTTGATTTTTTTGCACCCTCAGATTCCAGATTTTCAAATAGTTGTATCTCAGCCAAATATTGTCCTAACAAATCATACATCAATGGAAAGCTTATTTATTCAGCTTTCAGATGATGTATAAATCTCAATTTAAAATTGAAAATTGACCCTTATGACTGGTTTTGTGGTCCAGGGTCACAATTGTTATTACTTTTGACCAAAATCAATTATTCTAATCGTAATAATATTACTGAAATAGGCTCGCATCAATTGTCTACAATGAAAAGATCTCTACAGAAGACATTAAATGGTCTATTATGGCCAAAATATTAATGCACATACATTATTTCTTTTCTAACTGTAATGAGAATTGGGGGGAAATAGTGCTTATTTGTTATTTTTAATTGAATAAAATTTCCCTTTTATTTTCATTTTAATTCCCCTGTGAGATTTACCCACATATGTTGTATAATATCTGAATATTACTTCCTGAGACAGGTACACATTCGTATAGTGACTATCACACGTGCAATATTCTTAAACATAACAAGACCATCACAACTAGGCAGTATACAGTATTTCCACAACAAAAGCACCAAACAAGGAATGGAAAGGATTGGAGTCAGATAATCATTTATAATAAATACCTCAATATTTCATAAAAAAAAAAAGAAAAATTATATATTATATATATATATAAGAATTGTCAATTTTGATTTCATGGTGACTTTAATAGAGCATAAGGTTTGAAGGTATCTAGTGCAAATGAGTGAATTAACTACAAACCAGAGACCTTTCCACAGCCTGGGGGTCCCCAGAGTATCAGAGAAGGGATCTCCTGTGACTGCAGCAGGGATCTCAGCAGGGTCTGCTCTCCAATCAGTTTATTCTGGCCGAAATACTCCTCCAGAGTGCTGGGTCTCATGACTTCTGCCAGGGGTTTGTCATTATTCAGTCTTAATGCTTTTGGTGAAGACGTAGCAGATGCAGCTGGTACATCTGGACACTCGTGTTTCCCCGTAACTTTCATGTCTGGACTGACGGAGACTTCTGTACTCTCTTTGCATGTAACCGATGATGCGAGCTTCTGTTTCTGATCAGTCGCTTTAGATCTGGTTTGAAACACGGAGAATACAGTAGAAGGACGGGTGTCAGTAGTGCTAGTGCGGGGTTTTTTGGAGGGTGGTCCAGATGGTTCCTGATCAGCTGTGTGATGATGAACATCATTGCTTTGTAAACACTCATCCAAGTGCGCATTAATTCTGCCCGGTTTAAAGTCACCCGCGCAAACCGGACACTTTACGGTATCTGATGCATTCTCCGCCATGTCCACACTAAATTCCTGTGCTTATTTCCCGACGCGGGTGTAAAAATCACCTGTCGCGTCTTGTTGACATTCACCCACGTGTAGAAAAAAAGCGCTTTTCCGAGAGGTTATGACGCGGGAGAATGGTAATCTCGTCTCGCGAGATTCTTTAGTGACAGCAAAGTTGAGTTCCACGCCCATTTTCTCTTTGTATTTAGAAAACGTTATATTTGGGTTTACTAATATCCCCTCAAATAAAAGGAAATAATATTATGTTATAATTTTATTTTTGTTAAATATCATATACTACATAAATGTAAGTACAGTAAAACCCAACCTTTGTTTTGGTTCTTGAAAAAGAAATTCAAATATATACATCAATGTTTCATTCACATAGCCTGATAAGGAAGCAATTATCACGTTTCTATATGTGAGTCCTTTTTACGTGATTAGCCTACCCCTTTTTTAGAATTATAGAATAATCTGGCATCTTTCTGAAGGCACTCCGTTTGCACTTGAGATGTTGAATGCTCTGTTGATCATTAAACATGTTAATTACACAAATAAAATGTTTAGCATACATTTATTGAACAGTGATTTATTAGTCTATATGTAGTTATTTATTGTAAACTTTATTATTAAGCGAAGTAAACATTTTGCTGAAATATCCACACGATAAGAGCGCATGACTTATCCGTCGATCTATACAATACATTAAATATATTTTTTGTGTTTCCATTTGCTCAAATAGCAAAAGAAAAACTCCACAATAGTGTTTTCACAACTTTCAAAAAGAGGAAAAAAATAGAGAGCGATTGATAACGGCAGTCAGAAGAGAGAAAGATGTCATTTTTACCGTTACTCCCATTAACTAGTTTTTTTGTAATTTGATGCAAAGGTAATATAATACTAAGTATAGTGTTATAAATGTACATGCGTTTTTTAAAAAAATGAAAATATATAAAACTTTGCAGGATTTACGATATTGATGACCGTTAAAACGCGTCATCACAGTCTGTGAAAAGGGCCTATTGTAAAAAGAACTTTTATGTCAAGATGACGAGAAAATTAAGTCGTGATCACGAGAAAACAACTTTTGTTATCTCGAGATCACGAGAAAATTAAGTCGTGATCACAAGAAAACAACTTTTGTTATCTCGAGATCACGACTTAATTTTCTCGTGATCTCGAGATAACAAACGTTGTTTTCTTTTCTCGTCATCTCGACATAAAAGTTCTTTTTACAATAGACCCTTTTCACAGACTGTGATGACGCGTTTTAGTCGTGATCACGAGAAAACAAGATTCCGTAGACTTCCGTAGTTTTTGTCTACTGAAATTTCTTGGAAAGATATTTTTGCAGTGTTTTGTCAACAGAACAATCCAAAAACACATTAAATAACAGTATAACCCACTGAAGAGATGTCTATCCTTCACAGCCTCGCTTACATTCCTGTTAAAAATTAAAGATGGCGCTGCTGTGAATACGGTCTATTAGGGTACTAAAAATAGGCTATTATGAGTTTCCTGCACTGCTTATTCATTAGCGAAACAAACACAGCAGCAGGGTGTCATTCGACAGAGTTTACTTTGATTCATACAGAAATGGCTCTTGTGAGCAGGTTTCTTTTAATGAATTAAAAACAAACGTTGAAGACTTACTGCTGGAAGGACTTGCAACTAAATGTGAGATTTAAATCAGTGTACTTCATAAACCACACCTATATGATTTCTATAAGCCATGTGACGCAATTAAATATCTAGTTGTAATTTTATGAAATAAAGTTTAAATTCTGAGTTTTTTTAAATTACACATGCGGGATGTAAAGTCATGCTTTAGTAACCATAAGCTTAAGAACTATAAGTTCTCATACTGTGCACTGATTTAAAACAACTGAATGCAAGTCAGTCCATTCCAAAGTGGTTTGTGTTAACTGTTTTCATATAGCCTATAATATGGCTCGTGTCTAACAACTGGGCCTAAGAACATTCATAATACTACTTTTTAATTTACTTTCTGACTTTCTTTACTTTCTTCTGCAGAATTTTACTGATGGACTAATTCATTTCACGTTTTTTTTTTTTCTTTTTTTTCCTTCATGCATCTAGCCCTAAAAAGAAACCAAGCCATGAAAGGCCAGTGATTGAAGTAACCCTGCTCAAAAACACAGAGACTCCAGATGAATCTCCTCGATTCAAACAGGCCAGACTGAAAGTTGTGCATCAGTGCCAAAGCATAAGTTTGGGAAAACTGGCCTTTTTCCACTATTTGGAGAGGGTAGAGACCATGCGCCGCTTCTGGGAGCTAAAACATACTGAGCACAAGGGTGAACAGGTAGACATACTATGCACACACAAAGACTGTTTACCTCAAACAAAGTTGAAATACATATTATTTATATGTGGTTTAAGCTTTTGAATTCCATGCCAGCCATGCCCTGTGTTCCTGTAGCAATACTCACAGAACTGCTATAGCATGGCACTATTAACAGTAAGATTACTGGTTTGAATCTTATAAAATGTTTAGCTTAAATGCAATTAGCTTCAGATACAAGCATCTGCCCATTCATAAATGTGTAATGTGTATACTCCACTAGATGGCAGGTACATGGCTGCCATCTAGTGGAGTGGCTTGTGCAACTTGAATGACTATACTTAGGCCCTGTTTACACCTGGTATTAAGATGCATTTTGGTCGATTGGATCAAGTAACCAAGGGAGACACACCCGTTAACACCTGGTGTTTTAATTTATCTCTTTTGTCCACTTTCATCCACTTCTGTGCTGATTTCTTTCAGGGGAGGGTCTATGGGTGGGTAAATGTATAGGGTTTTTCAGATCTTTTGATCTAATGGACGAAATAAGCTCATGCAATTTACATATGAATACACACAGAGACGATGGAAAAACATACGGAGAGCATCAGCTTTCGATTCTATTCTGATAGCTGCAAGAACACGCCGAATGCGGTGAGTGTGTGTTAGAAATCAGAAATGTTGAGAGAACATTGTGCTTGGTACATTTTTCATCTTCAAATCAAACTTGGGTCTTCAGCCGACAAAGTTAAGTTTCCCGTCTGCCTAGCATGCTTCCCATAATGTTTACGCATTAGGTCAGTAGGCGGAGAGTAGGCGGTCTTTTGTGGCTGCTTGAACACATTCATCCACGTGAGCGTTTACACTACGAAAGCTACGAATGCGTGGTCGAAAGTAGACAGGCTTAAAATGTCTTAAATCCCATTTAAACCTGTAGTTAGCGTCGTCCACTTGTGATCCAAGTGACCAAAATGCATCTTAATACCAGGTGTAAACAGGGCCTTACGCTAAGCACATTAAGCTAAATGTGTTGTAATGGTAATGAGAGAAAATTAAATAATTGTTTAAATTAACTTTGTAGATTGCACTAATGCATTGTAGAACATCTGCACAAATCCTCACCTTGGAATTATAGAGGTTTTTTTCTGACAATTTTGTCAAAATAGAGTTATTTACATATTCGTATTCTGTGACAACTTGTTTACATTACGTGATGTGTTTTTTTTTTTTTTTTTTTTTTGTAAATTTTGTGTAAATGTGTAAATTGATGTGTAAATTTTTGGACTTTTTATTTAAAAAACAAAAAGGTTCTATCTACAAAGTCGAACTCTGACTTGGTTCTATAAGGTTAAATCTGTGAGCCAATCACTTCAAATGCACACATGCAGATCGATCGATCGATCTATCGATCTATCACTCTTAAAACTACTAAATTAAAACTTAAAGCTATTTCAAATTTAAAACCTTTTAACTTTCTGGCTAACTTTTAAATCCATACTAATCTCTAGTGAAAAAGCCATTTTACCTGTCCCACTTTCTATATAGGCTATATAAGTCCCAGTATTACAGTAGCTGCTTTCTGTCTAAACCAAAAAAAAAAAAAACTTAAAACTAATGGTTCCTGCAATAATGTGTTTAATTACCCACCATATTCCTACCTAAAATGAACATCTGCACTGGACAAAATATTTAGCACTGCCTTTTATGCTTAAATTGAGTATTTCTGTTGTTCATAACTTTTTAATTTATCCCAGCTCTCATCCATCTGACCTATAAAAGAAGTCGTTCAGAGGGACACTGAGGCACAGTGGCTTCCCCACCTGAAAAGGCCAAATGGAAGAGAATAACCCAGTTGTTTAGTTTTATTTAATCAATTCATGTAATTTTTAATTAATAATATATATATATATATATAATAATTATATAATAACATATATATTAATAATAATAAATAAATATATATAATAATTATTAAAAAAATATATAAAATATATGAGAAATGAATTAATAGATTAACAAGTAATAAATGAATAAAGTAACTTCAACTGATTTGTATGTATCTTGTAAAAACAAAGTTGAAGTGCAGAAATGCAAGCTAAAATCAAATCATTACATAGGAATGAGCTATGCGTCTAATTCACACTGCAACGACAACAGAGACTTTCATTGTTTTGTCAGATCAGTGTTTCCCATCAGAATCTGTTGCCATTGGTCAGTGCTTGTTTTCATCACTGAACATGTTCAGTCTGCATTTGTCAGATTGTGAATTATATGACAAATGATGTACTGTAATCTGGTGATTGTCAGCGTTGGTCAGCGTCTGTCAGTGCAATGTAAATAAGCCTTTAAACCACAGCAACAAACAATCTAGCAAACCAATTTTTAACTTCAGTTTGAAGCATCTATTATAAAAAGTGCCACATCTTTCTTATAGGATAAGGCCAAGCAGTCTCATGAATAACTGTGATATAGCAATGTGTCATTGAGGTACAACAGCTGTTGTTCCTCCATCAGGCTCACCACCGCCATCCAAGTTCTGCTTACATTCCCTAAATTACAATCATCCGCACCTGCAAACAATCATCCTGTTCATTCGTTGATGTGTTATTCATCACTGTCTTTCTTCTGTCCCTCTGCCATATGCCTGCGTCTCAAAAAAGATCCCCGAGTCCTTAACTCCATCCTTTTGTGCATTTCTGAAAGAATATTTCAATGACATGGACCCAGTGTGAGTTAACCTTTCAGGCACCACTGACATACTCAAGGCACTGGTTCAACAGCTTCTCTGTTCTCTCACTTTAACCTTATCCTCTACCCTCATTGCTACCCCAACCCAAGCTCAACAGAAATCCTTGACACCACCAACACCTGCTTCCATGCCGGTATGTACTTCCTCCTCTCTGGTCACTTCCCCAATGCTCATTAACCACCCCTCTGGTCCTTTGATGACTCCAGCGGCCTACTCTGGTTCGGCAGAGGAGTGAAGTGTGTTCCTTCTGCAATGCAGTTTTCCACGTAAAGATCAAAAATCGCATTAATCACAATTTTTCACAGAGCTCTATAATGGACCACCACAATTAAAGTTAAAACGGCCCTGTTTCTCATTCCACCAGTGCTTCGTCTTTCATTTTAAAGAGGTCTTCTCACATCCCGCTGGGGACTGCTTCACCACCTGTGACAGGAAAAGTGCTCCATTTCCAAATGTGCCACTACTTTCCGCACTCTGACTGCAGTCAGTGGTTGGAACAAAACTGTTCTCCTCACTGCTCTCCTTAACATGCTGTATATGATGGAGCACTTTATTGAACTCCTTTGTCTGTCCCTTTGTTGCAGAATCACCATCTGCAATCCAGTGTGAGTGATGCACCATCTCATAGGTGGACTAGGCAAATGCTAGGGGCACTTCCCATCTATAGGGGCGCCCAAATGAGTGTTTTTTTGTTTTTGTTTTTTTACTAATACTATTTTAATACTATTTATTCTAAATATTAAAAAAAAAAGTGAAAAACCTCAATAAAACATAACTACATTGCTTATTCACCCGACTCACCCGGTCAGAGGGATCAATCTTTCCTCGCCTAGCCACAAGGAGCTAGCCACTTTTGTGAGGAAATAGCTTATCATTTAATGAATCGATAACCAATAGACTAATCTTCAACATGTTTGCTCTTAAACATTCATTAAGTTTACACCGAAAAAAAATGCTGTTTTATAAGAGAAGCCACGGACAATTGCACGATAGGCATGGTTCAGTTTACGGCACTTCTTATTCATTTCTATGGTAACCGCAAACAGTTATTAACTGTCGCACAACTCTGAACGAAATTCAGTGACATCAAGGCTGTATTGTGATTGGTTATCAAGGCACACGTATTAAGCCAGGGACACCCCAAGCTGATGGTCAGTCGTCGGGCAATGTCGGGCCATTTTTGAGCGTCGACTGACTTAGTTCCCTTTCGAGGGAACTTGCACTGCGTCGGTAACGACACTTTGGGGAACGCCCTCAGTGTAGCGCATCTGAAGCATGAATGAAACTATTCCAATCCTGATTGGTGTTGCGTCATGACATAACATGTGACGGCATACACATCCTCCACCACATGTGTCGGCAGAAGCAGAGAGGCTTCATCTGCTCTGCCCTGTCAGAGCATTGAAATTTTATGTACAGAGGACTTCTCAATGGAGGGAATTAGATCAGATGTTGGTGTGCTTTGGGTCACCTAAGAAAGGGCTCACTGCTTCTAAGCAGACGATTAGTAATTGGATCGTTCAGGCTATTGCCTCGGCCTATCAGGTGCGCAACCTGCCTTCACCTTTGGCCTTGAGGGCTCATTCTACTAGGGGCATGGTGTCCTCTAGAGCCCTCCTCTCAGGAGTCCCCCTTCAGAAGATCTGTGATGCGGCTGGCTGGGCCACTCCGCACACTTTCATCAGATTTTTTAGTCTGCACCTCCCTTCAACGCCAGGCGCACGGGTGCTCTCGTCCTAAGTTGTGCCCGGTCTCAGTCTCACACTAGGACAGACGTGTTTCGGTGTGGCATAGTGGGTATTCGTTCCCCAAAGTGTCGTTACCAACGCAGTGCGAGTTCCCTCGAAAGGGAACGTCTCGGGTTACGACTGTAACCCTTGTTCCCTGAGAAGGGAACGAGACACTGCGTCCCTTTGCCACACCTCCTCATGTCTGGGAGCGACTTGCTTCATCGCAAAAGCTGACTCTGTTGTGTGCCAGCGTCCCTTTGTAGCTTCCGTGTATGCCATTACATGTTACGTCACGGGTATTCGTTCCCCAAAGTGTCGTTACCAACGCAGTGCGAGTTCCCTCGAAAGGGAACGTCTCGGGTTATGACTGTAACCCTTGTTCCCTGAGAAGGGAACGAGACACTGCGTCTCTTTGCCACACCTCCTCATGTCTGGGAGCGACTTGCTTCATCGCAAAAGCTGACTCTGTTGTGTGCCAGCGTCCCTTTGTAGCTTCCGTGTATGCCATCACATGTTACGTCATGACGCAACACCAATCAGGATTGGAATAGTTTCATTCATGCTTCAGACACGCTACGCTGAGGGCGTTACCCAAAGTGTCGTTACTGACGCGGTGTCTCATTCCCTTCTCAGGGAACAAGGGATACAGTCGTAACCTGAGACGTTTTTTCCGGTGTGTTCCGCACCGTTGGGCCGTCGCTGAGAGAGAGAACTCTCTGAGCCAGACAGAGCCATAGGGGTGGAGAGATGGAGCGCAGCGGACGGCTTACAAGTCCATGGCACAGGTGAGGCGACGTCTGACCGAGGTGGAGCCGGAGGATCGAGGGAGCCTGGTGGAGCCATAAAGCCGATGATCCCAGGTGGAGCCAAAGGAGAAAGGAGCCAAGGTGGAGGAGTCTGGACGATGGGCTGAGGTGGAGTGACAGGATCAGTGGTTGGAGGCGGAGCCAGGGGACACCTTTGTCCAGGAGCAGCTAGATGCCGGAAGGCCAGAGGTGGATCCATGCCACAGAGGGGAGGCAGAGGAGGAGGAGCCAAGTGACCGAAGTGAGACAGTGGAGACTGGGCAGAGGAACTGGCTGAAGTTTGAAGAGGAGGCGGGAGAGGGAGGCTGGGTGGGAACTCTGGAGAATTCATGCTGAGCAGAACCAGTGTAGGCGCAGGAGACTCTGAACTGGGTGGAAACAGCATTAACACAGGAGATTTCCTACTAAATATGACTATCGGGGTTGGGAAATCAAGGTAAAATCTACTTCTAGTTCATCACAAAAATTAATTGCAGTGGTCAGCAGCATATCACCCTCACTGGTGGGAGTGTGGGCGGGATCTTCCTCCATTCCCTTGAACTTCACTAATGCTCCAAAGACATCACACAGTGTTGCCAGCTCACACGACTGGTCAGATGTTTGTGGAGGCTCATGCTCCAGGGTGATGTTCAGCTCATTCCCTTTTCCTGGTGCTGGCTCGTGCATCGTGGCGGGCTCAGGCATCTTATCCGTGCGGTAGGATGATTGCTGGCTGGGCTCTGGATCTGTGGGAGTGGGGCTGGAATCCTCCTCTGGGCAGATGGTGTTGGGCACTCTACTGTTTCCCAGTACCTACTCCACAAACTCTTGAAATCCCCTAAGGACCCACACCAGGCATTTCTGTGTTTAGGCTGGTCAGGTAGAAAGTGCATAGCGATTGGTCTGGGAAGTTTGTGAGGCACGCCAGTTGTTGAAATTTCCGGGTGTGGGCCTCGAGAGTCTGCTGCTCCTGGTCCTGGCACAGCAGTTGGACTGCCGGTAGGTACATCTTTTAATTAGTTCTTCTGTCACGTGTGACTGTGGTGAATAAAGCACACAATAATAGAAATACTACAACAACAGTTTTAATATAACGCTCAGGAATTACAGGAGAACTCAGGAGAATAAGGCAAACACAACCACTTAAAATTGACAAAATCTGACAAAGGAAGCAGGATATAAATACAAGAAGCAAACAAAGGGAACTAATAATGACCAGCTGAACAGAACGACTAATCAATGAGTAACCAAGGAGATTAATGAGAACTCAGACAGGGAGGTAACAGAATGAAAACAGAACACAAACGTGACAAATGTCAGTTATTTTGTTTTATCTTAAAATAGCTACACTTTATGTAAAATTCAGTTTAAAAAAAAGATATACATTTCTCAGTTTCATTCATGGTGATAACATGTAAAATGAGCCATAGTGTAGTGAAAGATTGCTTCCATCTACTGGAAAACAAACACTTTTAAAATTAATTTTGAAAATTATGCTAGAGAAGTGCTCAATGAATGCATGTTTTGTGCATGAATGCTAGATGTAAGCAGTGTTGGGTAAATTACTCTCAAAAAGTAATCAATTACTATCTACTAATTCCATATTTAACAGTGTAATTAGATTACTGTACTAATTACTCTCTCTAAAAAAGTATTGCATTACTTATTACTAATTACTTATTACTTATTACTTTCTAAATCCCATATCAACCTTGATCAGTTGAACAATACAAGGATAGACATGAAACTGCTCTTTTAATAAAATAAAAATAATATAAAATTGCATATATTGAAGTGACCAAAGTATTTAAAGAGAGGTTGCATTATAAACATTAGATGTTAAATTTTGATGTTAAATTCATTATTATTATTATTTTATATATAAAGAATTGTTCTATAGTGTATATAGTATTAAATACAGAAAAAGTAGGAGTAATCTCTTACTTTTTCAAAGGAAAGTAATTAAATTACAGTAACTAATTACTTAGTAATGCATTACACCCAACACTGGATGTAAATTACTCTTGAATTTAGGCTATAATGTGGCTTAGGTGCTATTTTGTATAGTTTCACCATCATCAGCTTTTTTTTTATTTTTTTTATTTTTTATTTTTTTATAATATAATATAATCCAATATATTATAATATAATCCAATGGTCACATATATAATCCAGTATATGCAGTTTCTGTGTGAGTGTATGAACATAATTATCAGTGGTGGAATTGGCTGCAGTGCAAGGGGCACCAGATAGAATCTTGCCTAGGGCAGCAAATTGATCAGGGCCGGCCCTGTTTGAATTACATTAAATTCTTTGGATTTATACTTTAAATCTGATGCAACCAAGAAAACAATGTAACAACACTGTAACAGTGCAGTGAGCAGATCATATGAAGTGTCATTGTTAACTGTAAAAAGTGCCATTGTTAACAGTAAAATGCTTATTTTAACACAATATGCCTGCTGCAGTAATGTTACTCACTCAAGTCAGTGTGATGTCTGTCTGTGAGTCCTCTGTTTGGCTCATGGCTAGAGACAGCCAGTCTGAGGCAGTCTGTGAGGTGTCTGTCAGTAAGGTGGCTCCTGTACTTTGATTTGATTATTTTCATCTGTGAAAACACCATTTTACAGAGGTAAGTGAATCCAAGGTACTCACTTTTAGTGCACATGCGGTGAGGAGAGGAAACTTTTCTCTGTTGAAAAGACCCCAAAAGTCATTGTCCCTTTATCTGGCTTTCAGCTCTATTTCATTTTGCAAATCAACTATCTCCATGTCAACTCCACCTGACAAAGCAAAAACTTGGATTTTTGGCTGCAACCTGTTCTATATTAATGAGCATGAATGGGTTTGAGAGAAATGCAAGAATACATTCCATTAACTCACCAAAAACACCAGACATCAACTTGAATTAGTAGGTCTCTGTATGCTGCATCGAACTCATCCAGTAATGCCTTGAAAAAGCAATTCTGAAGTGCTTTTACTCGCATCGAGTTTATCAGTTTGACCACCAGTGTCATTATGTGAGAAAAGTCCATGACTTTCTTTGCCAAGGCTTGCAGATAAATCACACAATGATAATTCATGAGATAACCACTTGGTAAATGCATCATAACTCACCAGACCAGGGGGGTCCAATCCTGTTTTTGGAGGGCCACCTTCAAGCAGAATTTAGCTCCAGCCCTAATTAAACACACCTAAACCAGCTATTCAAGGTCTTCAGGATTATAGAAAAACCTGCACCAGACCAACCCTGTAATCCTGTGGGTGGGTGGGTGCCTACCATACTGAGAGCCTCCGACTCCTTGTTCTTGAAGCATCCACGTCCAATGTAGTCCTTGGCAGACCTTGGCCGGTTCAGCATTCCCCTGTATTTCCACTGTATCCTGATCTTCTGGTGAGATCTTAGCATGGGGAGAGCAGTGCTGCAAAGATGTCTGGCCCTGCCTCCTCCTAGTCTCGTTTCTTCTTTACCAGCCAATATTTCCATCTATGCCACTTCTGTGGGAAGTCCTTACAGTGATTGCTCTGTCTCCATTCCTCCAGAACATGAGAACTTCCATGATGAATTCAGTTCACAAAATGCTGCTCAGCTTCCTCCTCACCGTCCCTGGGATTATGCGATTGAGCTGATGCCAGGCACTCTGTTATAAGATGGGTCTACAAATCACAACCTGTGCCATGCGACCAGCATAGGGCATCTCAGTGATTAAATGTCTGTGTCTCTTCTATCTTGCATAACCGAGGATGAATTGCTGCTGCTCCCAGATGGACAGTACGTCTACCTGCACTCTACTGTTCAATCTTGGATGGACCACAAAGACTCCCACAACTTAATCTTACAGTTCAATGAATGTAGTAACATATCTGCTTAATTATTTTTATTAATTATCTTATTTTATCTTATTAATTATTGCTCTCGAGACTGTGGAGACACTGTACCACCATGTTTTCAGGAAATTTGGCCTCCCTGAAAACTTAGTGTCTGTGGCCCCCAGTTTATTTCGTAGGTGGAAAATTTTCTCACTCCCTGGTGCATCTGTCAGCTTCTTATAAAGATATTACCTGCAGACAAACAGGCAGGCAGAAATAAAGTTCCAGGAGATCAGCTGCATCCTCAACACCATCAATATATTCAACGTCATCAACATCACTGGAGTCATTACTTTCCTTGGGCTGAGTATGCACAAAACTTAGCCTGACACCTCTTACCCCCTTCCAGTCCGGCTGGGGGTTGACACCTCCATTCATTATCATGTTATTGTATCATCCTGGCAACTGTGAAGACTAATAAATCCCTGTGCACCACTGAATTCCCTAATGTTCAGTAAAGACCAGTCACCAGTGTCCAAAATGCATTAGATGGTCCATGAGCTTAATTTGAGAGTCTGATTGGGACTATATGTCTGTTTTATGTAATAGGGGTTGCCCACAAACAACCAAAAGACAAAAACAACTTATTATAGCTCAACCTGAAGGATGTCTATGTACTATTTGTATCTTTATGACATTAAAATTTCATGGCCAGACATGTGTCCAAACAAAGAACTGCATTCTGTATATATTTGGCGTTCACAGAATGATGTTGAGAGCATACTTTGTGAATGATAAAAATATGCTTCTGTTGAAGGAGCTAAAATATGATGCTCCTTCAACGGAAACATATTTTTTTATCATATTTTATCATTTCATAGGCACTGTTTTTATTCAATCAGAGCTTAACTGTAGAATTGGTGTCTCAAGTAGAGGAAAACTGGCTGCCTTGTCGAGCATGATCTCATTGCATAACAGTTGTTTAGATATCACAAGGATGGTGAGTGAGGGTGAAAAGAGAGCAGCCCATTCAAATAGCCTTATCTCTCCACCTGTCACTAGAGACAGATGGGTTTGTTCCTTTGGTCCTTCCAGTAGTCACAAAAGGTTGGGGCTTGGAGAATGCAAAGGCATGTGAAACAGAAAGGGGGCGTTGTTTTAAGGGAGGCCCTCACACTGCAAAAGCCGCATTCTGTGCTTATCCTAGCCACCCAGAGTTTCCCATTGTAGTCATATGAGAAGAAATAACAAGTAGTCAGTGACAATGGATTGTTTCTTCAAGGGCAGAGACATTTGGATTGTTGGCAGTGTGTGTCTTATGGCATCGTATATTTGGCATAAAATCTGGGACTTTCTCTCATACCGGAGAAAAGCCAGATCCTCCTCTTCCATCAACGAACAGGTACATTTTTATGTAGGTACTACGTATGTATGTATGTTTACCATTGATGTCAATCTGTAAAAGCTGAAAAGTGGTAAGAAGAACAACTATATTTTCTGTTCATTTTATACCTTCAATTTGCAATCTGATGCATTTGCAGCTGCTTAAGTAAATCATTATCAGGGTAAGGTGGACAGTTCAACCTGCCAGCTGGATTTTTACAGATTCAATGGTTGCTCAAGTTAGCAACTGATTTGTTCCTTTCAAGGAGTTCATAACTCTGCTTTATAAACATTGTGCCATTGGGCAGATGAGAATAGTACCTTAAAAAAAAAAAAAAAAAACTTAATGCTTATTCAGTGTGATGCAGTGATAATTGAGTGAGTGATAAACAATGAGTGCAGATACACAGTTTTTAATGCATGTCATTCAAAGACTTAATTTTTCAAGTACAGACTTGTTTTTTCATTAATTTTTACAATATTTGGTTTATTAACAGAAGTTAGTACAAAATTCTAAATAATTCTAAATTATACAATGCTATATTTAAACATATCAAGTGTAGTCATGCCTCTGGAAACAATGTAAGCATTTGGCAGTGCACACCAACCTGATGTAATGCTATATGTCAATTCATCACAGACTAGATGCGTAATAGTCACATAAACTCATTCACCTGTTTTACAGATAGATTCAGAGTAGAACAGCAGTGACGTAAAGACATTGTCAGCACCTGATGCAGAGAGTCACGTAGCTTTAAGACTCTACAACATGTTGACAGATGCCATGTAATGAGGTCGGAATAGTCTCTCGTTTCATATGAGCATGAACTGTCGTGTGTAATCCATTGATCCTTGAGATCTGAGTATCTGATAGTCCATTTGTTAGTGACTTTTTTCACGTACATTCATCAGTTAACATCCGACTCAATCAGTAAACAGTTACAGTACAAATGAAGACTTTCTTTGCTTACTGAAGTCAAAATTTGAGTTAATTTCCTGAACGTACCTTATTTACACGAAAAGTGGATTTGCAAACTATTGTTTGGTATGATTACTCATAATCAGTTACTCATGGTAGTTACACATCACACAGCATCATATGACCTATTTAAACATATTTGTCTGTAAATATATTACTTTCTTAGATTTAATTTTATTTTTAATGTCAAAAAACCTAAATTAAAAGTTCTGCTTTTTTACTGGAAACTCAACCTCTGCTCCAAGAATTAAGCCATAAACACTTCTGTTATGTTATTTTGAAGAACAGTGCTGTTCCAAATGTTTCATTTGCCACTTATTGTTGCTATATGAATAGCGTTTGAATAGTTTTTAATTATTTATCAGTTTGTTCTGAGCTAATTTTGTTGAGTTGTCATATTTAGCTTGCATGGCGAATGCCATTGTATTTTTTCTCCCAGGGCCACCAAAGGGAGGCTGAACTATGTAGTGTCAGGTGATTTAGTGCTGCCAAACAGTTGGTATGCTCATTGTCTGCAACTAGGATAAATGGGATGACCACTCTATTGTCATGAGGCTGAATTTGAAATAGTCCCCTATATGTTCACAAATAGTTGCACCATCAATCATCCTATATATATATATATATTTATATATATATATATATATATATATATATTTATATATCATATATCATACTCATAGCTGTGCGATATGGCTGTAAATCAGCACGGCTGTGATTCGGCCGTAGGTAATCACAGCATGCTGATATACAGCCATATCGCACAGCTACGAGTGTGATATTGCGTTTATACAACAGTTTGATGGCACAAGTGTGTAAGTAAATAAGAAATAACAACGGAGTGTCTTTAAAACCCTCTTTTGTAATAACTTGTGATCGCAATAATACTTGGAATATAAAACATATTGCACACAAAAAATGGAAACAGCTGGCAAAAAACAACAGGTTCATGGATGGCTTTATGCAGTTTGCAGGAGTCAGAGTACATAAGTTTGTATTAGGCACCAGGAAGTTTTGTTACCAGTTACATGGCTACTATGATTAACTCTCCTCAGATTGAACCAGTCACTGGATTAAAGTTTGCCTGGTTCAGGGCTGTGAATCTTTGAAAGATATTCAAGAGTTTTGTTTGAGGCAACCAATAGCAGTTAAATGGCTTATATCCTTAAAGGGGACCTATTATACCCTTTTTCAAAGTCTTAATTTTGTTTTTGGGCTCTACTAAAGTAGGTTTTCATGCTTGAATGGTCAAAAAATACATTATTTTTCTCACATTTGACATTAGGCTCGTTTGAGATGTGCCTCGCCTGAAATGTAGGTGAGAGTAGGCAGCTGCAGTGAGGGGAGGAGTGAAAAAAGTGAAGGCAAGACGGACAGTTCTCTGTTCACGTAGTGGATCAGACACCTACGAGATCAAATGTGGATATCGCTGGATTCACACTCATGCACTGTGTTGCTGATAAACTGGATGTAATTTAAGTTCTGTTGCTTTCATATGAAAATAAATATAATGAACAAGAAGCCCAAAGTACTTATTTATTTCCATTCGAAAAACGTTTATCAATCATTTTTACTTTAATTTCAGATGTTTTTATATGTATTTTATAAATATGACAACAATCACATAACCCTTAGAGCAGTGGTCTCAAACTCAATTCCTGGAGGGCCACAGCTCTGCACAGTTTTGCTCCAACCCTAATCAAACACACCTGATCCAGCTAATCAAGGTCTTCAGGATTACTAGAAACTTCCAAACAGGTGTGAGTTGGAGCTGGTTGGAGCTAAACTCTGCAGAGCTGTGGCCCTCCAGGAACTGAGTTTGAGACCACTGCCTTAGAGAGATCGCGTTGTCAGAGAGTTTGGGAATATTCACACATAATTTATACACATAAAAACATGATATCAGAGTTTTAAAACCAAACATTTTAAAAGAGAACAATGCATCCCAGCTTTTTAAACCAATAAGCATTAAACTGTGTCGTCAGCAAGTCGTTTCCCATTGTGCTTTTGATCAGCACAGTCTGCGTCTGACTGCAGAATCTGATGCGGCTGCCTCGCTGTCCCGAGAGTTTTTTGACACACATTGGCATGACATCAGAGCAAGGCAGTCCACACTCGGACACATTTCTAACCGGCATGCATCTCGCGGTGATCACCAGTGATCGGTTTTGCGCAGATTTTGCTCATCTCAAACAAGCCTATTATTCCCAGTCTGTCAGAAATGCTCTGTTTAGCTCCTGTCTCTATGAAGCACTTCCTTCTGAACAGCAGAATGTGCTCTGATTGGTCCGCTGGACCAGAGTGTTGTGATTGTTCGAACACTTTGAGCGTGTTTGGGAAATATTATGCCTTGGGCGGGAATTATTTAAATGAGGAATATTGTGACATTGTAACTGTTGGTCTTGTAGAGAATGTGCATGATGAAGAAATGGAAATCAGAATAGTATTTAATAACTCTAAACAGAACACTCAGGAGATAAATAGAACAACCACTTTAATACAAACAAGAACTAAGGAAAACTCAAGACTTAAATACATGAGGATTAATTAGCATGAAACAGAACAGGTGTGATAGAACTAATTAACAGCCAAGAAGACTAACTAGGGAACTAAGGAGAACAGCAGTAAACAGAGCAAACAGTGAAAACAAAATATAACATCTCGGTTACATAGGTAACCCTCGTTTCCTGAAGGAGGGAATGGAGACGTACGTCGGACAGACCGACGAATAGGAATCTCGCTAGAGAGGCCAATCTGCTTCGAGTGTAACTAAACAAGCCAATGCACATTGGCATGCAATCATATGCATCAGCTGCTCGCCTCGCAGCGCGGGTATTTAATGAGCAGCAGGTGCGTTGCATCTTCAGGTTTTCGCTGAGGAGCCGAACAGGTTAGGCGGCAGCATCAGCGGGGTACAGCGACTGTGGCGACGGGACGTACGTCTCCGTTCCCTCCTTCAGGGAACGAGGGTTACCTATGTAACCGAGACGTTCCCATTCAGTCGGTCACGTTTGACGTACGTCGGACAGACAAAAGAATAGAAATCCCTACCAAAGCGCCACAGGGGCTGCCCCCTTCCAGCGCTCTGTGCAAGCCTCCTGTACCCCCTTGCCTATGGACGGTGGGACAGGGCTAACACAGAGAGTGTCGATCACTGCTGTTCCCCAAAAAACCCATTCAGTGAGACTATTGGATAACACTGGGAAAGCGTACCCTTTCACTGGAAAGGAACGCTGCGGAAGCCACATCCTTCCCCGAAGGAGTTATGTGGAGAAGTACATATGGACTAACCCCGTAGGGCTGTACTACATATGGAAGTACTGGGGAGACTCCAACCTGATGAGAGGTGGGTTCTCCCAGAGGGAAAGACACGGGCTTCGTTTAGGAGCAACCATGGAACTACACATATGGGATCCCTGTAGGGTCACACATATGGTACCCAGCCTAAATCCGGTTCTCAAGGATACAACGGAGTATAGGCCTGGCACCAGACGCTCCGCCACGTCGGCTGCCGAAGGGAGATCGGAGGACTCACCAGGGTCTGCCTTGTAGGGACTCTCTGGAGTAATAAGCGCATGTAAGCGCAGCAAGCCAACACTAAGCCGGGGCCTCTCCGTGCCTCTGACCTGAGGTGAGAACACGGGAGGAGACCGGCTCGACACGAAGGCTATAGAATCTAGCGAACGTGTTAGGTGTCGCCCAGCCCGCAGCTCTACAAATGTCTGTCAGCGAGGTGCCACGAGCCAGTGCCCAGGAGGATGCAACACCTCTCGTAGAGTGAGCATGCAACCTGAGCGGGCAGGGCACACCTTGAGCCTGAAAAAGCCAAGGCGATGGCGTCCACTATCCAGTGGGCCATCCTCTGCTTGGAGACAGCCTTTCCCTTCTGCTGGCCTCCGTAACAGACAAAGAGCTGGTCTGAGGTCCTGAAGCATTGAGTTCTGTCTATGTACAGTCGCAAGGCGCGAACTGGACAGAGCAAAGCCAGGGCTGGGTCTGCCTCCTCCGGGGGCAGCTCTTGCAGGCTCACTACCTGGTCCCTGAAGGGAGTGGTAGGAACCTTGGGCACATAGCCAGGTCGGGGTCTCAGTACCACGTGGCTGTCGCCCGGCCCGAACTCTAGGCACGATTCGTCGACCGAAAATGCCTGCAGGTCCCCTACCCTCTTGATGGAGGCCAACGCAACCAGCAGCAAAGTCTTCATAGACAGAATCTTTAAGTCTGCTGACTGCAAGGGCTCAAAGGGAGCATTCTGGAGAGCTCGAAGCACCAGAGCAAGGTCCCAAGAGGGTATGGAGTGAGGTCGAGGAGGATTTAATCGTCTCGCCCCCCTAAGGAACCTGACGACCAGGTCGTGCTTACCAACAGACTTGCCATTGATGTGGTCGTGGTATGCGGAAATTGCGGCAGCATGAACTTTGAGGGTGGAGGGGGACAGCCTACGCTCCAACCCTTGCTGCAGGAATGAAAGCACGACTCTGATCGAACATCTTCGGGGGTCTTCCCGGTGAGAAGAGCACCACTCGACGAACAGGTTCCACTTCAAGGCGTAAGCACGTCTCGTAGACGGTGCACGTGCCGAAGTGATGGTGTTAAGTACCTTGGGGGGTAAGTCACCTAGAACCTCCGCGTCCCGTCCAGGGACCAGACATGGAGTTTCCAGAGGTCTGGACGCGGGTGCCAAAGAGTGCCCCGTCTCTGAGAAAGAAGGTCTTTCCTCAGAGGAATGCGCCGGGGAGGGGCTGTCGCGAGGAGCGAGAGTTCCGGGAACCAGGTCCGGTTGGGCCAATAGGGCGCAACTAGCAGGACCTGCTCCTCGTCCTCCCTGACTGGCGAGTTGCGACATGTGACGGGAGCGTAGACCAACCTTGACGGTTGATGTACGCAACAGTCGCAAGGCGTACTGCTCGAGGCAGTTGATGTGCCAATGCAGTTGGGGGCCCGTCCAAACCCCTGGTACTGCATGCCCGTTGTACGTGGCACCCCAGCCGGCGGCAGAGGCATCTGTGAATGGCACAGCATGCCGGGACACCTGCACTAGGGGCACTCCTGCCCAAAGAAACAAGGGGTCTGACCACGGGCTGAAGGTTTGGCGGTATTCCGGAGTGATTGCCACTCAGAACGTACCGCGTTGCCACGCCCATCTCGGGACTCGGCCGTGAAGCCAGTGCTGAAGCGGTCTCATATGAAGCAAACCGAGCGGGGTTACTGCCGCTGCGGCTGCCATATGCCCCAGGAGCCTCTGAAAGAATTTCAGTGGGACCGCTGTCCTGCCTTTGAACGTATTCAGGCAGTTCAACACCGACTGAGCACGTTCCTCTGTGAGGCGTGCTGTCTGTTCGACCGAATCCAACTCCATACCGAGAAAAGAGATCCTCTGCACAGGGGAGAGTTTGCTCTTTTCCCAGTTGACCTGAAGGCCCAACTGGCTGAGGTGACTAAGCACCAGGTCCCTGTGTTCGCACAACTGAAACCGAGACTGCGCTAAAATAAGCCAGTCGTCGAGATACTTGAGGATGCGAACATCCTGTTCTCTCATGGGAACAAGGGCTCCCTCCACGACCTTCGTGAAGACGCAGGGAGACAGGGCCAGCCCGAAGGGTAGGACCTTGTACTGATATGCTCGACCCTCGAACGCAAAGCACAGGAACGGCCTGTGTCGAGGTAGAATCGAGACATGAAAGTACGCGTCCTTCAGGTCAATCGCTGCAAACCAATCTTGGGGACGGATGCACTTGAAAATGCGTTTCTGCGTGAGCATTTTGAACGGTAGCTTGTGGAGGCTCCGATTCAAAACTCGCAAGTCCAAGATCGGTCGTAACCCACCGCTTTTCTTGGGTACAATGAAGTAGGGACTGTAGAACCCTGACCTCATATCGGCTGGAGGGACCGGCTTTATCGCGTCCTTCGCCAGTAGGACCGCGATCTCCGCACGCAAGACATGGGCATCGACAGCTTTCACTGAAGTGAAGTGGACGCCCCTGAACTTGGGGGGACGCCGGGCGAACTGAATCGCATAGCCGAGCCTGATGGTCCGAATGAGCCAGCGAGATGGACTGGGGAGCACTAACCAGGCTCGCAGAGACCGTACAAGTGGGATCAAAGGAACCGTAGGCGTACCCGCAGTGGGGCAGCGAGGTGGAACGCAGGGACGCGGCTCGGGAGGCTCTCTTAACGAGGCGGCCCATAGCGGGGTCAGAGTGTGCTGAGCAACACTTACCTGGTTCCAAGGTCGGGCAGGGGGCGCAGGAGAGGCTTTGGCCGCCTTCTCGAACTGCACGCTGCTGCCCTCTGGTGAAGGAAGAGGGGGATGAGAGTGGAGAGGTTCTTGCCCTCCCACTGCTCTCCGAGCTCTCTTCGGACCCGGAGATGAAGGAAATTGCTCTTTTTTTTTGAAAAGTTGGGTACCGCTGGCTGTTGAGCCAGCGGCGGAACAGAAACAAAATGAAACAAAGGATTTGCCACCCGGCCCTCCTCCGGGGGAAGGAGTGGTGCAGTCACCATCTCCCGAAGAGCAGTCCCAGCCATCTCTGGGTCGCCCGTCCTAGGGCCTCTTGCTCTTGGCTTTACCACCCTTCTTGGCGGGGGCCTGGACGGGCTGGGCACCCCGCTTGCGACTGGCTCCACGGCGCTGCTTGGATGGAGGCTGCAGCCGCAGGGGGGCGCCCTCGGCGACGAACAGGCTGAGGTGCTGCCGGCGGCGGATGGGTGGATGCATCAGCTGACCGCCGCAGCAGGATGTGACTGATGGCCTCAGTCTGCTTCTGTACAGCCGAGAACTGCTGGGCGAAGTTCTCGACCGCGTCGCCGAAGACGCCGGTCTGGGACACGGGGGAATTAAGGAACCTGACTTTGTCGGTATCCCTCATGTCGGCCAGACACAGCCAGAGATGGCGTTCCTGGACCACCATAGCTCTACTGGCTGCGGAGTGCAGGAGGAGTGAGGGTTCCTAGGGGGTTTGTTCCCCGAAGGAAGCGCGCTCACTGTAATCCTCAGATCACCAGTGCCGCTATCCGAAGCAACCCTCTGAGGAGGATTGGAATGAGGCAGCGGCATTGGGACTCCTCCCCTTTGCAGGAACTGGAGTCTCGATCGCAACTCCGAGATGGTCATCTTCCCACAATGGGTACATGACTCATCCACGAACGCTGCCTCAGCGTGCTTTAAGCCCAGACACGTGATGCAGCGATCGTGACCATCCCTCGGTGCCAGGTAACGACCGCATCCAGAAACACACAAGTAGAATGTCATCTTTAAAAAGACGCAAGCTCTACTTGTGTAAGCTCTTTCAGGGACTTGCTCTTTAAAAGTGCTGAAGCACGCAGGGGAACGACCGCGGCAACACAGACAGGGATTGTGTGCAGCCTGTCGTGTGCTCTCCTCTCTTTGAAGACGCTGCTCTTACCAGCTGTGAGAACAGCTATTCAGCACTCAAAAGCGCACCGTTACCGGCCGTGAATACAGCCTTTTACAGCTGGGAACAGCTTTGCTCAAATAAGCAAAAAAGAAAAATAATCAAAAGAAAGAGAGGACTCGACCCCGCTGCTATGCTGTCCGCCCGCACCAAGAAGAAGAGCAGTATGAAGAGCTGGACTTGTCTAGAAGACACTTGCTTGCAGAACACAGACGCATCTGTTCGTCTCCGAAGCGAAAAGCTGAAGATGCAACGCTCCTGCTGCTCATTAAATACCCGCGCTGCCAGGCTAGCAGCTGATGCATATGATTGCATGCCAATGTGGGTTGGCTCGTTTAGTTACACTCGAAGCAGATTGGCCTCTCTAGCGAGATTCCTATTCGTCGGTCTGTCCGACTGAATGGGAACAATGTTACATTATGTGCCTTCAAGTATTCTAAGACAAACTAAGGCCACATCCAAACGAAGCCAGAGCTTTACCTATCCAATCTTTTTTTTTTCCTCATTCTAAAAAAAATTTCTGTAAACACAGCGTCGTCTCAAAAAATATCTGCGTACACACGAAACCACTGAAACCGACTCAAAAGAAATGTCCTGCTCAAATCCTCCTTGTGATGGATGCTCGGGTTGAATAACCAGTTCTTCCAATGTTTCATCATTGGATTGATATGATAAAATCGATACCATCATTACTGTCTTTACAACCTGTACAATCGCTGAGATTTAGGAAGCCTCCGGAGCTAAAGTTCAGCTATGGTAATGGGAATTTCATTTCTGACAGGCGCTGTAAGTGGTAGACCAATCACAACAGACTGTGCCATCTGGCCAATCAGAGTAGGCTCGCGAAAAGGAGAGATTTAGAGAGACTGAATCATCTGACGAGTCATTTGAGAATCATTGAAAAATGTGGCTATGTATAATGTATATTATGAGAAAATTAAAGTTTTTGACCTTGATGCATGTAAACCTATTCTAGGAGACCTCCAAAACAAAATTAGCAAAATTAACAAAACTTTTAAAATAGCATAATATGGGCACTTTAATATAGATTAAACACAATAGTAAAATTTGATTTGGTGTTGTTCATATGTAGCAGCATCTGTTTCAGATTTTGTTTAGATAAAGGTTTAGTTAAGCTTTAGCTAAAATAAAACTATTATAAACTGGACAGTTGAAGCAATAACTGAACAGTCTAATAAAATATAATATTCAGAATCATTACATACTGTTTGTAGGCACAGCAGTTACAAACCATTTGTGGTCCTTATATTAGCTACTCATCAAATCTTGGGGGTTTGCATCCAAATTTTAGATATTTTCTGCTGGAAAAAAAAGTACACTCCAAATCACGACAGCACAAATGTGCTGAGGCACTAAAAGTCGACATTTGCTCAAGCTATTTAACTCCTGTGCTATTTAAAGGATGTGATGATATGCAAAGACAGTTCTTCTCCCCTTATTTGATATTAAATTCCATTCTTCTACTGTAGAAAAGCATACAGAGGTTGTATGTGTACTGTATCCAAATGAGCTTCAGAGCACTACACTAGTGCTACATATATTACATATCCTCTTGGCACGTGTTATGTCTTGGTTCTGTCACTGGAAAGTTGGGTGGTTTCCAGGCAAATTGATATTGGAACTGAGGGCCAGGGGGTTGCAAACCACCCCCAAATGTCCTGGGACAAAGTGTTCTGGCTGGATGGAGGGGGCTGCCCTGCCAAGGCACCCCTGCTGAATGGGTGTCGCGACATCACACTTTATTCACTCACACTCTGTGTTTATATGTGTCCATCTCTCACTGTCTTTTGAACTCTCTGTAATAAAGTATTATATAAACAACATACAAACTGTTCTTCTCTCTTTCCATATGCATACAATACATTTACTCACCCTCATTCTGGTTTAAACTTGTTTTTTTTGTTGTTGTTGTTGTTGATATTATGAAATTCAATGGGCTCCAAAAGTTTCAAGCATCAAAAAGGACTTAAAGGTAGCATAAAGTGTAATACTCTCAAGCGATATGATCACATTGTAGTATAGTAAAACTTTCAAATCACATCAAATAATTGATCAAATCATGTACTGTATGTAGAACTGTACATGAACTGTAGTACTGTATGTATGTAGGTACTTTTATGTACCTTTTGGAGCTAGAAACCTTTGTACCCCATTGATTTTCATTGTATGGACAAAACAACTGAAAATATTTTGCATTTTACAAAAGAAAGAACATCATTATGTGGTGTAGGAACACTAGGGTTTCTAGCCAAACATGCCCACTCCACAATTAACATGTACCACAATCAGCTAATGGACATCGACAAAGTACTGTCAAACTTAGCAATAGGTTTTCGGTATAGAGTGTACTGATGTAACAATTTCATCAAAATTTATCAGAGGGCCATATAAAAATAACCCAAATTTTGCTCATTTTTAGACATTGTCACGGCAAATGGAATGTCCAAAAATAAACACAATGTATATTATATTTATTTGTTAAAGGTGCAATGTGGAAAATTTGGGAGGATCTATTGATAGAAATGCAATATAATATACATAATTATGTTTTCAGTGGTACATAAAGACCTTACATAATGAACCGTTATGTTTTTATTACCTTAGAATGAGCCATTTCTATCACATACACCGCGGGTCCCCCCTCCATGTCAAGTCGCCATTATGCGCTGGCATGTTTCTACAGCAGCCCTAAACGGACAAACACTCTACAGAGCGCGTTTCGTCACTATGTTGTTCTTCTTATAAATCGTTCGTGTTTTTAAAGGCAGCTTGCATCGTCACTACATTGAATACGCACAGAGTAGTAGTAGTAGTCGTCTGGTTTATTAGAAGCAGAGACCATTCTTTGTTAGAAGTAAGAAGAAACCTCATTGCTTCACACAAGCTACTCTCTGCTCTCTCAGACAACGACATGTCGGCCAGACGGCCACCGTAGCTTCTCCGAAAGGGAGGGGTGTGAGGGGTGTGCGCCGTTAGTAGCAGTTCGCAACCTCACCACTAGATGCCGCTAAAATTTACACACTGCACCTTTAAGTTGTCCGTAACAAGTTAAGATCAAATATCGGTTCAGTATTATTTTAATCTGTATTTCAGGACTGCACCTGCCTTGGTATACCTTGGAAGTTTTCATTGTAAATATATTGTAATTGGTGTTTTATTCTTTTTGTATTACAGTACACCAAATTAGTGCATAGTCTGTACAATAACATTAATGGTCAAAACATTAATGGCCATCTTAATCAGATTTTTAACAGATAGATATTTAACATAGATGTTGTCTAATGGGTGACATACAAAACAGATACTCAAATCCAAGTTTGCATGGGATAGTTTTTTTGTTTTTTTTCCCCCAACACAGGGTCTTCATGTGCTTCCAACGTCCTGTAGCGATAGCCCTCTTGTGTGTATCTATTTACCCAACTTCAACTTTTCATCTTGCCAAAAGAACAATTCGTGCTTGGACATTGGGGATTTCAGCCCATTCGTTGAACTAGTTCAGGGTTCAAAAAAAATTGGCTCTCCTTGTCCAAGAGGTGACACAGTACGCCTCAATTTATGTAGCTGCGTATTCATTACTGCACAACATGTGTTATTTAGCTTTCATATCAGTAAATGAATGGCCTGAATGTAGTTTATGTCAGCTTGGGCAGCTGTGCAGCTTTTTTTCCATGCTGCCATAACTAGCAGCGCAGCCGTGTTCGTCACTTGCTCACCGCAGCACTGCACAGTGAGACTTGGCTTAATTCTCAGTATGGCTGTATTACCTCCCATCTATCAGGTTTCATTGTAAACTGCTAGTAATATAAACTCAAGAGAGGTCTTGTCCTAGCTCCTGTTTACTCCTCAGCCTCACGGTTTTGTTGTCTTGAAATGGTATGGGCCTCTGCAGTTTTGTGTTACTCTGACTCCGACTGTCCAAATTTATACTCTGGCTAAGATAGCTGATGCATTTTTTTCTTGGATGTGCTGATGGGCTGGACATATCAAATACTTTGCTGTCAATCTAACTCACACACATTGCGTACCCTGACAGCACCAACATTTAGATTTAAATTCTGTATCATTTCTGAATCATGTACAGAAAGTCAGTAATGATCATATTTGTCAATAAATATTTTTGAAAACTGTGGGTGACTTATCCCTTGCCATGTTTGTCTTTCCCATGATTCAATGAGCAGTCTGTCATTTAATGATGGAATCAGTCTACTAATTATGCTAAACATTTTTTTTCCCTTTTAATTCAGTGGTGAGATAGTTGGCCCTAACAATGTTTCCATGTCCCTATACAAGGATGTATAGGGATGTATAATCAAATCATTTTTATAAAGCAGATGTTGACTGATTGCATTTTGATTCCTCAATTTGTCCTTGAACACATTTGTGCTGCCTTGTCACGTTGTCTTAGACAACATGGAATGACTGCTGTCTGTATTTCTACTCTGTCATCTGTTGGTGTCCAAGGACAGGTGATGCACACCCTGTTGCAAATGAGGTCTCACTTTGATCCCATTTTTCACAGCACCGTCAGTGTCAGATGTCCACTGCCAGTACATTATGAAAACAGACAACAGAAGTCTCCTTCTCTTGAGACTTGCCCAAACCTGGTTCAAACATACACCCTGGAGAGTAGCAAAGTGAACTATAAAGAGTAGTCATATATCAGAAATATAATGTATCAATAACTGTGGCTGCTTGGCCGCTTAACAAAAGTGTTGACTCCCCTTGTATTAGTTCCAAAATAACAACAGGCTTGTCAATGGCCAATGCATATTTTCTTTTTTCAAATATTTAGTGAATTTTGAGTAAATATCTGTTAATTTCAGCATATTTGTGTATGCCTCATAGACTACAAATTTATTTGTGTTTGTTAGCCTTTCGGATATCCTATGGCACCATCTATTAGGGGGCATTGGGTCAAATGATGCCTGTCGCTATGAGATGATGACTGTGGTGTTGGAGCGGCACCTCTGAGTGTTCTAATGCTATTCTGGGAAGAGACATTTTAGTCTGGTAAGATTGGCATTTGAGAAATATAGAAAATGAACACTGATTTGAAATACACACGGGACTACTACGCTACAACTAGGTCAAGCGAACTGTATTATGAGGCAGAGTTTGGGAGGGTGGAGAGGGGCTTCATATTTCATCATCTAAGTTAAAATTGATCTGTAACTGTCTTAACTGTGGATGAGTTACTTTTTTAAAACCCTGGGGTTTCCGTACAAATTTGGCGCTCCGACCCACCCACTGACAGAGAAAATTCACTATTGCTTTGCACTATTTTTGGGCTATTTTTGATTGGCCATTGGGCTAGTTTTGTTGCACAGACCTGGCAAGCTTGAGAGAGGGTGTATCAGAGTCAGAGAGTCAGAACACTGGCACTAGCTCTAGTTTCAGTTGAGAGAGGGTTAAAAGTCTTCCACAGACTCTTCTTTTCCAATAGTGTCACCATTCACCAGCGTGTCTGTACATAAGAGGATACATGATCTTATTCAATAAAAAGAGAGTCATATATCTATATATTATTTCAGTGGTTTTGTGCTCTTTTGGAAAACTTTTGCTTTCCCCAAGAAAGAGGAACGCAAGAGGAACGCAATACTTTTGTGAGAGAATGCAAATGTATACAAACGCAATTGGAGGATTGCAATACTTTTAAGAAAGACTGCAAAATTTCTCGGAGGAACTCTTTTGCGAGAAAAAAAAAGTTTCTCAGAACGCAATACTTTTGCGAAAGAATGCAAAAGCATTTTACCTCCCATCTCATATTTTTTCCATAACTATGTCCCCTTAGGAGCTCTGTATTTTTGTTCAGTTTTTCCCATCATTTTTTGATTGACCTCTTCATGTGCTCTTGGCTTCCCCAACTCCTGGCTTCATTCCTGCAGATTGCAGAATACGAACCCCTGGAATTTCTGGGAAGTTCCATCAACGTGAAATCTTAAATAACATGACGTCTCTGATCGAACCTCTCAAGGTGAAAGAGAAGTCAGTTCTCAAATTTCTTTCCATTCATTTTCTGAGCAGCCCTTTCTGGAAACCGAGTGTCTCTGGGGCCCCTTTGACACCTGGCAGGGAGGAATCTGACATGGCTTTAGCACTCAAAGCTTCTAAGATGTCACACAGCAATTCCTGAGCCAAACATAGCCCCTCCCCGGGAACTGCTGACGTAAAAGCCCCCACACCAGTTACATTTACTGAGACCGGCTCATTCCATTCTTAATGTGACCTCCACTTTGCAGAGGTACATATAGTGTTCAATGGAAAGGAAGAGATGGAAGGATCAATTTGTTATTGGGGGATTTAAAATGTGTTGTTTTTGTCCGGCCTTGGTCTCATCTGAATATTCTACTTGGTTTATTGTTGGATTATTGATGTCTTTTTGAATACCCAGACTGAGCTATCTTCATCTACTGGAGGTGAATCTCTGTTAGGTTTTCCTTGGTTGGTTTTAGTTGAGATTCTTAATGCTACCATGAGTTCTGCTGACTCTAGCACAGGTATTGACCTGCTCCAGGTCAGGATTGAGTCCTTGAGCAGCAAAATGGACAGGCTCATAAGTATCCAGGAAAAAGTGCTTAGCCGACTCGATGGCATGTCTCAGGACATTGATGGAATTGAGAAAGATGTAGAAACTCTGAAAGTGGAAAAGGAGGATATCCATTTTCCTCCAGTTATCCATACAAGACCAGCCAATGAGATGAAGGAAATGTGCCAAGAAATGAACAGCATCATGTTGGCAGTAAATCAACGCTCAGAACAGCAAACCCAAAAGCTGGAAGGAATGGAAAGACTGGTGATGAGCATTCAGCAGGTTGTCAGCTTTATTGGAGAAACAGTGAAAACTTCCAAAATCATGGATATTATGTTCAAAGGGCCAGCTTCTCGAAAAAGCAAAACGGCTTCAGCCCTCAAATCCAAGGATAGTAAAATCAAACTGATCACTAAATACCAGGCCTCAGATAACAGTGAGCTTGTCCTTACCAAGGTGAGTTAAATCTCCAGTAAAGAAGGTTAGACAATGCTTGATTGTCTGGCTATAAGCAAAGAGGTAAAATAGTTGTGTTCCATGAAGAAAATGTCATCATAATCATCATCATCATTATAGTAAAAGAAGCAATGTTGTGATTCAAACATTTCCATTTATTACATGGAAGCTTTCTCAAGTAGACATAGAAGGTCTTTAAAACGTAGACATGAAGTCAGCTGGAATTGTTTGTTGGGCTATAATTTCAACTAGAATCTGCATTACTCCCCCACCCCCAACTGTTTGGCCTTCAACATACCATGTGTTGTGTTATTGTAGATACCCCACACATCATCAGCCTACATAAGCTATGTAAGGGAAAGACTTCAACTGATGGCGCCACATTAGGGGAACCATGTTATTTATGTATTCCTTATTAGTATTTAATATGACAGTCAAGTAAGACCATGTAGCACTTTTATGCCCTAACACTTTTAAAATAACTATTGTTTAAATGACATGTTGTGCATAAATGTTACATTTCATGTTTTTTGTTGTATTCATAGCTGTATAGTTGCTTCCTGCATCACTGCGAGAAGAGAAGCCAACAGTTTATTGTCATGTAACATTTTGCTATCCCAGGCTAACTGTGCTTCCTAACAACCCATCTCACTTATATTGTGTCTGTAACATAAAACTACATCTACTAAAGGCTCTAAAGGGACTCTGGAATGTGAGCCCAACATCCTGAGTCTACTTACAAGCTCAAGCATCTTGGATCAAAATATTTCTTATTTTAAAAATATTTGCTTCAAATGTACTAACTTTGTAGGTTCATGAACCATGCATTTTACACAAATTATTAGCGACCCTGAAAGAATTGCACAAATTCGGTACACATTACCGTTTTTAAGTTTATTTTGTTGAAGAGAAAAACAAATACTTTTTCACTTCAAACTAACTCTCTCATCTTATTTCTTTGCTATATTTTCATTTTGCTCCAAAGCAAAAAGATCACAAAGGTAAAGATGGGAAGTTTCATCTGAGCTTTAAAGGCCTCAAGGCACAGAAGAAGAAACCACCTGATTCAACTGGTAAATACAGCAGAAAAAAACAAGTAAAATAATGTGACACATTTAACACCATTTTCACTCTTTCTTTATTATGTTCTTATTGCAGTTTTTACAGTCTCTTTGAGGAAACAGACACTGTTGCTTGAAGAGGTTCAGAAACTAAATCAAGAGAATGCAGAACGCTCTGAAGCGTCCCAACATCAGGAAAATGGCATGCACAAATCAGAGGATGGCTCGGTTACTCCCATTCTGCAGGACCTTATCCTGGAGGAATCCAAGATGCTTGAACCTGAACAAGAGAAGATCTCAAAAGAAGAGACGGAGGTCACTCTGGAGCTGAAAGAAGATGAGATGAAAGACACAGAGCCAAAGATAGAGGAGATCCACGGTGAAACACAAAAATTAGCAGAAGAAGAGACTAAGGAGATGCCTCTAAAGGCCACTGACATACTCAAAGATCAGGAGGATGTGGGTACGGATGACCAGACGACTACTGAGGGTCCTTCAGAATCTGACATTACTACACCAACTGAAACCTCAGCACAAAGGTGAGTTGTGAATCTGGTGGTTTTTTTTTTTTTTTTTTTTTATGTCATACACCACATGACCAAAAGTATGTGGAAACCCCACTTCTAAGTAAGAGGTTTGGCTATTCCAATAATTACAAACCTCAATCCTACTGCATTCTAGAGAATTGTGTGCTTCCAGTTTTATGGGAACCCTTTTCTATCTTGGCATGACTATGCCTCTGTGTACGAGGGGAGGTCCATATATGGTTTACTCAGAAATTGACTGGCCTGCACATGTCCCAGACCTGAACCCTTATCGAACACCTTTTTAGATGAATTAGAAGACTAACTGTGAGTCAGACTCCATCACCCAACGTCAGTGATGTTCTTGCAAATAAGAGTGTCAAAGCATTGCCTACGAGACTATGGTTCTGACAACAAGAAGATTTTTTTAATGGCGCCATTCTCAAAACACCTTTAATATACAGTAGGCTACATGTGATTGGCTGTACTGTATGTTTATGAAGTGTTACTCTGAAAGTGTTGGTCACTTATTTAGTTAATATTAGTATTTAAAAAAAAAAATATATATAAAAATGAACACATTAGGGCCCGGTTTCACAGACAGGGCTTAGCCTAAACCAGGATTAGGCCTTTGTTCAGTTAGGATATTTAAGTAGCTTTTATAAACGTACTCCAGAAAAAAACATTACTGGTGTGCATCTTGAGACAAAACAATGACACTGAATTATCTTAAGATATGTCAGTGCGAGTTGCTTTCAGTTAAAACAGCTCAAACTTGCATTTTAGTCTGGGACTAGCTTAAGTCTTGTCTGTGAAACCGGGGGAACATGTTCCTAAGATTACCAGTCTTTGATTGAGAAAAAATGTTTAAGAATGTTTTCTGTGTGAAAACATTCATACAGGTTTTAGGCACAAACTGCACGGCTATAATTAGTGAGACCTGATGTCTTCACCCTCTTTTATGTTTCTGTTGTTTCAGCGGTGAGTCTAAGCAGGTAGATGAGGTGACTACCATCAGTAAACAACACGTAACAGAAGAAGATCTGGGTTTGGAGGACCACAAGAAGAGCAGGGTTGAGGAGGGGCAAGACCAGGGCGAGCAGGAGCTACAGGAACCCGAAGATCTCCGTGGTGTTTTCAAAGCTGATGGTGTAGAAATCAAGTTGGATTTCAGCAAACTGATGAAGGAGACCTATGAGGATGAAGATGAAGATCACAATGATAACTTCTTCATTGGTAAGATTCTCAGTGGTTCATTTGTATAATTGATAAAAATAATGGAATATATATCTTATAATCACATAATCCACCATTCATTTCCTATTAACCAGTTTGCTACAACAATTATCATGATTATTATCATTAACTAAAATTATAATAGTATATCAATGATACTAAAATTACCGTGAAATTAACAATATTGAGTTGATATATATATAAAACACATATCATGTTTTAATGATCTAAGATATCATAGTAATATCTCTACCGAAAATACTAACTTCAACCAGTACCATGTTGGTTCCATGCTGGTTAAGGCTGATTTTTGCTAGCTAGCTAGCTGTGGTCAACCGATATGGCTTTTTCAATGGCTAATGCCATTCAAATGCTTGGACACACATTCTTTATGCTGACTATTTTCCAATTTTCTCCACATTCTCAACCATCTTCATCATGAGGTGCATCCAGATTTGAAGGAAATTCACATGTATATGAATTTGACTGAAAAATGATTGAGTATTTTAAGTTGTTTCTGCTGTTATCAGGAAAAAAAAAATGTGATTGTGCCGTCACCTCCATGTCACGCAGTAAGCACGCTAATACTTTAGCTTCCACACTCCGCACAAATACTTGGATATGCGGCTAATAATAGCGCACATTTATCTAGGTTAACGTTCTGTCCCTTATGGACTGCGTGACTTTGCCACTTCCTCTGGAATTTTTTTTCCTGTGACTAACCGACTAATAAAATTTTGGTCGACTAAAGCTTTACTCATCGATTAACATTTAGTCGACTATTAGGGGTAGCCCTAATTTAAACACTTCTCAGTGAAACGTACATAAGTCTGTCACAAAGGGGTCCCAACATTTCTGTCAATCGGTAATAATCACAAATAACGGTTAGCACTGTTTGACTAAGAAAGTCTTGAAAACTAGTTAAGCAGTTGAGCATTTCATGTTGGGGAGCTGCTTCCAAAAACACAACATATGTGTCTGGTCAACAGGCATGCCAACTGTTTAACCTCCATGCTTTTTCAAACATTTCTATTCATCCTTCTCCATCTTCTATTATCTGCAGATTGCACCCCACCACCACCAGCACCCTTCAAACACCGTGTTGTGTCTGCCAAACCCAACCAGATTAACAACTTCTACACTATCAACCGACAGGAGGTTCTTGGAGGGTCTGTAGAAGTATTTTCTTGCAGTTGGAACCAATTTCTCAGAACAGAATGTTTTAGAGACGGTGTAAATTCAGACAGTGTAGTCTGCTAATCCCCTCAAAGGCTAATTGCGTAACATCACAGTCATTCTCCACTCACCCGATTCATAACTTCAGAGTCAAGACAGTTATTTTTACATAGCAATTTCAGAGTATGTGAAATAGTACCTCCACACCAGCTGGACACTAATCACTAGGTGTTAATCCATCTCTTCAAAGGGAATGTTCTTCTTGTTGTTAATGGAATAATATCTGAAAAATATGACACCTGCTGCATTATAACAGTGTCCCTGAAGTCTTTACTGGTCTACGCCTCTAAGTCTTTTAAAATGTCGTTTTGCATATACAGTGGCTCCAAAAAGTATTTGGACACTTAAGCCACACTTATACATGTGTAAATGTCATTGCAGAGGTATGTTCGTATATATATATATATATATATATATATATTTACATATATAAATGGAGGGATAATTTGGACTTTTCTAGGTGTCTTAATTGTCATTTATAACTGCTTTTATCACCTTGCAGAGGTCGATTCGGTCAGGTGCATAGATGCATTGAAAATTCTTCTGGACTTACTTTGGCTGCCAAGATAATCAAAGCTAGGAGTCAAAAAGAAAAGGTACAATAAACCAACCAGCATTTTTTTCCAAATGTAAAGGTAATGTAAAGGCTCAGTTGTAAAATAATAGGTTAATGTGCTTTATCTGACAGGATGTGGTGAAGAATGAGATTCAGGTTATGAACCAGCTCGACCATGCCAACTTGATCCAGCTTTACGCAGCCTATGAGTCCAGGAACGACATTATCCTTGTACTTGAATAGTATGTACTTTTTATTGGTGCATTCTTATTGGCTGGTTCTCATCAAATGTAATTGAAACAGAATGCAATTGGTTTTGTTTTATTTTCCCTGGTCTGAATGCTATGTGTCAATCATAAGACAGTATCAGCTGGAGACCTTTGCTAGTCTGTAATATGATTTTGAGCTGTGGGTAATTACACATATATAGTGTTACCAGTGTTGTAGAGTGACTGACTAAAAGTAGAGATGCTACTTAGTTGAAGTTTCATCTTCATCCACTTTCATTTGTGTTATTTAGAGTTTTAATCACTTTTTAATGTAATGTACTGTTATAATGATGAAGAATGAATAGCTTAATACTTTAACTAATGCTGAGTAGCTCGGTAAACTACAGTTGTTTAGAAAAGTAAGGACTGGAAAGTTAATTCTGTGTTGATCCTTCTCCTGAACAGTGTTGATGGAGGAGAACTCTTTGACAGAATCATTGACGAGAACTACAAGTTGACGGAGCTCGACACAGTGATGTTCATCAGGCAGATCTGTGAAGGCTTGCGCTACATGCACAAAATGTACATCCTCCATCTAGACCTAAAGGTACAACCAGAGATCCAAAGCAATACAACAATAAAAACACTTAAATCTTAAAATATGACCCTCGCAGGAGGGAACCAGCCGACATTCCTCTTAGTTTTAAAACAAATAACCACAGTAACCTTGTTGTTTCTTGTGGCCGGCAGCCAGAGAACATTCTTTGTGTCAGCAGAGTAACTAATAAAGTCAAGATCATCGACTTTGGACTTGCAAGGAAGTAAGTATGGTCACGGCACTGTTGTCTTTGTTACAAAAATATCTGCGACATCATGGATAGTATGTAGAGTGCATTTGAATTGGGAAACTTTCATTCTCTTTAGGTATCAGCCCAGGGAGAAGTTACGAGTGAATTTCGGCACGCCGGAGTTTCTCTCGCCTGAGGTGGTCAACTATGATTTTGTGTCATTCAACACAGACATGTGGAGTCTGGGTGTTATCACATACATGCTGTAAGTTGCATGTGTTGTCAGGTACACTCTGAAAATGTTCTAGCGCAATTAAAATTAGCATTTTAACAAAAAAAAGTAAGTTGTAAATTAAGTAAGTTGTAAAAAAAAGTAAATTAAGTGTAAATTGTCTCAAAGTACATCCTAGACCATTTTTTTTTTTCAGTGTATAAATTATGTTTTATAGGCTCAGTGGTTTGTCACCCTTCCTCGGGGACGATGAGAATGAGACGCTAAATAACATTTTGTCCTGCCAGTGGAACTTTGAGGAGGATGAATTCTCAGAAGTCTCGAAAGAAGCAAAGGATTTCATTTCCAAACTGCTCGTTGTAGATAAAAGGTATACAAGAGAGTAACAGATGTATTAAAGGGGCTATATGTAAGAATTTTCATGTATCAATTAAGTTTGTATTGCCAATGTGTGAACAGCTTGCAACGAAACTTAAAAAACGAGACCCGACTTCCTTTCCCGACTTCCTAGGTTGTCTATAAAAGCTTGTGAAGGACTCTTTTTCACCAGGAAAATTCAAAGGATGTGACAGTTATGTACACTCCCGACTCGAGAGTCTCTTTTACGTTCAATGTGAAAATGTTTTGCATTTATTTTCCCCAGGTTTTTCTTTTCTTCTTTTTTCTTGAAAATCGTATATGAATGTGCGGCAACTATGGTTGCCGGTGGGCAAATATGTTGTATGCACCCCTTCAATGTCAAATTTGAATAGGAGGAGAACATTTGGCATCAAAATAACTGCTTTCAACAGAACAATCTTTATTCATATACAAATTTATAATGTATAAGTCGAAGAACATTCGATGCGAACCCAAAA